>JANHMN010000004.1:10993683-11040873 GCA_030674055.1 Rhabdomys pumilio | reverse complement strand
GTGTGTGTGTGTGTGTGTGTGTGTGTGTGTGTGTGTGTGTGATTCATACATAAAGAAGTCATGCCTGCCCCTTTGGAGGTGGCATTGTCCCTTCAAGGATGTACAATTAACCCCCACGCCTGTGTCACCTGCCATATTCCAGGCTCTCAGCTCATGTCTGTCACGGGGTGGAACCTTGTGGCTCACCCTTCCTACCTCATGTTCAGCAGTATGGCAGCCCAGCCTAGGCCGTCAGCAAGTCTCTGGGAGACTGTAGGAAACTAGAAAAATGTTCACTTTGACATACATCCTGCAAACAATGACCAAAGACTGCTGGCCCCAAGGGAAAGAAAACATGCCTGTGGTATTTTTTGGAGGGCAGAAGACCAAGACTGTTGGGTCCTGATAAGAGGAGGCACTTCCAATGAGGGACCCATGAGTGGGCAAGCCTGGAGGAGACTCCACTGCCTCTGTCCTTTTCTGGGGCATGCTGACTCTATCTCTTCCAGGACTCCAGGCATTCGAGGGAGGGGACCCAGCAACAATTTGCAAGAAGCCTGGAACAAGGCTGTCTGCGCCATGTTGTCCTAGACCCCAGACTTTGTATTGATGCCCTGGTGGATGGAAATGGGACCACTGCCTTCCCAGCAGAAGTGTGCTGTGTCCCCTTCTCTGCAGCCCAGAGGACACCTGACATCCCAGGATCTCCATGCCAGAGAGACTTCACGTTCCCAGCACACCTGGACCCTCTAGATATCTCTGTCCCCTTACAACCTGAGGCTGTTCCTAGATGCAGCTGTTCTAGCAGCATCTCCCTCCTGTTTATGGACGAATGGCAAGCCTCTTCATAGTTATACTTTAGAGCAGGGAAAAGTCTCAGATCTAAGGGGCCCAAACCCAGGGCACTCTCTGCTTTCCCAATATCCACCTCTGTTTAGTTTGGGGGAAAAAGATGTTAAGGAAGAGACTTTTGATCTTTAAAAATATCCCCCTAATTGACCAAGTGTGGTGGTACATGCCTCTCCTAGGGAGACAGAGGCAGGTGGATCTCTGTAAACTCAAGGCTAACCTGGTATATACATAGTGAGTTCTAGGCCAGCAGAGGTTATGTGGTGAGACCCTGTCTCAAGAAAAAAAAAAAAGTTTCTTCTATAGAATATCTGTTTTTTTTTTCCCAATGATAATTGAGTTGTTTCAGAATAATGTGTCTCTCATGGACCCAAGGTCCAATGGGAAGATGGGAATTCTGGGGATGTGAGGGGGATGAGGAAATCTCACCCAGGGGTCTGAAGCCTCTTACCGGCTGAGATGTAAGAATTCTAGCACAACAATCAACGTCTACTGTCAAGGCGGCTGGCCTAGAGTCAGTATTCCTTTCCTGTATAGTTCAAAGCCCGAGCGTGTTTGACCCTGTGTAGGGTCTCGTGCTTGCCCCAGACACTGCCCGAGACTCTCAAAGAAAACAATTCTATTAACAGCAGAATATCCTGCCCTCCTCCTTAGCCTTTCCCCTTATCAACTGGAACCCTTCTTCTCTTTCTCTCTTAGGGACCACCTGGCGATAAAACTGTCAACTCAAGCCCCACCCCAAATCTTATGCATGCCTATCATAAACCATGGGAGAGCCATAACTCTCCTTGAGGAGATGCACACACTTGGCTATGTCTGATGTTCTTCTGAGCACCTGTTCCTCCCAGCCCTCGTGCCAAAGCCTGTATGAAAATATCTTGAGTAAAATCTAAAACCTCCAACTCTGCTTTATGAACTGGCCTGTCCCGAAATGCTTTTCGTCACTGATGCTGTGAGTCCTGGTTTAGCCTGAGTCGTGATCCCTGAAGCCGCATGGAAGCTCCTCAGACTACTGAGGGTGGGGTGCTGGGTACTGTACCTCCTTCATCTGTGCCCCACAAATACTGACAGATTTATCTCCTTTCTCACGTGCAGAGGAAGTGCATCTAGCCCCAGGCTTCCACGAGCTCGCCTCTGCTTTCTGAAAAGCAGAGTGTGGATTGGGGCAATTCCAGGAAGGGCTGGATCACAGCTGTGATGCTTCAGTATGTTTAAAATGTCATCCATAGTCTTGATTCTCAGCTCTTAAGAAAAGAATATTTTAGGTGATGTTCCCTCAGAATTTGAGAGAAATGCTTACCCGAACTGTGATAACTGTACATCCTGACAGACAGTAAGGAACACCCAATATCTCCTACCTGTGCTGGGCTCCATGTAAGTCTCCCCATTAACTGTGTGGCTGGAGACTCATAGTCTCTGATCCTCAGGCCCCTCCTCTGTGGGCTAGGATGACCCCTGCCCCGGAAGTAAATGAACTGTCATGGTGTTCCATGCCCCAGGATACCAAATGCATGGTTCCCAGCAGGTGTGAGGAAGTGCTAGCGCCCTGTTTCCCCTCTCTCTGGCTCACCTGGAGGCTCGAGTTCTGCATCTTGCTCTTGACCGTCTCTACAAACAAGCGTCTCTTTAACACAGAAAGGATAGCGACAACATTTAGTTTAGACTTGTGCTGCCTTCTGCGCCCAAGAGGGGTGGGTTCTTCTCTATGTAAGATTCACTTATTTGGAAGGTTGACTGTTTTGGGGGTGGAGGCAGGGAGTGACATATAGACTTGCAGTAGGAGGAAGTGCTGTTTTGGGGGTTCAAAAGCTACGGTCAGGGATCTCCGTTTGGAGTCTAACTAGGAGGAGACTGGCAGGCTGAAGGCTCTCTCAGAAGGCAAAATGGCTTCTGCTGGCAGGAGGGCCTTGCAGTACGGGAGGGCAGAGGGTGTAGGTGTCCCCACTGTACAGGTATAAGGAAAATACAGTGGCTACCCTGCTCCTCAGGTATTACCTGTCGGAAAGTCACCCACACCCCAGTCTGGCATGCTGTCCTGATTCAGAACTGTTGACTCCACTGTCTTCTGGGGTAGTTCCCAGAAAAAAGACCCTTCAGAGGTATAGAGGATACCAGGGTGACAGACAGAGCTTCGGCCTACTGTTCAGAAGTCAGCAGGTAAACCGAGGGGCTGCTTGGAAAAGGGAATTCCCAGCAAGCTCTGAAAACCTATGTGTTACAGAAACTCATGCCTTCAGGGCTCTGGGTGGAAGAAAAGGAAGGTACATCCAGTGAGCTCTGAACCAGGAGCCCAAGTCCTTCCTAAGGGGTCTGGGAGGTGGTGGTTCATGGACTGTGGGTCTTGTGTTCTTGTCTCCCAAGTTTCTCAGAGAAACTAGAAATCCAGCATAGTGAGATATTACTTGAAAAGTAAAACTTAACAAAAAAGTCTTCCCCAAACAAACAAACAAACGCCACCGCTGAGAGCTCAGACCCATGAGCTGCTTGCCAGGGCCAGTGCGGGCCCATTTGTGGGCAGCTGTTCCTAACAGCTGCTTCTGAACCTCCCCCCTTGGCACCAAAGCTGGTTTTCTGTCAATACTCATTGGTGGGCTGCCAGGGAAACGGTGCCCAAGTCCATTCAAACTTTATAATGAGAGCACATCTCTATGAAAATATATCTCCATCCAATATTTGGGACATACTTAGACTAAATTACTATGTTGTTTATCTGAAATTCAAAAGGCAGAGGGTGTGGCTCAGTAGTAGAGTGATTTCCCAAGAGGAAAGGGGCAGTAGTTCCATCCTCCAACAAGGAGGAGGAACAACAAACCCCCCATGAAATTCAGATGTACCTGAGTGTCCAATTTCACTTTTCCCTCCTGCTGGCAACCCCACCTGGCTTTCCCTGATACTCACGAAGGGAGGAAAGGAAGGAGGCTTGGAGGGAGAAAGGGAGGGAGGAAGGGAGGGATGGAGGGAGGGATGGAGGGAGGAAGGGAGGGATGGAGGGAAGCAGTCTCCCGGGAAAAGGAGAGTGAATGTTCCCCAGTCTCTTCTAACCTCTCAAAACAACTGTCCCGGGAACTCTTTGAGGCCTGAATTTAGCTGACAGTTGCCCTCTGGGTATTTTGTGCTGAGAAGGCCTGGAGCTTGCAGCTGTTCACTGTTTATCTCGGGGCTGGAGAGATGGCTGGGAGGAGGAGGGCTCTGCTATTCAAAGCACTGGAGCTCAGTTCCCAGCATCCACCACCCCGGGAGGCTTATGACCAACTGTGTGTAACTCCAACCCCAGAATGTCCCAATATTCCATGCCTTTTTCTAACTTCTGAGGGTGCGTGTACACACACACACACACACACACACACACACACACACACACACACACACTTCGCAAACCTAGTTTAAAGGGACTATGCTTATATCATCTGGAGTCTTAGGTATTATGCTGCAGAGATTAAAAACCTTTCTTAAATCTTTTTTAAGACCTGGGGATGGAACCCAGGGTTTTTCACGTGCTAGGCAAGAACTCTACCACTGATCTGCAGTCCCAGGCCTTTGTGTACCTTCCTCTTTCCCTGTCCCCCCCCCCCCCCCACTCTCTGCAGCAAACCCCTTTACCCAATCCAAGTCCTTATGAGTATGCCGGCATAGAAGATACCCTGGTTAACACTTAACACGGGGCTGGGAGTGCCGAGGAATCTCTTTCACGGGACCCAAGGACTCTGAGGAGCCCTGGCTCACTGCTCCATTTGTGAATGAGGGCCAAGCGGTGGATAGCTGAGCCCTGAAGGAAGGCAGAGTCAGGGAGCTGGACTCACAGGGTGCGAGGACATTGAGACCTGCTCTCAGGTGTGACTCAGTGGACACGCTGTGCTGCTCTTGGAGATGTGGCACATGCTGTCACATGAGGTCCCCTGGGGGAACGCTCTGCATGATCCCTGTCCTGAGAACACTGGGCACAGCTCGTGCACTGTATTTGGAGGACTCGGTGAACCGGGGACCAAGTTGGATCTCTGTTTCCAACAGAGTGCAAGGGTGCCAGGAAGGCCCAAGTCAGATGAAAGTCTCCCACGTGTGGGGATGAAAACTGCTACAGTCAGGAATTTTGGCCTCCATTCGTACCCCCTGACCCATGTACTCCACCCTTAGCAAAGAAATCTTAGGTTCCCCACTCCCTCTTTTCTCTAAATCCTAAGCCATTTAGTGTCTGAGATGTTTCATTTCACTGGTCAAAAGTGTCCTGGGACTTCCTTTACTCTGGAACCCTGAGTTAGAGACATATGTGCCTGTCTCCTAGGTCCTTTGTCCAAAGTGCCAGGAGGCAGCAGGCAGGATGAGGCTGAGAGGGATGGCAGGGAGGGGGTACCGGTGTCCCTGGGCATGGTGGGCTGCTGTTCATTGCCCAGGGCTCTCACCCTTGCAGGGACAGGCTACTTTGCCTGATTGATCTGGCCTCTTCCTACCTGCTTCTCATTGTCTTTGAAGGGCCAGCTGAAGGATGTGTTTCTCTGCTCCTGGTCCTCTACTCGATCCTGAGTGAAGAAGCCAGGCGAGGGAGAGGAGAGCGTTTAGTCCACCCTTACCTGTTCCAGTCTGGGGCTTAGCTATGGGGACTTCTGGGAGATACTATGGTTCATTGCCCTGCATTTCAGAGGCGGCCTGCGGGAGGGTGCAACCTGTTTTCTCTACACTTTTCATTCATTCACTATATCACTTGCCCTGTATTTATTTCTTCAGCCTTCCGTTCCTGTGGCTCCCTGTCCATTCCCACCCGACATACCTGATGACTTCTTTAAAACATTGCTTATTACATTTGTTTATTTATTTAGCGTCTGTGGGAGCCATGAGCTCATGTGGAGGACAGAGGACAACCCATTCTCTTCTTCCTTCCTCTGGGTTCTGGGATTCGAACTTATGCCGCTAAAGCTTGGCAGTAAGCGCCTTTACCCAGGGAGCCAATCTCGTCTGCCCATTGTCTACCGGTTTCTGCTCTTTGGCCACAGTGGGACAGAGGCGAAGAAGAGCTAGACAGCACTGGGCCCAAGACAATCTTAGAAAACAGTGGGTTAAACAGAATAAGGATGTCAGTGATGGCCAAAGGCATCATGGGGTGTCTGTCCCCCTTGCGCAGGCTTCACATTCTTGCTCCTGTTGAACTGAACCCTATGGGCCAGGCCGTTTTTATTCTCATACCGACGACAAGGGATCTAAACCAATGGCATGGGAGGGGTTGGGGGTTCCAGCCTAGCTGAGACCACTCCTGAAAGCAGCAACCAAATCTCTGGGCTGGAATTTGACAGGCTGGAGCCTGGAAGGGAGTGAGGTTTGCTCCCCTGGCTGAAGAAGCCACTGATAACAGCTGTTCTCACACTTCTAGCCCCGATGAAGCCCCGGGAAAGGGCTCCCAGGCTTCTCCGAGGGCAGCTCCCGAGTGTTTAAAAGCTTTCTATTGGAAATTCCCATCTGAGCCATTCACGGAAAGTATCTGCTCTTTCTTGGCCGCAGCCCCAGCTGCATTCACCAACTAGAAAAGAATGCTGGACAAAAGAGCTGCCAGCTTCGTGTGAGCAGGAAACAGTCTGGGGGGGTGTTGCTGGGCTCTCGGCTGTATGTGTGTGTGGGGGGGGGGGAGAGGCACCAGTGATCTGAAAGAGACCCTCTGAAAGAGGCCCAGGGCCAGCCCTGACTGCCTGGAGTTGCCTTTCTCACTCTATAGCACTGAGTTTTGGGAGTGCTGCCATCATTTGGAATGTACCCTTCCTCCACTATCCTGCAAAGTGGGTCCTGTTTGTCACTGACATTGTTGAGAAGCCAAGAGTGCCACCTACTATGAGTCAGAGATGGGCACAAACCCTACTGTTTGACTCCAAAGTCGACCTCTTAATTCTTAGAGAGGTGCCTTTTCTAGGAATGTGGAAACTGGACAGGGCCGAGCACAGCACTGTCATGGTCCTTCGGTCCCATGGACAGAGAGCCCTGAGGTCCCAGGCTCTGTGTGTGTCCAACACTGAGAGTTTCCTTGCTTTTGACCTTGCCACACAACCGAAGGTGCCAGTGGTGTACAGAGAGGTAAGGCCCTCTTGGGAAGACAAATAGCGAGTGTTCTCCTTGTGTGCTTCCTAGGCTTTCTGCAGACATAGATTATAAAATCGTGTATGCACATATGACTTGAGAGTAGAAGCAAAAATGTCTAGGGGACCAAAGGGGCTTGTGGGGTTGACACAAGGGTGTACAGGCATGGATGGGTGTCTGTGTGCATGATGTTAACATACACACGCATGAGGGCATCCTCACATGACCCCGTGCTGAGTGCCTGTGAGCCCTACACACCAATGAAAAGGCAAGGAAAGAAACAGAGTGTTAGCTTGAAGGCATGGCGTTTGATTCTGGAAAGTTCTGTATTGTGAAGAGGCACTCAAACATTAAAACTACATTGGTGTGTGTGTGTGTGTGTGTGTGTGTGTGTGTGTGTGTGTGTATGTGTGTGTGTGTCTGTCTGTCTGTCTGTTGTAAAGGAGAATGGTTCAAAAGTCTCAGATGGGAAACATTCCTGCCCAGGGCCTCAACCAGTCCATCTTTACAATATTACAGAGGGAACTTGGAAAAACTCTTAAGCCTCCTTGATAAAAAAAATAAACATAAAATTAAAAAGAAAATGGATTTTCCTTTAAGATCCCTTCCTTTGAAATCAGGGTTTCACTTTTATAGACCAGGCTGGCCTCAGACTCTCAGAGATGAAGCTGCCTCTGGCTGGATGAAGAGTGAGTACTGCCACATTCCACCCAACACCCTCCCCCAACCCCAGTTTTTAAAAAAATGAAAATACACTCCTAGAATAGACAGATGATTTAGAATTTCCTTTTCCCTAGAAAACAGGGGTTTCTGACAGGATGGAGAGTCACAGGCCTCGTATGAAAGCCACAGCCCTGGACCGAGACCCCCACCATCGTGGTAATTGGAGGTGGGAGGGGCCCAGAGTGGAGAAGTTACAGGGACTGTGGGGTGGTGGGAGCTCCGCTGCTTCTGCTGGTGAGCTGCCAGGCACTGTGACCTTTTGTCAGTCTCAGCTCTTCTCTGAGCCTGTCGGCCCTGGATGAGCCCCGTGCAAGCCGTGGAACGCAGCAGCAGGTGCAGTGTGGCGTAAGCTCACCCAGTCACCAGACACACGTGAGCCCTAGTGGAGCGTGACATCTATCAGCGCAGGGTGGCCATGCTGCGGCGCCATCTATCTCTCCATAATACTGTACAGCCTGGGGATCTGCGAGGCCCCAGCCCTACCTCTGCCGGGACCCCCTGCTGCAGGCAAACTGGGCCAGTTTTGGGTCACCACCCCCCACGCCTGTGCAGGATATCATCTGGTGCCAACAGGCTGGCCGGCTGCATTGTGTATGAATGAGGCAGCTCGTGAATAATGCATGTGACATTGATTATGCAAATCCTCAGGTCCTTACACTTTCAGCCAGCGCACCACAATGGACTGCTGGGGGCCCTCTGAGGTCCTGTTCTATGGTTTTGTGTCTGTTCTTGAGGACTTGGGCTGACAAATCCCAGAGGGCACCTTGGGAAAAAGTGAGTGCCCTTGCAAGTCCAATCACCTATCTGCTTAGCTATCCTTGGTGTGATGGCTCAGTGCAAAAGTCCCCCCCACCTTCCCCACACCCCGTTTCTGCCTGAGGTAGCCCATGGCACACACATGTGGTGGCTTGTGATGTTTAATTCAGAGGGATGGGTGTAAGCAGCCATGTTTGAGGACACTTTCATTGCTGAGGTTGGGATGGGCTTCTACAATGACCGCTCCCCCCCCCCATAGTGCTTCCTGGATGGGGAGGGGCATCTTTTTTCATAGCTGTGCTCCTCAGAGCTCAAACACACACATACACACACACACACACACACACACACACACACACACACACACACGGAGTCATAGATGTGCTTATGCAAACGCGGACACACTGTCACAGT
Source organism: Rhabdomys pumilio (assembly GCA_030674055.1). NCBI lineage: Eukaryota > Metazoa > Chordata > Mammalia > Rodentia > Muridae > Rhabdomys > Rhabdomys pumilio. The sequence continues at coordinate 11,032,098 of JANHMN010000004.1, read as the reverse complement.
TATGCACATACATATTCAAATGTGTCCCCTGTCTTGCGTATTTGAACACTTATGCACAAAGAGTCATATACATGCAAGCACTCATGGGTGCACACATACATGTGTGCATACGTAAACACGAAGCCCCAAAGTCAAAAGAGATAATAATTACAAGGGGATCCTTGGGACCAGCCCAGCATACAGCGCAGGAATCAGGGGAGACCTGGGGTTGTGATGCAGCCCCACTGTACACTGGCTACTGTGTGAACCTGGGCAAACCTCTCAGCACTGTTCCACTGGGTTCATCTCATATGGCTCAGGGGGTCCCCAGATCTGGCTATGAACTCTTAGCCTTCCTCTTTTTACCTCCTGGGTGCTGGGCTCACAGGCATAAGTCAATACACTCAGTTTATGCAGAGCTGGTGATCTGACCCAGGGCTTTGCTCATGCCAGGCAAGCATTCAACCAAATGAGCTGCGTCCCCAGCCCAGGTCTCTCAACCCACTCAGGCTCCGTTTACTCATCTATTAAAAAATATCAGGATTATGGTCTGCAACAGGCAGGCCTCTTAACGGCATTATTAGTAAATGACCACATCTGTGTAACACAGATCGAGCCCTGGGCCTAACCTATGGAGGGCCATGAAGAGATGACGGTGTCGATTCATTTCCTCATCAGCCTGATCGGAGCCTGAGGTCTGTATTGTCTTGGGGGATGGGGGGTAGGGGAGGCTGCCGAGATGGCTCAGTGGGTCACGGCGCCTACTGCCAAGCCCGACAACCTGGGTTCGATCCCCAAAACCCACATGGTGGAAGGAAAGAATTGATTCCTGAAAATTGTCCTCTGACCTCCACATGCATGTTGTAGCACATGCATGGCCCACACGTGGACAGATGAGGAAATAAACAGATTTGATTACAAACAATAAGATGGACACTGGGCTTTGGTGAGTTAAGAACATGTTTAAGATCTCGAAGCAGGCATAGAGTTCTGAGCCTGACTAGGTCTGCTGGTCACAGAAGCTACTCTGCCACTGCCTGCATTTGGGGAGAGGGTTCCTCCTGGGGCTCACATATCATTCTTTTTGAAACAGGGTCTCTCTACATATCCCTGGCTGGCCTGGAACTCATAGCGATCTGCCTGCCTCTGCCTCCCGAGTGCTGGGACTAAAGGCGTGCCTAGTTGTCCCACCTAAGGGGCCAAGAGGCTCACCTTCTGCTGCTTGAAGGCCCTGTTGAGTCTCTTTTCCTGGCTCAGCTGCTGCTCTGTGCGTTCCAGGGCCTCCTTCAGCAGGGCCTTTTCCTCAGCCTCTTTGTGGACATCATCCTCCAGCTTGGCTACCTGCGTCTGGTACATCTGAACGGACACTTTGCTATGCCTGGGTGCACGGAGAGACAGAGTCCCTTTCCCCCTCACGGTCCCCACTCACCTTTCACAACCCCAACCAACCTCTCTAGATCCTTCCCTATGGGCTTGACTTATGAGACGGTGACAGAGACTTGAGGAGTAGAGGACAGAACACATTAAACGTGCCCAGCATTGGGTGTTTCAGAAGTGTTGCTGGCCTTTCCCAGTGCTCCAAGGGTGTGAGTGGGGCCTGGAAGACTTGGGGGAAATGATGGACCCTCAAAGTCACACAAGTGCTTGTGTGTGTGTGTGTGTGTGTGTGTGTGTGTGTGTGTGTGTCTGCGTGTGTGCCCTCGTTTGTTTGTGTGAATGTAAGCACGCTTGTGTGGAGGTCAGAGGACAACCTCGGGGATGCGTCCTTGCCTTTCATCTTGTTTCAGGCGAGATCTCTTTGCTGTTTTTCTGCCTTGTGTGTCAGAACAGTGAGTCCTCCTGTCCCTGCCTCCCATCTTCCCATAGGAGCACTGGAATTACGGATGCTCCTACTACTGCTTGTCTCTGGATTCAGACTCAGCTCCTAACACTTGTGAGACATGTGCTTCTATCTATTAGATCATACCCAGCCTTTTGTTATTTTGAGACAGGGCTGGATGTTGCCCAGGCTGGTTTGGAACTTTACTATGAAGTCAAGGATGACCTTGAACCCGTGACCCTTCAGTGAGTGCTGGGATTATAGATATGAATGGCCTTGCCAGCTCCTATGCACTGCTGGGGATGGAACCCAGGGCTTCGTGTCTGCTAGGCAAGTGCTCTACTGTCTGAGCTGCGTCCCACCTCACAAGCTAAGGTCCTAATAGGTGTAGCCTGCACGTTGAGAACAGACAGGCTAGAGAGGCATGGTCCTCCAGTTGGTGTTTTCTCCCAGACAGCCTCCCTCCAGGAGGCCACGTCCCCAAACAGGTGGTTTCACTTAATCTGCATCAAGCCCTCTGTCCTGTCACAGCCCAATCAAGCCCTCTGTCCTGTCGCAGCCCAGCAGCTGTCCACGCTTAGCCAGGGGGTGGGTGTGGTACCTGAGCTGCTCCAGTTCCCGCTCGTATCCCTTCAGGAGCTCCTCTTTCCTCTGAAGCCGAGTCTTGAGCTGAGTGATCTTATCAAACACCAGGTCCAGGTCCTTCTGTCGGAGGTGGTTGACCTTCTCCCGCTCTTTGGGTGAGAGGTGCTTCAGGGACATGTGGCCGGACATGTCCTTGATGTTCATCAGGCTGCCGAGCGTCTTGATCATGTCCGTGTACTGCAAGGAGATGGGTTTGTTGGTAAGAGCAGCGTTGGGGGCTGCACGTGGCCATCGGGATGCTGGTGTCTGAGTCTAGCTCATTCTTTGCAGTCGTGGGAAGAGTGTGCTGGAAGTGACTGCCGTTGGGCCTTTCAACCCCCCTCCCACCCCCACCCCCACAGCCATGTACAATAGGTCTTTTCCAGAATGCATGGAAAATGACAACAGAAATTAATACTCATTCTAACGAAGGAACTTCCTGGGAATGAATCGGGCTGTATGCTGGTTCCTGACCCGTGCTGAGTAGCAGCTGGGTCTTGCCGAGTTATTAGAACAAGTCAATATGGCTTAGAGGCTGACAGTAAACGATCCTGTGGTTAGCAGTCAGTGCTGGACAGAAAGGAGGGGAGGGGGGAGGGGACGCCGCACCCACACACCAGCTTCTCGCTGAGTTCCAGGGCTTCCGCAGCATCTGTCTTCACGGACTTCTCCATGGCCAAGGTGGAGCCCGAGTTGAAAGGGCCGTTCTGAGGCTGAAATAAAAGAGAAATGAACAGCTCTCTTGACCCTCTGTTGTCCGCCACGGGGAAGCTAGGACCCTATGTGACCATGGACGATGTGTCCCGTGGGTTTCTCCTCTCTGTTCCTGACCATCTAGTCTGAAGTCTTCCTTGTTTATCTGCCGGCTCTTCCTGTGATGTCTTCTTTCTAGAACAGGATCTCTCAGCTGGGCTAGGTTGGCACTGCCCCCACTCCCAGGCTGTTCAGTGATGTATCTGCTCTCTGAAGAGTGCAAGTGCTATTGGCTTCTGAAGGGAGGATGCTGAGGGTGCCACTGAACAAGACAGTCCCCAATCAAAGTGGCCGGGAGTCACCTGAGCCCAAATATTCTGTGTGTGTGGAGAGGGAGGTCAAAGGCCAACCTTAGGAGCTGTCTGTCTTCCTTCTTTTTCTTTCTGACAGTGTCTCTCACCAGGTCTTGAGACGCTTGCTGATCCCCAGAAATCCTTCTCTTTACTTCCCCAGCATGGGGCTTACACGTGCACACTACACACTCTTTCTTTCTTTCTTTCTTTCTTTCTTTCTTTCTTTCTTTCTTTCTTCCTTTTTGGAGACAGGGTTTCACTGTGTACCTCTGGCTGGTCTGGACTCACTAGGTAGACCAGGCTGGCCTGGAAATCACAGAGATCCATCTGTCTCTGCCTCGATAGAGCTGGGATTAGAGATGTGTCTGCATCATCATGCTTGCTCCCCCCTCCCCTTTTTTGAATGTGGGTTCTGGGGATCAGTCTGATGCCGTCATGTTTATGTGGCAATGACTTTACCAATTAAGGTATCCCAGCCACTGACACTAAATATTAACGTGCTGATATTGAGAAGCCCTGGGCCAAACGACGAGGTCCACGGAGACGGGGACCATGTTGCTGCCTGTATACTCCACTCCTATCGTGGTACTGGTCACATGGTGGCCCAAGATGTGCCTGAGGAATGAATGATACACAGGAACGGTATGGTCTCCTTTTGTTAGAAGAACCTCATTTTTACCCAGTAGAAATGGAGTTCTTCAGAAGATGTGGCCAAATGTTCTCTGGGTCAGGGAGGCTCCCTTGGAGCATCTCCCTGAGATGATGCAGGTCCGGCCTTCCAGCTGTGCACTTGGTATGCCCTGCATCAGCCAGCTGGCCTCTGACAGGAAGCCAGGAACAGCAATCAGGTCAAGCAGAAAACAGAGAGGCATGGGTGACTGTGATACACCTCGTCAGGACCCAGGTGGACTTTCGTCCTCAGTAGGCGCATCGTGGGCATCTTGGTTGGCCCTCAGCATCTTCAGGTGCTGCTCTGTGACCCCCTGAAGGCTAAAGCAGAACTAAAAACCCTGACCATAAAACCAGAAACCTTTGACAATAACCAATTGGTAAGAATGGACACAGTTATACATTGAGACGAGAAAAGGTATGTGTGTGTTTGTGTGTGTGTGTGTGTGTGTGTCGTGCACATGCATGTGTTGTGTGTACATGTGTGTATGCATGGATGATGTACATATGTGTGTGTACAGGTGTGTGTAACCCATGTGGTGGCCAGAGGAGGTCAGCAGTCCTATCCTGTCACATTTTGCCTCATTCCCTTGAGACAGGATCTCTCACTGAACCTGGAGCTGGGCTAGCAACCAGCAAGCCCCGGTGATTCTCTCGTCTCCATCTCTCATGGGCTTAGAGGTGGGTGTGAGGTCACACCCTGCTTTTTTTCATGGGTACTGGAGATTTGAACTCAGGTCCTCATGTTTGAAGAGCAAGTGTTTCTACACACTGAGCCATCTCCCTAGTCCTGACAAGAGAGTCTCTGAAAATAATAGTAAGTTGACCAGAGTCCTCTGCCACCCTCTCCAGGATTCCCCCTTTTTATCCGGGCAGGGTGCTAGAGAAAGACAGTCAGGGACGGAGTACAGGCTCACTACTTTATCTCTGTGACCTTGGATGAGGTGCTTATCGTCTGAAGCCCTACTTCTTAATCTGTAAAACAGGGACACTGGAAATCTACAGGTCAGCTGCTGCAAGGTGCAGGGCTCAACTCAATGCCCGACTCCCCTTATAATTTTACTTGCTTCCAACTTTGAAGGATGGAGGGTTGGGAGGTTCCCTGCTGTGTGTCAGCAATGGTGGGGTGGGGTGTGGGTGTGGGTGGGTCATCACACAAAGGGAAGACCAGTCTGGGAAGCAGAGCCAGGCCATGAGATCTAGCTGACCTCCCATCTGGAGACTGTCTGGCTACACCCAACCCTGGAGAACAGGTGTATGGTTTTAGTAAGAAAACCAGCTCGTTTCAAAGTTTTTCCTCTCCAAGGACAGTAAATGTCCAGAAAGATTATTAGACAGGACATTGGTTCAGATAGCCTAACTTGGTTGTTCCTTCTAGAAGCTCCTGTGTGCTTTATTCCCAGTGGTGTGAACCAGTAGGTGGTAGCCAGTAGGCCCTGTGATTAACACTGACCTCAGTTTATCAAACATTTGGTCTCACAACCATTAGGTTACAAGGTCACCTTCCATGTCACCATCAGTCACTCCTGAGAATCTTGGCATGAAGTCCCCCTTTTCCCTGGGGAAGCATTATATAGGAGCCACGGCTACCGGTCATTCAGCCTGAACTCTGAGTCAGGCACTGGGGGGAAGCATTTGTAAAGTTATCTTGGTTTCTGTTGTTTTTGTTGAGGGTCGTAAGTAGCCCCTGCAGGCCTAAAAATTGTCATGTAGTGAAGACTGACCTGCACTCCTGATCCCCCTGCCTCCACCCCTCAGGCCTGGGATTACAGGTGTGTGTCGTCACAGCTGGCTCTCCTTTCAGGTGGGGGACACAGCACTCAGGCTGGGCTCCCTCACAGGGATCGCCTCTGGCCCTCTTATACACTTGTGTGTGCTTTTGTCTTTCAGTTTACAGGGAATGGCAGGCTTTGGCAAACTCCTGGCATAACCTCTTTTTCTGTAGGATATAAGGTCTCACAGGAGAAGGAGGGGCCCTGTGAGCTTCAGTGACCAACCCGGCCCAGCCTCAAAGCGACTCAAAGCAATGACATACTGTACTGTGCAGATGGAAGGCCGCTGTCTGTGCCAGTATCCACTGACTCGCTGGCCAGTTTGTGTGGACAGACACCTGCTTATCAGGGAGGCCCTGGCCTCGAACCTCTGGCACACTGTTTCAAGGCTCAGCTCATGCCAGCCCTAATGCCCACCCTCTTCTGTCAGTCACTTCAGAGATAAGTGATTTTTGATTACCGGTCGGATCTCTACTCTTGTGAAAGTTGTCAAATCAGGCTTTGCGTCTAATAATATTTTCTGGACATTTTTTTCCATCCGGAGGGTCTTGAGCTCTAGGAATGATTCACTCACATGGTCCTTATGATCTATAAAAGAAATAACGTATTCTCAGGCAGACAGCATTTCACATCATCGCTGTAGCTACGGTTTACAGGACACTTACCACGGGACCGTTCTGATCCCCACAACCTCACAGGGATAGTGGTGAGAAAACCAAGGCCCAGAGAGGTTAAGCGACCTGCCCAAGGCCACACAGTGAGTGTGAGGCTTTGGCCATCATTGCAGAGGCCTCCATAGTGAACATCACCAGAGGCCTTCCAGCCTAACAGGTAACAATGACACATTTACCAGGACACCCCAGCGCCCAGTGTCTTTCTCAGCCATCAGTTGCCCATTCTGAGCCAGCCCCAGTCCTTTTGAACGGGGTGCTCTAAGAGGATCCCTTAGTGCTTATCCTTAGTGTAGTTAGACCATGTAGTTAGACCATGACAAGGTGACAGGGAAATAAGAAGACAATAGTGAGTCTTTATGTCCTGTTTATATAATGTCCGGGTCTGCACTTGACCCATAATGACCTGTCACTGTGTTACAATGTCCTGATTATTAGATGGTGGGGTATCTTGGCCCACCAGCCAATCTCCAATGTGCACACCAGGCTCTGGGTTCCCTGAGCTGGGACTAAGGGGCAGAGAACTTACTGGAGGAGTTGGCCTTTTCCAGTTCTCGGATTCGCGTTCGGAGTTCCGACAAGGCCTTTTTCTGCCGCTGGATGATTTCCTCGTGTCGAGACCCTTTGCACCTGACGCCCAGGTCGCTGAAGGACTCCTCCTGGGGACAGGGTAGCATACACAGCAGCTCCATAAGGGTCCAGGGATCTCCCTTAGATTCCCAGTGACTTAAACAACTCCTGCTTAGCAGAGTCCCTGTCATTCAGCACTTCTGGAAAATATCACAGGAGCTTCAGCAGAGAGGGCATTTAAATTTTTCATCGTGGATATCAAGTCCTATGTAGGAGGACCTCCAGTTCTCCTACCCACTCAGCACCGCTATAAATAAAACATCCCTGTTCTCCTCTGCAGCCTTTATTTCTTCTTCTAATAGACATTCATGCCTGGGTCTTCATTTCCTGCCCCCTATTAAGACAGGGTCTCTCTATACAGCCCTGGCTGTCCTAGAACTCACTGTGTAGACCCGGTTGTCTGTCTCAAACTCAGAGATTCCCCCTGCCTCTGCCTCTATAGTGCTGGGATTAAAGGTGTGTGTCACCACGCCCAGTTTTGGATCTCCATTTGTTAACAATCTCACCTTTTTTCTGAATAGTAACTTTTAGAAAAGACTTTGTTTATGCTCCTTAAAGTGTGTGTGTGTGTGTGTGTGTGTGTGTGTGTGTGTGTGTGTGTGTGTCCCGAGTATAGGTGTCTGCGGAGGCCAGAGGAGAGCATCAGATCCCATGGAGGTGGAGTCAGAGGTACCTGATGTGGTTGCTCAGAGCAGAAGTCAAGTCCTGTGCAAGAGCCACAGGTAAATTTAACTGCGGAGCCGTCTCTCCAGCAACCCCGGTTCTGCTTCTAGGGGGCATTTTTACTTCTCTTTCTCCTCTCCCTCTTCTGTGGTACTGAGGGCGGGACCCGTGTCTCCTGTATAACTAAACTCTTGCTTTATTGCTCAGCTCTATTCTCAGCCCCAGAAGAACATTTGAGAAGAGACCTCATGAGGCTCCTTTTACACTGGTGACAGGGATGGTTTTCTCCTGTCTGGGGGTAGTGGACACCCTGGCACTTGGTTGGTCTGGAGAGAGAGAGTTCTCTGAGACTCTAGGATCTCTAGAGTGACAGATCCAACAGAACCTTCTGTGACAATATACGGTAAGATGGCTGCTGGCTACATGAGGACCCCACGGTACTGTTAGAGACTAGAGTGGGGTCTGCTTAGGGAACAGACAAGGACAGTCTGGAAAGGTCATGCTCCCTTTTAAGACAAATTTAGAAGGATTTAGGATTATTTTTCTCTTTAAAAAAATTAAGGAGTAATGCAGAGTGCATTCCTAGCATGCACAAAGCTTCTTTCCCTGGGCTCCGTTCCCAACACTGTATAAATGGAGGTGACACATGCCTGTGGTTCCAGCACTCGTGGGGTGGAAGTGGGAGGATCGGAAGTTCAAGGTCCTTCCTGGCTACATTGTGAGTTCGAGGCCGGCCTAGGTTACATGAGATCCTGTCTCAGTTCTCTAGTGAGTCATTCATTCATTCATTCATTCATTCATTCATTCATTCATTCACTCATTCCACACCTTGGGAGTGCCATCTTGCTCTAGGTTCTGGGCACTATCAATGAGTGACACTGTCAGATCCTTGCTGTCCTGCATTTCCTATCCCAGTACAAGGAGGGGTGCAGTGAGTGGGGGTGGGGTGCCGAGAGTGGTTTTCAGTTGTCAGACAGTTGCTAGGGGGAGACCTCATCCAACCTGGCAAGAATGGGAAGAAACCGACGATCTGTCTCATTTATAACTACTTTTAAAATAGCAACTTTTGGATCATTTTAGGTTGCGGATATAGATACTGGAGGCAACACACATAGCATGAGGTGAACAGAAATTACTGAAATTTTATATAGCTAAGGCATCTTGGTCTCTCTTTCTTTTCTTTTTAAATGTTTTTTCCCCCTTTTCAATTATTCTTTGAGACAGGATCTCACGTAGCCCAGGTTTTCGTCAGGGTGTCTATGTAGCCAAAGATGACCCTGACCTTCTGGTTCTCCTGTCTCCAACTCCTGAGTGCTGGGATTTCAGGTGAGTGCTGCCATGCCTAGTCTCGGTGGTGTTACAGCATTAATACAGTGTATCACAGGGTAACAGCTTTGTGAGCGCAATAAGCTCTACCCACTGAGCTACAAGCCCAGCCCTGTGTTTACCAGTCCATCACTACCTACCCATATTCTCATTCATATTCATTGACCCCCCCTTCCCCTATGCTAGATGCAGGTGCCTCCATCAAGGACCCCAAGCTAAGCTCTCCCGAGGAGCTGAACTTGGCACAGCGGACGGATGATGGACAGTTTGGCGTTAAGACACCCTAGCTTCAGTGACTGAGAAATCCAACCACAGACAGAGCGGGGGCTGGGGAAAGAGAATCATTTGTTCTTCCTTTGCTGACGTTGGCAATTCTTTGAGGCCAGTAGGATGATGAGTCCTGGGCTCTGTGCTTGTCACACTGGCTCTCCCAGGGTTCAAGGCCTACAGTCTCCTTCAAGGGGCTCAGCAACACTGGCTGACGCCGTCTTGGGACCTGTCCCCTCCCTTTGTCATTTCGGTCACTCATACCTTTATGACTCTGCTCCAAATCTCCCCCTGTGGAGGACTCTGACCAACAGTTCTGAGAGAACCCTCTTCCTACCAGGATGCTCTTAACCATGATTCTGGTCAGTATTTTGTCTCTGGACACAAGCAATGGTTGATCTAGAAAGAGTGAACTTCAACTGATGGGGAAAAATGTGTCTATCCGATTGGTCTGTGGGGCTCCTTCTTTTCCTGATTAATGATTGACATGGGAGGACTCCGCCCCCTGTGGATAGGGCTAACCTGGAACAGGTGGGTCCTGGGGCTATATAAGAAAACAGGGCAAGCAAGCCAGGAAAAGCAAGCCAGTAAGCAGCACTCGTCCATGGCCTCTGTTTCAGTGCTAGCCTAGAGGTTCCGGCCTTGAGCTCCTGCTCTGACTTCCTTCAGTGACGGACTATAAGGTATAAGATGAAATGAACCCTCTCCTCCTCCAGCTGTTTTTGATCAGCCTGTTGACCACACCAATAGCAAGCAAGCTGGGACAGTCCTAAGTCCCGCCATGACAGCTCCACAAACCACATTTTATTCTGTACTGTTTTCTTTCTGTCTCCTCCCTTCGTGCACACAGGCTCCGTGAGGGTCAAGCATGCTTCCTGTGGAGACGGATCCTCTCAGGACGGTGCTCAAGGTGTGCAAAGTCTGGAAGGAGCAAGAAGCCTGTCCCAGCTCAGGGCTGCCAGGTGAGTGAGCCGACCCAACTACTCTGCTGTATTGCCCTGAAGCCGGTCACCTCAGGGCTTGGTCCTTTTAATCATCTGTTGGAGGACATCTGTTTGTCCTGGTAGGAGCCACCTGAATGTTCCCTCCATCTGGATAGAAGCAGACAGGAGATGCTGACCTGGGGCAGGATAGGCTCAGCAGCCAGGCCGGACTCTCTTAGTCTTTCATGCACTGGGAGAGGAAGTACCACGTGACCCTTCCTCATGTCCCTCTGGGAACTCTCTTACTGAGAGAGGACTTGGATTCTTTCTCATACAACTCTTGAGCCCTCTGACCCTTTCTGGCTTTGGAAACAGGAAGTAGCCTGGATGAGGCCCACTGTTCCTAGTGCCTTTCTTTCTTTCTTGCACCCTTCCTCCCACATCTGCTTCAACTGTGAGATAGAAACTAAAAGTAACCATTCAACCATCCATCAGACACAGGCAGGGTACAGGGGAGGACTGGTATGTGTGGGGTCCCTGTGTGTCTTTCCCTGTCTTTAGCACAAGGCCTGGTATACAGCAAGTGCTCAATAGTGGCTGTGTGTTAGGTCCTGCTTTGTGGGTTTAGGATTCCAACAGGAGTGATTGACATCTCCTACCCAGCTGAGCTTCCAGCCACCTGGGTCATTGCACGTCTCCTCCTAGTTGCCCTGAGCAACGGGGAGCACTTCATTTAAGTGCTCTGGACAGCACTCAGTGCCAGGGACAGCTGGCTGGACCTCAAGCCCTTTCATCTCGGCTGCCGGAAGCCCTGGCTCACTTGTTGTCTGGCAGGGACAGTGTCTCTGTTGACATCTTTGGCTTTGTTTCTTCTGCAGACGCTTCCCAAAAGCATCTAGTTTCCCAAAGTGAAAGGAAAGGATGCTCTGAACTCTAGGAAACTGAGACCTCAAGGAACCACTATACCCCACAGTCGGCCTGCTAGGAGTGATGGCTAAAGGCCAGCACCAGACATGGCGCAGAGTATGAGCATCCACTTTGAGGACCACCTGACAGACCTCTCAGGCTTCCCACTGGATGAGCATCTGGGACTTCCGGGCAGTCACACAGAAAGCCCTTATCAAGTGACCGCCATGGTATGGTGGAGATGCGGGGGGGGGGGGGGGGGCACATTAACTGCATTGCTCTCTGAGAAGGTCATTTGGTTCTGTTCCCTCAGCCCCAGCTATTTTATAGTCAAACTCGAGACACACGTAGAAACGTGGCAGCCATACTAATCACAGCAGCAGGTTAAGGGAGACACAGCTATGTAGACAGAACATCTTGTGTCACCTGTCAGTTAAAAAGTCTATATGGCCTTTTGCTTAGGCAGGAAATAGAAGGTGGGCATCCAGGAGGCAGAAAGGATTCTGGGAAAGAGTGAGGCACAAGAAGATCCGCCCAGGAAGACGTGAGGATGGACCCATGGTACCTGAACACAGGTAACCAGCCACGTGGCGGAATGTAGGTTAAGATAATTGGGTTGTTTTAGTTATGATCTAGTAAGAGAAGAGCCTAGGTGTATGGCCAATGTATTTGTAAATATGTTTTGAGTCTGAGTTTCTGGGAGCATGGGGCTGAGAGGAAAAACCAAGCTTAACCTCCACACAGCTGAAATCTCCATCATGTGGGGACCGGATGGATAACATGGACACAGAATGGAACTCTAAGCAGCCGCTTATAGGAACAAAGTGGACTTTTACAGACTTAGTTGGAAAAGATGCCACTGAATGGAGTTGGTGGACTGGGGTGATGGCTCGGTGGTTAAGAGCACTTGCTCAAGCACTTGTGCAAGCATTAGGGAATTCAGATTCCCAGCACCCATTTTAAAAAGCTAAGCATGGTTGTACCCCAGAGCTGGTGGGGAAGGAGGTCTCTAGGTTCAGGGAGGGACTCCATCTCATGGGCGATGAGACAGATATAGACAGATATCCAATGGCCTCCACACACGCATATCACACATGCTCGTGTGCGCGCACACACACACAATGCACACAAGAGAGAGACAGAGACAGAGACAGAGACATAAACAAATTGAATAATTGGCAAACAATTACCCACCAGATGAAGGCTTGAACAGGTTGTATGTTTGTGAGTATGCATAAATAAAATATATTTCCCAACAAGTCTTTGAAGTGGGACTGTCATTCTCAGAGTGGGGAACTGGTGCACAGTGACCTCCCTAGGGTCACAGACTTTCTACGTGGAGGGAATTGGGATTCAAACCCAGGCCGGCTTGATCCAAGGTGGATAGCCGGCCACTGCCCATTCATGATCGCAGGAAGACCTGTTTCCATCGTTGATGGTGTGGCCCTGGACATTGATCATGGAGCTCTGTTTTCTTGCTATTTACCGCGGACAGCAATGCTCTTAGGAAAGAAAGCCCTCAGCCCCGGGGCTGTTGGAGCTGCCTGGAGCCCCGGGGCTGTTGGAGCTGCCCGGAGCCCCGTTCACAGACACTGACCTCTTGGATGCTGGAGAATGAATCTGGGTGGGCTGGTTCTATCTGCAATGAGATGTCACACTTCTGGCTCAGATTTCTAGGCTTCTGCTCCGTGCTCAGTTGGGGTCTGGGTTTCTCTTGGGAAGCCCTGGGGCAGAGAGGGGCATCATGGGTATCAGGCAGCTCAGGGGTCAGGGACCTTTGCATCCCTCTGTAAACCTGGAAGTCAAAACTGAGTTCTTTCAGACTTCCTGTGTTTAAGCCAAGCCCCGTTACCTGGGAGAATGCGCATTCCAGAGCAAAGAGCAGCTCTGTTTTAATTAATGAATCTAGGAAGCAATGAAACTTTATCCGTCCGCTTCAGCCAGCATTTACTGAGCCCTCTCTGTGCCAGATGTCACACGGACCCCTTCCCACACCTGAGCGCCTCCCTGAGGACCTTCAGTTCCCTGTCCTTCTTCTCCACCAGGCCGGTCGTCTGCGCCACCTTCGCCTTGAGTATGCTCAGCTCACCATTCTGCTGCCGCACCAGGGCCACCTGCCGCTCCAGCTCGGTCTTCTGCTTCTCGCTTAGCTCCCCTGGGAGCGACAGGAAGTTAGTGAGTGGTGTTCCACCTTAGATCTCTTCCGTGGGCTATCTGACAGACCTCTGGGATCCATGAGGCTGGTCTGCCCCAAGGTTCTCAGGGGTTTAGTGCTTCCCAGGGGCTCTGCCAGGTCCTCTGCATGTGACAGTGAGTGGCATAGTAAGTCCCCTGCTCCTGCCTCACGACAGTGTTAAGCCAGTAGCCGCCATCAGGGCCCCACTGCCTACCCATGCCCCCACCGCCTACCCACACCCTCCATCCCATCCACATCTCCCACCACCTACCCATGTACCCCACTGCCTATCACCCATGCTCCCACTGCCTACCCACACCCCCTACTGCTACTCACATCCTCCTACCACCCCCAACCCCTATCCCCATCCGCCTACCCACAACCCCCTGTGTTTTAGGACACACCGGCCAATGTTCAGCTGCCTACTTCTGAGTCTTTTTGTTTATATTTTGTTCTCATATATCCTAGGTCGGTCTCCAACTCTTTATATAGCCAGAGATGACCTTAGACTTCTGCTTGTCCTGCCTTCACCTCCTCAGTGCTGGGACTACAGGTATGTGATGGACCTCAGGCTTACTTTCATTTAGTGCTGGGGCCTGAAACCAGGGTCTCACGCCGACTAGGCAGGCTCTCCTGACTGAGCCTCATATCTAGCTGCTTCTGTATCACCCACAGCTGCCACAGACAGCTGTCCCCGCTCCTACCTCTCTCGGCCACCTTCATACTTCATTTGTCCTTCATATGGCACAGGCCCCATTTCATTGCCTGACGGCATTTCCTGGGGCTGTGACAGCCAGGTTTGTTCTAGTTTTAGGGTCCGCTGTTGGGAGGACTCATGCTAAGACCCCTTGCCTTAAAACTTCAGTTGCGGGCTACAGGGGGATTCTTGTTGGCAGCCCCACTTCACAGATGTGGACACTGAGGCTGGTGGGGGGGAGAGGAAGGGAGAGTCTTGTCTACTGTCCAGGACCTAATGGCGATTGGGTTCTGGAGCTGGGTTTTGACTCTCTGAAGACACCATAATTTATTACTCTTCTTCCTTCTGGAAAACCATGGGTGCAGCCTCAAGGAGCAAACAGTCCTGAGGGTTTGGGCGTGTCAGAGGTTGAAGATGGGTGAGACAGTCTCCCTCTCTCCCTTCCTTCCCTCCCTTTCTTCCTCCTCTACCTTTCTTCCCTCCTTCCCTCCTTTTCTACCTTTCTCTCTTCCCTCCTCCATTCCTTCCCTCATTTCCTCCTTCTCTTTCTTTCTTTCTTTCTTTCTTTCTTTCTCTCTTTCTTTCTTCCCTCCCCTCTGTCCCTCTTTCCCTCCCTCCCTTCCTTCCTTCCTTCCTTCCTTCCTTCCTTCCTTCCTTCCTTCCTTCCTTCCTTCTCCTGCCTCCCTTCTATTTCTGGAATCTAGCTTTGTTACCTCCTAAGTCTTGGACTTTTTGTCCTGCCAGAGTCTGGGGATGGGAAAGAGAAGAAAGCCAAAAGAAGCAAGAGGAAGGATGGGGAAAACACCAGAAGAGGGAGACAGAAGTAAGGAGAGACTGAGCTATGCGGTGGTACAGGAGGGTGCACTGGGCTTCTCACCGCCACCCTGGGTGGCCATCACCAAAGAAGGTGTGTGGTCTTTTTGCATGAAGAAGAAGAAGCTTGAGTCCCCTCCAAACTGCACCTAGGCTCCTGCACCCAGCCCAGAGGGGGAGCCCCACTACAGCTCTGGGGGAGGGGTGCGGGGGAGGGTGGAGATGCTCGGAAGCAGATGACATTGACATTTAAGTCCACCAAGTCTGTGTGATCCCCGGGGGACAAGGACTGCAAGCACACAAGATAAAGCAGGTCTGGGAGAGGCTTTGAGTCCAAGGCTGCTGATTCTTGGCCTTCATTTCCTGTCTGAGCGGGTCAGGATGTTGAGTGACCCAGGAAATCACAGAGTCAGGATGTTGAGTGACCCAGGAAATCACACCAACCTCTCAGGTCTGACATCCGGCTGTGAGCCTCCCCGAGGTCTGTCCTCAGTTTCATGATGATCTCTTGCTGGGACAGGATTTCCTTCTGAGCCATTAGTAAGTCATCTCTGTAAGAGAAAAAAAAAGAAAGGGAACCCAAACAGGCCTGAGTCAGCTGTGCTCGACTTCGCTGGTGACTCCTGAGGATCAGAAGACCCTGAGAAAAAAGTTCAAAATGCCCAGGGATGGATCCCGGGACCCCAGCCCAAGCAGGGGACAGGCTGCCTGTAAACACTCAAAGACAACCTCAATTTCATGGACTTGTGCTTAGCACACTGAGGAAGAGCCGAGGGTTTGGTTGGGGGCGGGGTTTGAGGTCCACTGAGGTCTAGTGAGGTCTCAGTTGGTCCTGCATGGGACTGGTTACAGGTCACACAGCAGGGACTGAGAAGGCTAAGCAACAGGGGGAACACCGATCTGGCCATGTCGCTGCTTCTCCAATGCCTGAGACTGGTGGGTACTCACATCAGGTGGTCGCACGCTATTTCTTTGGCGCTGCTGTCCAGCGAGGTTTCTTCTGTGAGCTCTTGGGACACTTCCTCCTTTGGAGCTGCAGAAGGATGTGTTAACGTCATCACAATTGGAATGCGGTGGACTTTCCTTTTGTCCTCTCCTGTGAACACACCTGTGTCCCTCACAGCTCTCTGAGCTTTTGATACCCTGAGATTCCTTACACGTGTGGCGTGATAAGCTGAGGCTGTCTCTCTGTGCAAAGCCTGGGTGTCGTTTGTACTTAGCACATTTTGAGGAAGAACCAGGGCTTTGGTTGAGTGGGGCTGAGGTCCTCTGAGGTCTAGTGAAGGTCTCAGTTGGTCCTGCAAGGGACCTGCCAACACCATGGCAGTGATTGATAAGTTGGCATTTCATCTGAATTGTTAGGTTTAAGATGGTGGAGACTTGATCTCATGGTGGAGTTTAGAGCAGTGAGTGGACTGGTCATTTGAGACCATGGAGGCGCAGCTCCAGGATGCCAGTGGCTTTATAAGAGGGACAGACAGACACATTCATGTCCCTTGTGTCTTGTCTTTTTTCTACCTTGTCTCATTAAAACAAACAAACAAGCAAACAAACAAATAAGACCAAAAACAAAACAAACAAAAACACCAGTCTCATGTAGCCCAGGCTGACCTCAAACTCACTGTGTAGCTGAGGATGAGTCTGAACTTCCAATCCTCCTGCCTCCACCTCCCAAGTGCTGGGGTTCCAGGCGTGCACCACCAGATCACAGTTTTGTGGTGACAGATTGGACCCAGGGGTTCCTGCATGGAAGTCCTCTATCAACTGAACCACATGCCTAACCTTGCACACCCATTTTCTCTTGACATGTGACACCTTGGGCTTCCTCAGGACTCTGCTGGCCATTGCCGTAAGCACCCCCACCCTTTCAATGTTCACAGGGCTGGGTGTCCACTGGGTCAGCAACAACAAAAAATGGGCTAAATATGACTCTTCCTGGCTACTGGGTGACCTTTGCAGACCAGGAAGCATTGTGGGAATGAGGGACCTGGTAGCAATGGCCCAGCAGAGCTTCAAGAGGTGCAGCCTCGCTGATGGGTCACACACTACTTGCCCTTCTCTCTTTCTAGACAAACGCCTTAAGAGAATCCATGTTTCCTGGCTTCCCGGCTTCCTCGCTCCCTCCTTAGTCCACTGCTTTCTAGTTCTCGCTCACTCGCTCGCGTATTCACTCAGCAAACACTTATTTAATGCCTGCTTTATGGCGGACAATTATCTGAGGGTGGAAATGACAAAGACGTTGTCCCCGTTGGGTCCCATTGAGTATACTCACTCTTTCCTGGACTCTGGGTTAGGAGACAGAGCCTGCTCTGTGCCCTTGTGGTGGGGCTCTCCTTATTCCAAGTCACTGCTAGGGCACTAACTTGGTTATACACAGGGATATTGGTTGGCTTGTCTACCATGGATCTCTGGTGCCTAGGGGAGGCTGTGGCAAGAGAGGACTGACGGAATGATATGATGCATGAAGCAAGCCTGAGCTAACCTCCGTGCCCAGTGGAGGCTAGCTCCCCTCTGGGGCATCTTCAGTGACGTTTAGAGACACTTGGCTATGAGGTGGAGGTCTGTAGTGGAGGTCAGGGAGGAGGCTAAGCGGGCGCCTTGCCCTACCCCCAAGCGAAGCTTACCCAGCACCAAACATCAACAGTCCTGATGCAGAGTCCTGCTCCCCACCCCTCCCCCGCCATGCAGGCCTCTGCTTCCAGAATTTTCCACCCAGAGTTTAGTGCCTGTCATGAATGACCTAGGTCATTTCAGGTGAGTGAGTGGCATCGCTCTGCTGTTTTTAGCCGGTTTGGGCTTGTTTGGTAGGAGGCTGATCCTGGCTGCCGGGGAGAACTGTTAAGTGAGGTTACAGTGGCCAGTGGCGGATTGTCATTTTTGAAGTGGAAATGACAACCTCCACTAAAAGCTCCGGCTGCCATGAGCCTCACTGGCTCACTGGCTTGCTACAAAGGATGTCCTAACTCATTGTCATAACTTTGGCTCTGCTGGGCCTCCGAGGATGTCTAGCACCGTGTGCAATGAGGAGCAGAGGGGCCGACAGAGAACATGGGGGCTTTTAGACGGGGGCCAGCCTGGGGCCATGCAGGAGCGGCCATGCAGGAGCGGCTAGGTTCGGAGTTTTGACCGAAACCTCAGCCTTACCTGGATCGTTGTCTTTCAGTGTTGCGATCTCCCCTTCTATTTTCTGGTAGTACTGAGTCACTTGGGAGAGCCTCTCCTCTAGGCTCACGATGGTCTGCGAGTGCTGTTTGATCTGCTCTTTGTACTCTGAGATTTCCTCCTCGAAGCCGTGCTTCTGGGATTCCCGCTCATCCTGCAGGGCCTTCATCGACTGCTGTTGCAGCTTTAGCCGATTGTCCGTCATGATCTGGGGGAAACGTTGGTAGCGATCTAACCTCGGCAGCCAGAGTCGATGGCCACAGTCTGCCTCCTTGGCACACACAGGTGCCAAACGGCATCCTACCTCAGAACCTCTGCATGCCCTGGTCCTGCTGGCACCCTCCTCCCCTCCTCACTGCATGGCTGATCCACCCACGTCTTCCAGGTCTTGCTCTAACTAACATCGCCTCCTTGGAAGACCCTTCCCACACACATGTTCATGGAAGAGTCCCAGACAACTCCTGTTGTTTGTTTTCTTGTCCCCGAGACCTTTACCCACATCTGGAGTTTTTCTGTTTCTGAGTCTTGCCCACCCTTTTACTGTGAGGCCCACGGCACCGAGACCCAGATGTTTGGTGGAGAGTAGGAGTTGTGTGCGCTGGAGAGACCGCCCTGCCGTTAAGAGTCCAGAGACTTGGATTCAATTCCCAGCACCACATGGTGGCTCACAACCATCTGTAACACCAGTTCCAGGGGATCTGGCGCCCTCTTCTGGCCTCCATGGGAACCAGGCACACAGACATACATGCAGGCCTACATATAAAATAAAAATAAATGTATCTTAAAAGAACTAATAGGGCTGGAGAGATGGCTCAGCGGTTAAGAGCACTGACTGCTCTTCTGGAGGTTCTGAGTTCAAATCCCAGCAACCAGATGGTGGCTCACAACCATCTGTAATGAGATCTGATGGAGCTGGGCGGCGGTGGTGGCGCACGCCTTTAATTCCAGCACTTAGGAGGCAGAGGCAGGCGGATTTCTGAGTTCGAGGCCAGCCTGGTCTACAGAGTGAGTTCCAGGACAGCCAGGGCCACACAGAGAAACCCTATCTCGAAAAACATACAAAAAACAAACAAAAAAAAAAACAAAACAAACAAACAAACCCAAAACAAACAAACAAACAAACAAAAAGATCTGATGGGGTGTCTGAAGACAGCTACAGTGTACTTAAAGAAAATAAAATAAATTTTAAAAATACTTTAAAAAACCTAATAAATGGACAAAGATTTGGATGAGAAAAAAGCAAATTGATTTGTATTTGTGTGTGTGCGTGCACGTGTGTCTGTGTGTATGTGCCCTATGTGTGGAGGTCAGAGGGTGACCTTGGATGTCATTCCTCAGGTGCCATCCACCTCTTTTATTGAGACAGATGCTCTTCCTGACCGTGTAGGCTAGGCTGGCTGGCAGTGAGCCCCAGGGGTCGGCTAGGTTCTGATTTCCTGTTGCTGAGCAAGCACCATAATTCATATTAACTAAAACTTCCAACAAAGGCTCTCAGACAGAAAACCGGACACTACTTGTGACACCCTCCACTTTCTGAGCTCTTTTTGACATCTCCACCTCAGGCCCCTCCAGTCCCTCCGACGTCGCCAGCCCAGCCTTCCTCCACTCCTGTTCTCTCTCCTAGCACCGTGCAGCAGTGTAGATGGTTTGCGGTCTCTCCAGATCCCCGGAGTCATTTTATGACAGAGTCATTTTAGAGACAGGGTCCTCATCACGTTGCCCCACTGTTTCTGAACTCACTTTGCCGCCCAGGCAGACCCCGAATGTGTGTCTCCCTTCACTCAGCCTCCAGATTAGCCAGAATGACAAGCCTGTACCATCAGGTCCTGCAAGGTGCAATTTCTCAAACACGGGTGATTTTTGCCTCTAAGGGACATTTGATAGTGTCTGATTCACACAGGGGTGGGTTGGGCATGGGTGGATGGAGACAATGCTACTTACTGTCTAGCAAAGCACAGGTCAGTCCCTGAGAAGGAAGGTGTCTGTCAACAGCCTGAAGCTGGGCAGGCCTGGTCTCACCCCTCCCCCACCCTCCTAATTCTGATACTGTGTCTTAGTTAGGTTTCCCCACAGGTCAGTCTGGCGGGGATACTTTCTCAACTGAAATTCCTTTTTCCCAAATGTCTCTGGCTTTTGTCAACTTGACATAGCATTGGCTAGCACATGCTGTCATATTCCATGGGGGCAGGATGGGAGGGAGGAGCTTACCGGTTTTTCAGATCAACCCACCATTTTCGTCTTGGTTGTTTCTAGTTCCTCTAAGGTTTCCTTTAACTTCAGGGCAAGCTTGTCCGCTCTGTGACTCTCGGTTGCCTTCATCTGCTGAGCGTCTTCCGCCATGGCCAGTGCGCCCTTTAATTTATTATTTAAGGTGTCCTCTCTCTGCCCCTTTAATTCTATCTCCTGGATGAACAGCAAACACCAAATTAACAAGGTCAACATTTACTCTAAGGCCCCTCATCCCCGGTGCCTGCAGAGAGGGCACAGACTCCAGTTTGCTGGTGTTTCTTAAGTCTAAAGCCCGAGGATTTTCTGGAAGGTTCCAGTTACTGTAGAACTCTCCTTGGTCTTCAGGGGAGATCTGTCTCCTTGTGATTTCTAGACTCTGAGCCTCATTCTGTCACCTGGACAGACGTTTTATTTCTATTTTATGAGACAGCCCTTTAAACACCCGAGGAGCGCTGTCGTGTGTCTCTCTCTGTGAATCTACTTTCTAGGATAAATGTGCTAAACTCATTCGCCCTTTAGCACCTGCCCTGCCCCGGAGACATTCTGTTCCCCTGCGCTCCAGGTCCCTGGCCAGACTAGATCCCAGTTGCCAACTCCTTGGCATAGTTCATGCCTCCCTCAAAACCCCTCCATCCATCTTTGTCGAAAATCCTACTGTCCCCTAGGAAACCCTCCTCCAAGGACTCTTGTCAGGCCCAATGCTGGGTCCCAAACATTTTTTTAAACATGGATATGTTTGTGCCTCTGGAGGTGTACATATATGAACAGGTATGTGTGTGTGTGTGTGTGTATGTGTCTGTCTGTCTGTCTGTCTGTCTGTCTGTCTGTCTGTCTGTCTGCATGCCAAAGCCAGAGGCTTTGAATCCCCCCAGGGCTACAGTTACAGGCGGTTGTGCACAGCCCGACATGTATGTTGGTAATCGAACCTAGGTCCTCTGCAAGAACAGCATGTGCTCCTAACTGCTGAGCCATCTGTCCCACTCCCGTGCCTGGCTTTTTAAATGTGGTTTCTGGGGATTAAACTCAGGTCAAGACGATTGCCTGGCCAACACTTTACTGACTGAGCTACAGCCGCAGCCCCGTGAAATGCGGTCTCGAGACACAGTCCTCAGCGCTCCCACAAACAGCTGTTGCTAAAGGATCAGTCTACCTTTTCTAGAAGGTCACAGGGAACAGAGACTGTGAGTGACAATGTTTACATCCTGGGGTCCAGCGCTGCACTTGCAGATTTATCCTAAGGATGGGTCACTGAATGCACAGTTGTTCAGCTTTTACTTGATTATTCATTATTCTATTATTATTATTATTATTATTATTATTATTATTATTATTGAGACAGGGTTTCTCTACTTAGCCCTGGCTATCTTAGAACTTACTCTGTAAACCAGGCTGGCCTTGAACTCACAGAGATCTGCCTGCCTCTGCCTCCTGAGTGCTGGGATTAAAGGCATTTGTTTGTTTGTTTTTTAATGACAAAGTCTCAATAGCCCTGGCTGGCTTTAAACTCATGAGCCTCTGCCTCTGCCTCTGCCTCCTGAATGTTGGGCTCACAGGCACATGCTGCCAGTCATCTATACCCAGAATAAGTGGGAAATGACCCCAAGCCTGACAGGGCCAGCAACCCACGGTCCATCCTACACAGGGAAGACCCGGGGCATTCTTCAGTGGCAGGCTGTGGAAGAGGGTTCAGGGACACAGAGACATTTGAGAAATACATAATGTATCAAAATAGTTCTCAAAACAGTAAGCACTATGCCACTATCTTGGTAACGAGTTGGCCTCACCCACATTCCTAACAGCAGCACAAAAGCATCTCAGACAGAATCACATCAGAATGTCATTGGTGATAGGGCTTCTTGGCAGATACAGGGTCGATGTCAAGGCTCTTCTGAGTGATTTTCTGTGTTTGTCAAATATTCCAGAAGGAGTGGGGCTCCTTCCATAATCAGAAAAGAAAACATAATTTTTGGAAAAAGAAAAATACAGGCGCTGGTGTTCCCAGGCTGTCCCTGTCCCTCACTGGGGTCTTTGTGTCCAAGGTTCTGCCTCAGGCTTGACATCATCAGTGTTGAGGGACAAGTGACCTTGCCTAAGACGATGTAGATACAGAGCCACTTGTCACATGATGCTCAGTGGACTCCTTCAGATGCCCCTGAGGGTCCACCACAGAGTGCACTCGTGTCTGTACCGTGCCATGAAGCTGGCCTGTGTGAGGTGGCCTGCTGTCAAGCCATCTTTGTTCCATACCCATAGGTCTTTGCTCCGTATCCATAGATACTGCAGAGACCCATCTGTTGGCCATCTTTGCCTCATGCTCACAGGTCTAGAGAAGTCTCACTGTCAGCCATCTTTGCTCTATGCTCACAGAGCCGAGCTATTTTTCTTCTTTATTCCTTCTCTTATCTGTTTTGCCTGTGTGGATAAACATCAACTTTTGTTGTTATTTGGTTTTGTTTATCAAGACAGCGTTTTCTGTGTAGTCCTGACTTGTCCTGGAACTCGCTCTGTAGACAAAACTGGTCTCGAACTTAGAGATCTATCTGCCTTTGCCTCTGAAATGCTAGGACTAAAGGTGTGTACCACCATGCCCAGCTTGACATCAACCTTCTGATTACTCTGTTGTGAATATGAATAAAATTGTGTGCAATTAAACCTCTTAGGTCTGATGGTTCCCCCTCCCCACCAATATGGTCACATATAGCACTCAGAATTGAATCTTGAATCTTCACAGTGGCCGAGGACGATCTTGAAGTCCTGGTTCTTCTGCATCTAATGTCCAAGTGCTAGGATTAAAGGCATGTGTCATTGAGGTTTATGTGATATTGGGGACAGAAGTCAGGACTTCCAGTATGCTAGGCAAGATCTCTACCAACTGAGCTGACTGTCCGCAGCCCTCTTTCTGAAACCGGCTTGTCTGGCAGCCTTGAGGTCTCTCTCTTTTCTGTGTATCTGTTAATTATCTTCCTTTGAAAAAACATCTATTCAGGGCGCTGCAGAGATGGCTCAGTGGCTAAGAGCACTGGCTGCTCTCCCAGAGGGCCCGGGTTTGGTTCCCAGCATGCACATGGTGGCTCATAACCATCTGTACCTCCAGTGATGCCCTCTCCTGGCTTCTGCTGACACTAAACACGCATGCAAGTAAAATACTCAAATATATATATATGCATATATACATGTATATATGTATATATGCATATATATATACATGAATGAAAGAAAAAAATGTGTATTCAGGTGTGGTGCTCATCTGTAATTTCAGCTACTTGAAAGGCTGAGAGGCAGGAGGATGACAGAGTTGAAACAAGCCTGAGTTACATAGTTCAAGCTCAATTTGGACCAATGAATGAGACTCCATTTTAAAAATAAAACAAACAAACAAACAAACAAACAAAACGGTTGGCTATAGCTCAGTGGAAAAGCACCCGGCCAGCATGTGTGAGGCCCTGGGCCCCATTCCCCAGCACCATAAAGCAAAACAGGCCAGTCTGTCAGGCACCTGGTGAGTGTTTGGGCCATTGGTCTCTTCTTCATTGAGCTATTTGAATTCCTCAGATGGTTTGGAGATTAACCAGTTCTCTGGCCTGTGTCTCCGAAGTACTTCCTGCCCAGTCTAGAGGCTGCATCTGCTCACTGTTCCTCTGTCTGGAGGAAGCCTTTAACTTGTCCATTTTTGTTTTTCCTGGGGTTTGAGGGATTGCATACAGAATTCCTGCTGGAGTCACACAGGGTTTGCTCTGCAGTCTGTTTTCTGTCCCGGTGGATGGTGGATCCCCTCAGGGTGGGGTGTGACTGCTCTTCCTGATGTGTGTGGTGCTGCCAGCCAGCTCTGAGGTCTCCCAACTACTTACTGCGTTTGGTGTCCTGGTTTAAGGGTGTTTCTTGTTGCTGTAGAATTCTTTTTATGATAGCCCTTGGTGGAATGCTCTGAGGGGTTGGCACCTGGAAAGGGCTTTGTCTCTGTGAGCTGGCTTGACATTTACCTGTGGACTTGAACCCTGGGCCTTGCATATGCTAGGCAAATGATGTATCTTTGGACTCTAGCTTCAGGTCTCATTTTCCTTTTTTATTTTGAGACAGGGCTTTACCAAGTTTCTAAGCTGACTTACCTCAGCCTACAGAGTAGCTGGGATTACAGGCTTACACTGATAGCCCTGCTGTGGTGGCTGTATTTTTATATACTGATGACACAGCCAGCAGGTTTTTCCTTGCCCCTGTAACTGCTGGAATAAAATTGTAGTTTATTTATTGATTCAGGATAAACTTTAAAAAATTTTTTTTATGTATTTTGCCTGCCAATATGGCTGTACATTGTTTGTGAGCCTGGTGCCTGTGATATATATGTCTCACTACTAGCTAGTCTTCTCGAAACAATTTAACTCTCTTCTTTGCACCCCCCACTGACTTATCCACCCACCTTTGCCACTTACTGACTTGTTCCCACCCCTTGTTGATTCATTTTGCGGCATTCCAAGTTGCATCCGGGAAACAGGTGGAGACAGCTAGCATCCTTGCTCGGGCCTCATCTGCGCTCCAGGCCCTCACGTGGGAGTGTGGCAGTCCCGAGTTCCAGGGTCTTGCCTTACTTTGTTGGACTCTGCCTCTTCTGGACACTCATCTGTCCGTTAAGGCCTCCCATCAAAGTGGGGTCCAGAGCATCTGTGTAATCCCAAGAGCTTGGGTGACAGTTTCTCTTTAGGTGGTCATGTTCAAAGTGCCCCAGAGTTACTTGGGCAGCTTGTGAAAAATCCAGATTCTGGATCCATCCTATAGCCAGGGCCCTCAAAACGCACGTACGCACGTCAGTGTGTGGCTGCCCGTGTCTAAAGAAAACCCCGCAAAATGGATGCATGGAGGCTCAGAGGCCCTTCTTAGTCCATCAAGCCCTGAAGAGCCTTCTGACACATATTTACATATTTAAATTTAACTCACATTTGCATACACATTGGATGTTGCTCATCTGCTTTGACTGAGATACTGGCCAAGGTGTATGTGCCTATGTATACAAATGTGTGTGTGTGTCTGTGTGTGTGTGTACATGTGTATGTGTCCCTTCCATGATGGGACCCTGAATGAGCAAATGGTACTGCAGTTTGTGAGACTGTGTGTAGTCACTTCTTCTTTTCCCACCATGTCAGAATCGTGGGTCTTAATAGGAACGCATATCAGTGTAACGGAAGAAGTGAGTGAAGATGAAGGGTTTAGGAGTCTTGGTTCAGATCCTGCCACTGCACTTCTGAGCCAGGAGCTAGTAACAGCCATAGGAGCAGCTGAGACATGTGTACTGTGTGTAGGTCTGTCTGTCTGTGCGCTGTGGTCAGCCGCTGTGCCTCTCTGAATGAGATCGACTGTGTTTCCTAAGTGGGAGCAGCAAGCCACAGAGATGGTAAGCAGCTTGTTAAAAGCCCCACAGCCACAGGGGAGCAGAAGGATCTGAAGCCTGGCTGCAGGGCCCGACATGTCTGCAGGAACAACGGTTCTCTCATCTCTGTGACTCGTACCTCTTTCTGCTTGGTCAGGCGATTCTCCAGGTCCTGTATTTTCTTCTTCTCCTTCTCTAGAGTGTCTCTCATTTTGAGTCTCTCATACATATTGTTCTCTGAGATCTGGAAGTCAAGGAGGGGTTTGGGGGTGAGTGCAAAAGAAAAAGAGTGTGGTGGGTTGGTTAAGATGGCCCCCATAGGCTCATATAGGTGTAGGCCTTGTTGGAGAAACTCTGTCATTGCGGGTGAGATTTGAGGTCTCAAAAGACTACTCCAGGCCCAATCTCTTGTTCTTTTGGTCAGGAAGTAGCTGTCAGCTACTGCTCCAGTACCATGAGTGCTACTATGCTCTCTCCATGCTCCCGCTGTGCTCCCACAGTCCTCCTGCTGTGCTCCCTCCATGCCCCCTCCATGCTCCCACCGTGCCCCCATCATGGTCCCACCATGTTCCCACCATGGTCCTATCATGATTCCACCATGGTCCCATAGTGCTCCTGCCATGCTCCTGCCACGGTCCCACCATGCCCCCATCATGCTCCCACCATGCTCCCTCAGTGCTCCTGCCATGGTCCCACCATGGTCCTGCCATTCCCCCACCATACTCTCCCAATTAAATGCTTTCTTTTACAGGAGTTGCCTTGGTTATGGTGTCTCTTCACGACAGTAGGACAGTGACTAAGACAGAGGACAAACTAGCTGCAAGGGGAAGCCAAGGTGAGTCACCATCAAGACCAGTGACTCAGAGGTTTGGGACAAGAACTCAAGGAACAAGGTGCCTGCCAGGGTGTGAGGTGAGAGAAAGAGAGGATATGATGAGTCCAGGGAGCAGGGAGTCACAGGTCTCAGTTAGTCAGGAGCATCGGGGAGCAGGGAGCCACGCGTCTCAGTTAGTCAGGAGCATGAAGCGAGGAGGGGCTCCTTGTTCCTGGTTTCCTGGCAAGCATCAGGAAACGACCTGGTCACGGAGTGTTCGGTGCTGTCACTGGGCACTGAGCTCCTGTCTAACCTGATAGGTGCTGGCACCAGGACAGGTTCATCCTGGGAAGTCCCTGGCTTTTGGGGGGAGGTGGGGCAGAGTGCTTAGAATGTGTTTCCTGTTCCCGCTGGCACGACTCCTGGAAGCTTCAGAGAAGAGATATGTACTTTACAGACAGCAACCTTTGTCCCACGAAATGAGATCATTTCAAGTCCCATTTTTCAGGGATCTGAGCTCCAGGGATTGTCAGGGTCGGCCAGTGAATGGCAAGTGTTGGTGACTTCCCACAGAGGTGCAGCAGCGTGACCTCGGACTGCAGGGCTGCTGGGCACGCCTGGCTGCAAGTCCTCCAGGAGGGCCCTGGTTGCTCCTACCTCCTTCTGCTGAGTCAGCTGATTCTCCAGGTCTTGTGCCTTCCTCCTTTCTGCCTCCAGGACCTCCCGCATTTTTCTTTTCTCTTGAGCCACACTGCTCTCCAAGACCTGAAAGGCACAGTCAATAATATCAGCCCCAACATCAAGGCTAACAGTTAGGACAGGCAGCCTCGTCACCCCCAGAATGACCTTATCCCCATGGCACCCCTATGGGGAGCTGCTGCTGAAGGCCTTTTCAGCTTTTTATTTGGTTTATAAACAAGGAGACCAGGAGCCAGAAAAGGTGAGGGCTCAGGGCTATGATGTCTGTCAACAGGAAGGCTGAGGTCCTGAACAGAGCAAACATGCAGGCTGAGTACAGAGGCTCTGGGAGGGGTCCAGGATCTGAGGGAGAAGAGTCTCATTGATGAAGGACCTTCAAACTAGTGAAGCAAATTTCTGAAGGAGAATTGGTTTCGGGAGGCTGGAGGGGTGGGGATGAATTAGGCGGTCATTAGAATTCTAGCATCTAGAAGGTTCAGGGTGAGCCTTCTGGGGATGCCCTGGGACAAGAGAAGAGCTCTGGGTTAGCACTCTGCCATCCCTAGCCATGGAATTTCATCTGGTCCATCTATGTCTTGCTGCCGTTACTCAGCTAATGGACACAACAGTGGGTTCTACCCCGCAGAGAACAGAAACTGTGGTCCTGGCACAGTAGCCAAAATCCCAAGAGAAGCCATTCCAGCATTCACAGGGCCTCCCTTCTGCCCCCAGCAGGGCACCAGGTATTTGGAGCTTGCAACAAGCTTTCAGCTAGAGTCTATAGAGAGAGGATTGGCCTTTGGAAGGAAGGAGTTTAATCCACAAGAGGTGAAGAGGAGCCAAATCTCTCCCGCTTTTGAGACAGTTTTGTGGGGTTCACATCTGTGATCCCAACACGTGGGAGGTGGAGAAGGGAGGGTCTGGAGGTCAAAGGTTATATATAATTGACTATATAGTGATGGTGAGGCTAACCTAGGCTAACAGATCCTCTGTCAAAACAAAACAAACAACCCAAGAAACAAACAAACAAAAAAAGCTCAGGGGAGGTGGCTCAATTCTTTCTGGGAAGAAACTACAGTCAGATCCTGTGACCCTCTGAAGGACTGTGTAAGCCCGGGCCCCTCTGCATGATGTTTAAAACAAAAATTTTTTTTAAAGGCAAGGGTATTACTGAGTAGCCCCGGCTGGCCTATAACTCTGCATGTAAACCATGCTGGCCTCAAACTCAGAGATCCACCTCACCACACCCAGCCCAGACACTTACATTTTTCTGACCTACCCTCATCACCTTGCCAGCCCTTGTTGATACCTGGATGGCACCTGACTGAAGTGACTCCGTGGAGACCCCACATACACACACACACCACATACATACACACATACCACATAGACATACATACACAGCACATACACACACCACATACACACATACCCCATACACACATACCACATACACACACATGCCAAATACACATATACACACACATACCTCATACGCCATATAACCATAGCACATACACCACATACATATACACATACCACATACACACACATACCACATACACATGCACCACATACACACACTCTACACAGCACACACACACACCATATACCACATTCTACATTCCACATACACACACACAGCACATACCACATGCACACACCATATACACATACATACCACATATACACCACATACACACTATATACAGCACACACACACACACACACACACACACACACACACAAATATACATATACACCACACACCACACACACACTACATACACACACACAGAGCACATACACACACATACCACACACACACACACACACACACACACACACACACACACACGCCTCCTCACCGTGCCTGGAGACATAACTCAAGGGCAAACCTTGGCAACAGTGTTGACAGAGTCCTGAGGAACAGCTAAGGAGAAGCCACTGTAAACATCTCCTGGGCCTCATCAGATTGTGCAGGTGGAGCTGCATGTAGGGAGATACTTTCTCCCCCCACTGGGGGAGGGACAAGCACTCCACTTTGAGGAGGGAGGGTAGTCAGGAAGCCAGGGCTGTGCCCAAGTCCAGGGAGACCTGGCTGTAGTGGTGCTGGTGACGGCTACCACAGATCAGTGACATTTCTGGGTCAAATGCTGGGTTGTGCATGATGTCTGCCCTTCATGGCCTGCTCCCATGAAAGGGGATATGGATAGACTCGAACTTGCCTTTTGTGTGGCTACGAAGCCTGCACCCTTCAGGGATTAAGAAAGCATGTGTGCAAAGGACCAGGGGTCTGAGACTGACTGCAGCTAAATGTGAACAGATAACAGAGCCTTCCTGGGGACTAGAGTTCCGGCACATTCACAGGAACACACACAGCATCTTTAAAGAGGGGTGGGGAAACCCTTCCCCAGGCTTCCATGGCTGGAAGGGATGACGTTTGTCTCTGGCCACTGTACTTTAGGAAGAAGGCAGGTGGTGAGCCGCAAACTTCAAAGCTTATGAGAGTTGGACACCCACCGAAACCAACATGGGCTTGTGTGGACCAACTCATAAAGGACTACCCTCCAGTCTCTCCCTCCCCAGGCCACCAAAGAAGATGTGAGGGATGGAGTTTTTGACTTTCCAAGAGAGGACTGAAGTCTAGATTTACAAATGCATTTTATGGATCCAAACTAAAACATTCTGGGTATAATATATCTGTAAGTCCTTTCATCCACTCAGCTACAGGTGACTTCTGGAACACAGAGCAGGCTCCCATCCTGCTGTGCGTGGTAGCAGGTGACTGGCTGGGGATGGGGGACTGGCTGGAAAGGGTATCAGAGCAGGTGCCTGCTTTTTATGCATCTGGACTGCTATGTGGTAGAGGAAGCCCGAGATGGGCTGACGACAGCCATCTTTTGGCCAGAAAGAGCTTGACTCACTCCAACCTAAGACAGACTTCCTGCCAGCCCTGTAGTAACTCTGCTGGGACTGAAGAGGACTTCTGGGTGTTGATCCTAAAGATGGGGTGTTCTTTCAAGATCCCATCATCCCCAGCCTCCTGACTGAGTTGACCTCAGTGTTGGGGTGATGGACAGAAGCCACCACCCCGGCTGGTCACATGTACATTGTTTCCCCCCAACTGGTTGGCAAGACTCTATATCTCCATGGCTCTCTTTGAAATCCTCTGTCTTTCTCCCAATTTCAGAGTCCGGGCTAGGGCAAACAGCACAGGACAGTAGTCCCCTCACCCCACCCCACCTGCCTTCTGTCTCCTGCAGTCCCTTCAAGCCAGCCTCCCCCAGCTGGGCGTACCTCCTTTTGACTAGCCAATTGGTTCTCCAGCTCATGGACTTGAGTTTGCGCCGTCTCCAGGGCCTCCTCCAATTTGGTTTTCTCCTGGGCGATGTTCTCTTCCAAAGCCTGCAAGCCAACAGCCGTCGTTGAGTCCACCTGTTGCCATGGCAGGAAGTGGCCTCTCCCTGGGCCCTGTGTGGTTTGCTTTTCCATCTCTGGCATGCCTCACACAGGCCAGGGCAGAGGGGCCGGTGGCTCTGCGCACACTGAAGAAGCAGATCTATGTGACAACCTCCGCTGGATCCTGACAACTGTAGGCCTTGATTGACAGTCCAGGCCGACTCAGCTCCCCCTCCCTGAGTTGTTTACCTTCTTCTGGTTGGCCAAGCAACTCTCCATCTCTTGAGCTTTTGTCTGTTCCCCTCTCTAAAGCCTCCCATGCTCTGTTTTTCTCTTGGGCAATAATTGTCTCCGGGGCCTACAAGTCAAGTGGACTCAGCCTGGTGCTTCAGACCTTACCACACCCTAAAGAGAACGTGGGAATTAGTCTATGCGCTAGGGTATGGGGTCTGGGGTGGGGCGGGGGACCAGGTGAGAACTCTGGATGGAGCCTTTCTAGCTATGGGGCCTGGCAGCTGAGATTCTGTGCCTGGAAGCCTCAGTTTCCCTATCTGTACATTGGGCTGATGTGAGGAAGAAATGATGAAATGATCTATGTGAGATTCTTGGTGCAGTGCCAGTGGCCAGCCTCCTCCACCCCCTGGCCCCCCCCCCAGAAAAAGAAACAAGCTTAGTTTAGAGATACTGGGGAATCTGGGTTATTGACTCTGAAGTCTGTGTTCTAAACCAACATAACAGGAATCTCCTGCTGGCCCTGGGCTGATGGATAAAGAAGGCTTCTGGGTGGCAGGGACTGAAGATGGATGACTTTAGGATCGATGTTAGCAAATGGCCCGTAGACATTGCCTACCCCGCTGCTTTGTAAATAAAGCTTTATTGGAACATTCCATGCCCTCTGCTGATGTGTGGTCTCCGGCTGCTTTTTACAAGAGCAGAGTCTGTGAATACAGACTGCAAAGAGAAGCCGGCAAACATGAAAACATTTGTCATCTGGCTCTGTGGAGCAAGTTTGCTGACATGGTCCACGGCAGTAAGAAGTGAGTACACAAATTAAGAAGCTGCTGTCCAGGGTCCATAATAAAAAGGAGGGAGGGTGGCGTGCCGGATCGATGAAGGAGCCTGAGTTAAAACACCTGTTATTTTTAGAGACAGCGAGATGCGGGGTATTAGGGTGCAGCAGGGAGGGTCACTTAAAAGCCAGGACAGTGCTGGGAAGGTGGCTCAATGGGTCGGTACAGCACCTTGCAAGCACAAGGACCTGACCTGATGCCCAACTTTCCCTTAAAAACAGGTGTGGGGCCAGAAAGTCGGCACAGGAAGCAAAATGTGCAAGTGAGAGGACCAGAGTTCAGGTCCCCAGTGTCCCTGTAAAGCTGTGTGAGTGTGTCAGTCTGCCATAATTACAGGGCTCTAAAAGCTGAGAAGTGGGAAGCCTGGGGCAAGCTGAGTAGTTAGCTGTATCTGTGAGCTCTGGGCTGCTGAGCAACCCTTCCTCAGTCAGGTAGGGTGCGATAGTTTAGCCTACTTGGCAGGTTCTAAGTCAGTGAGAGATCTTGTCTCAAAAACCAAGGAGGGGTTGGTAGGATGGATGCCTCAGTGGGTAAGATGCTTGCTTACCAAGTCCAGCAACCTGAGCTCCATATCAGAGAGTCACAGGGTGGAAGGAGAGAGCTGACTTCAGAAAGTTGTTCTATGACCTCCATGTACCATGACATGTGTACACACACGTGCGCGCGCGCACACACACACACACATGCACACATGCACACATGCACATGCCCACACCCCCCCACATACATGCACACACGCACACACACGTGTGCACACACAGACACACACACACACACAGGCATGCACGCACACATGCGTGCACACACACATACACAGACATACACATGCACACACGCACACACATGCATGCACACACAGACACACACTCACACACACACACACGCACGTATGCACACGCACACACGCATGCATGTGCACATGCACACACGCACACACAAAGACACATACAGGCGCGCGCGCACGCACGCACACACGCACGCACGCACACATGCACACATCATGAATGAGGCCCACAAAGTTTTTTTCATATGAATCTCAAGGGCTAGGCTGGATGGGAGTCAGGATGGCAATTTGTCTGGGCTGATTGTCACGTTTGTCTGAGTGTGGATGTCCCTCTGTCTGTCTGGTATCCTGAGGTTCCTATGTTAAACACAGGATGTTCAAACCATCACTTTAAAGGCCACCTTCCAGGAATCATTTCAGGTGTAAGAGGGAGGCCTAGGCTGGTGACCCTGGGCTGGGGTCGGCACCATGCAGGCTGAAGCATCACACCCCCCAAATGAAAACAGCCAACCCCTGAGTCAAACAACAGACACTGGACTGGGAAGGGCTGCTGTTAGGTGGGGACCTCAGTCAGGACGAGAGAGCAAGAGGTGGAGAGCTGGGGAAAATTTGAAGGTTTTAGGGTCTTTCTGGATTTGACCCTTTCTGTGGGAATAAAGGTTTGTTTGGTTGGTTTGGTTTATTCACCACCAAGTTCTCTAGCGCCTACAACCGAGATTTTTGGCTCCTGTGGTTTGGGACTGGAACCCAGGCTCCCCGTGATGAATGTGTTTGGTCCCCATCTGTGCTGCCGTCTTAGGACATGCTGGAAATTTTAGGATGTGGGGGTTTAGTAGCAGAAAGTTGGTCAGCAGGGCATCCTGTCTTGGGTTACACTGGTCCCTGCACACCCATGTCTATTATTGGGCTATCCTCAGACTTACACACATTCTCTCTCTCTCTCTCTCTCTTTCTCTCTCTCTCTTTCTCTCTCTCTCATGTAGGTGTGACAGAGATGGACTGTCCTAGTTGGGGTTCACTGAACTGGCACCAACACGAGATGGTGACACAGTGCAAGGCCTTGTCCTTCATCATGGAGACAGGGGGTGCTTGGGAGAGTTGGGGACTGGCAGGTGGGGGCAGGAAGAAGGGTATGTTGTGAATGCCCCTCCATAACCGCTCTGATTGTGCCTATCAGCTATGGCTATGCTTTGGAATGTTACAGAGCCCAGAGCCTGAGCTACACTCCCACCTTTGACCCCAGAGTCTGAATGACAAAGGGTGGCCCAGCAGCTCACAAGCCACTGACTTAGGAGGAGAGCAAAGAAAGGTATGGCAGGTCCCTAAGTGTCACACAGGGCAATGATAAGAACTGGCTTTAGAAATACATTTCCTGTCTTCTCCACAGAGTCTGGTCTGGGGTGTTGGCCCAGGCATTCTGTTTTTTACAGCCTGTTTATTAGCATATGTTAATTATGCACAACTGTTGACATGTTTGATCTGTTGCTATGGACTGAAATGTAAATACTGGCCCTGGTGGCCTCTGGGAGGAGAGAATCCTCCCAATCACAAAAGTGATGCTGTGTGACTTTGCTCCTTAATTTAAACCGATTGGTCGAATAAAGATGGGCAGACAAGAGGTAGGAGAGGTAGGTGGGGTTTCGGTTCCCAGGCTCAGGGTCTGAGGCTGGACCACAAGGAGAAGAGAAAAGGTAGAAAGAGGAGAGATGCCATGGGGTAGCCATGGAAATGTGGCCATGAAGGCTGGCCAGTTGGAGTTGAGAGCTGCCCAGATGGATCATGGGAAGTTGTAAGTTGGGGTTATTGATGGGGAAGTAGATTTTAGCAGCTTATGTAGGAATTAGGTTAAACTTAATCTTTAGTTAAAGTTAATTTTTAACTGCCCCAGGACACATCCTGGGAGGATCACACTCCTTAGTCCTAGGACATCTGCTGGATTACCCTGCTGGATTAACATTCAGAGGAAAAGCGGATTAACATTCCTCAGACCTCAGGGAAGAGAACCCACCTGCCAGGCGCGAGAAAGGCCCAGAGCACAACAGACACATTCCACAGGACAGACCAATCCTTGCCACTTACAGACAAGGGAGGTCCTTGTCACCTTATTCCCCAAAGACCAATCAGTTTAAAAGTCACACTGCTCCACCAATCATATTGTACCTAGTCACTGTTTCTCTAGTCCACCCCTTAAGCTGTATAAAAAGTGCCCTTAACCTCAACTCTTCTTGCCTGCATGGGAGAGAACCCCAGTGCACTGGGTTATTATTATCATTAAACCTCATGTTATTGCAGCGAATCCCGTCTGTGAGTGTTTCTGGGGGAGCGCGTCCCCTGGTTTTGGATCTTTAGGTCCAACACTTACATGGTAGATATCGGCCCAGCTCTAGTGCATTAAAGGCTTATTATAAATATAAAGGTTTTGTGTCTTTTATCTGTGACGGAGTGCTCAAAGGCAGGGTAGAACACCCCGACTAAGATTAAATATTTACTACAACACACAATAATGGGTTTCGTTATGATGTTAAAACACATGTATATAGTGTATTTTGGTTGTATGTACCCCCATTACCATCTCTCTCCCCCCCCAGTCTCTCTGATCCCCTTCTTCTTCTCGAGTATTCCCCACTGTGGTTCAGACCTTCCCTCTCTTCTCTCTCCGCACCTTTTCCTCATTCTCTTCTCTCCTGTGTCTCTCTCTTCATCTCTCATTCTTTCTGTGACTCAATCTGTTCTGTCAGGGTGGTCATTATTTTGCCAGTGAAGAAACTCCTCTCTCTCTCTCTCTCTCTCTCTCTCTCTCTCTCTCTCTCTCTTTCTCTCTCTTTCTCTCTCTCTCCCTTTCTGTCTCCCCTTCCCTCTCTCTTTGCCTCCCTCCCTTCCCCCCCATCAATCATTAGCTTCCTATGGACCCTCAGGAAGGGGCAAGCAGGACCTTGTGTGCTCCCCACCCCTCCCTGACAGGATGTCTACAGGCCCAGTCTTACACTGGCCTTGGGAAGGTGATCATAGCTGTGAATTATAGCCTGTGACACAGATTATTTTTAATATAGAATCTGATCACAGTTTTTTTCCTTGGACATCTCTGAGAAAGCCCTGGGTACCCTAACACTGTGTCTGGGATGCAGATCTGGGGTGTCATGAGCCTCTAGTGGGGATGTCAGAACTGTGAAGCAGACTCTGCACCTCAAGCAGGCCCTCAGATCACACAGGCACCTTAGCAGGCGAGGCTCTGCAGCAGAAAGAGTTTTCTACTTGGCCTGGATTCTAGGAGGGTGAGCATCGGTTTGGGCCAATTTGTTCTTCCAGACTTATATCTAGAGAAAGAAAAGGGCTGATGTGACCAGAAGTCAGTTTTGCTTACACTTGGCCACTGATAAACCAGGATCTGCAGGAACGACTCTAATTTGTATAGTTAACTGCAATATGAGACATATACAGCAGCATTTCCTGAAATGTCAGCACGCCAGCTTTTTCTTGTTGATTTTTCTGCATTTTCTTCTTCTTCTTCTTCTTCTTCTTCTTCTTCTTCTTCTTCTTCTTCTTCTTCTTCTTCTTTTTTAAATTTTTTCTTCTGCACGCGACTACAGCTTAGCGGGGGATCCATTTTCTTCTTTTTAAAGTATTTATTTATTTATTTATTTATTTATTTATTTTACTTAATATGTATGGATGTTTTTGCCTGAGTGTACATATGCCAATATATTATTTGTGTGCAGTGTCTACAGAGGCCAGAAGATGGTGTCAGATCACCTGGAACCCGAGTTACAGATGGTTCTGAGCTACCGCATGGATGCCAGGAAGCAAACCCCAGCCAATGCTCTTAACCACTGAGCCATCTCTCCCCAGACCATTGCTGGGAGTTTTAGAGCCAAATTATTCACCCTGTCTAATTCATTTAGAGCCATTCCACCAATCTGGAAGCTGGGGAGGTTACTGTTCCGCCCAACCCCCCAGTGGCCCGCAGAAATACCTCACTTCCCAGGCTCAAAGAGACTGTCATGGACCTACCACCTTACCGCCTTCTCTTCTGTCAGCTGCTGGATTTTGGCTTTCAGCTTCTCTTCTTGTTCCAGCTTCTCTGTCAGCTTTTCCTTCTCAGCCAGGTGCTCCTGCCGTAGAGACTGCTGAGTTTCCCGAATAGCATTCAACTGGGCCTGCACAGATAGAAAAGCCAACTGAAGCTCACAAGGGGAGACAATGAGGAATTTTTTTTTTTTTAAAGATTTATTTATTTATTATATGCAAGTACATTGTCACTGTGTCACACACACCAGAAGAGGGCATCAGATCCCATTATAGATGGCTGTGAGCCACCATGTGGTTGCTGGGAATTGAACTCAGGACCTCTGGAAGAGCAGTCAGTGCTTTTAACTGCTGAGCCATCTCTCCAGCCCAAGAGTGAGGAATTTTTTAGCCACTTCCTTCTGCATTGCTTATCTTCCAGGGAGCAAAGGGTTTCTATAAAAGTTCCTTGAAAGCATGGCTGAGCCATACTCAGTGTAGAGACTCGAGGACTGAGAAAGCAGCAGGAATTCTGAGACATCACGCTCCTGGTTCTACATAGAAATCTCTGCTCTAGCTAAGTCTTCATGTCTCCCCAACCCAAACATGGCATGTAGCACGGATGTGTAGGCATGTGTGTGTCATGGCGCTCGTGTGGAGGTGAGTGGATGACTGGGCGGAGTCAGTAATATCCTTCCTCTATTCGGGTCCCAGGGACCAAACTCAGGTCGGCAGGCTCATCTGCTGAGCCACCTCCCTGGCCCTCTTTGGGAGGTTTTGGAGGAAATCAAGCACTGTGGTTATCCCGGGAGGTCAGGTAGGGGATGGGGCCCTGCCTGTTTTTGTCTATTCCTTTGTGGGCCATCTCAGAGGCTGGGCTCAAAATCCCTTTGTGCAAACAGAAAATCCTGAAGCTGGCAGGAGGGTGGCCGCTGAATTACTGATTACTGAATTACTGGATTACTGATTCACAGTTTGGGGGAGAAAAGAACCGAAAGAGTCACCCGAAGTTCCTGGGACTGGCTCATAATTTTCTTGTAATGTTCCAGAAGATAAATCAGACACAGAGAGAATCCTTAAAAAGAGGGGCAGGAAGAGAGGTAAAGGTCAGTCTATCTCCTTGTGTCTTTTTCCCTCCCTCCCTCCGTCCCTCCCTCCCTCCCTCCTTCTCTTCCACCCCACCCCTCCCCTCCCTTTTCTTCCCTCCCTCTCTGCCTTTCTTTTTATTTCTTCTTTCCTTTCCTTTTGGAGAAGTTGTCTTGCTATGTAGCCCAGGCTGGCCTTGAACTCGTGATCCTTCGGCCTCAGTTTTCTAAGTGTGAACAGTACAGATTTGCACTACCACACCCAGGTGTGCATAACGACTAATCCTATCAACACAGGACAAACTGCCATCTAATGTAGTTTTCAAATGGTTGTTAGACATTTGGGCCAGGTACAGCTCCAAGGTGTGTATGGCTTTGCTTTGGTAGACACTAAAAATGTATCCATAAAGCACCGCTTCCTGTATGCAAATTATGAGCCAGGAACTTTATGAAGCCACACCCTTCCCAGGTCTTACAGTGTAGTCTGAGTGACAGGTCAACGTGATTGATAAGAAACACACAGGGACCATAGGCACCCAGGCAACAGGGTAGGGCAGGGGAATGTGAGGGTCTCCACAGAGGCCAAGGAGTCACTAGGTGTGGGCAGAGTGGCAGGGAGGGCATTCCAGAGGATGAAGCTGGCTGACTGATGACATCACTGATACGTGGGTCCTAGATCCTGGGACCTGAGGCTACACAGAGAAGGGACTTCGCCAGTGTGCTTAGGTTAAAAACTCTGAGGTGGAGGTTACT
This sequence comes from Rhabdomys pumilio, assembly GCA_030674055.1. Classification (NCBI taxonomy): domain Eukaryota; kingdom Metazoa; phylum Chordata; class Mammalia; order Rodentia; family Muridae; genus Rhabdomys; species Rhabdomys pumilio. The sequence goes on along the minus strand of JANHMN010000004.1, from coordinate 10,993,779 downwards.
CTGGGTTATCTGTGTAGTCTATACAATCACACGTTATCATAAGAGGGAGACAGAGGGAGCCTTGGTGACAGACAGACAGACAGACAGACAGACAGA
>JANHMN010000004.1:10975502-10993673 GCA_030674055.1 Rhabdomys pumilio | reverse complement strand
TTTTTTTTTTTTTTTCGAGATAGGGTTTCTCTGTGTAGCCCTGGCTGTCCTGGAACTCACTCTGTAGACCAGGCTGGCCTCGAACTCAGAAATCTGCCTGCCTTTGCCTCTCAAGTGCTGGGATTAAAGGCATGCTCCACCACTGCCCAGCTTTGTGGACCACTTTCATTCCGGCTCTTTTGGCAGCCTATCTTTTCTCCCGGTTTAATTTGGCCTTGGTGAGGGTGTGTTCGGGCCTGTGTGCATGTGTATGTGCACGTATGTGTGAGTACGTGTGCATGTGTGCGTGTGTGCGTGTGTGTGCACGTGTGCCTGTCTGTCTGTCTGTCTGTCTGTCTGTTGCTCTCACCTTACTGCCTTGAGACAGTGTGTCTCAGGAAACCAACAGCTTACTATTTAACCTCCACTGACGAGTCAGCAGACTCTTGGGATTGCTTGCCTTTGCCCACCAGTGCTGGGTTGCAGGCCTTTGCAGCCATGCCTGGCTATCTGAGGATATGGGCGCTGAGGATCCGAACTCAGGTCTTCGGGTTTGCACAATGAGCACTCTTACCTACTGAGCCGTCTCCCCAGCCCCCTGTCTAGACGTTTGATAGGCACAGGGATCTCCTTTTTAGGCTGGGTAATGCCGAGCTGCCGCTGCCAATCTGTCTGACGTGAGAACCAAATCTGGCTACTTCTAGTCATCAGAGTTCCTGTCAAGGCGCACGCTGGACAGAAAGTGCCATTTCCTGACTTGTTTGAAAGGCAGCTGGCAAGTCAGCATTTGCACAAAACTCCCTAAATAGCAGCTTCTGATTGCAAGAGAAAGCAGAAGCAGCCGTGCGTTCTGACACTCAGGGTGGGGGCACCAGGGGGCACCTTGGACCTTCATCCTCCATCTTCTACAGGGAAAACAATAGCTGAAAATAGTTTTCGTGGCTGGGCAAATGGAAATTTGGAGCAAAAACATTTCTCCTCCGCTTTCTCTCTGCCTTCCCCCTATCTCTCTGTCTCTCCTTCTCTGTCTCTCTCTGCCTTTGTCTTTCTCTGTCTCTCGTGTATGTGTGTGTGTGTGTGTGTTGGACACACACTGTACATGCATGTGTGTGCACATTCAGGTATAGAGGCTGGAATCTCAGGACCCCCTTGTTTTTTTGAGATAGAGGATCTCCCTGGGTAGTGGGCTGGCCAGTGAGCTCGATGGATCTGTCTGCCTCCATCAGTACCAGGATTACAGGCATGTGCTATCGTGCTCAATATTTTAAATTTGGGATCAAATTCGGATCCTCTCGCTTGCACAGAAACCACTGTAGCGACTGAGCTGTTGCCCCAGCTGTGGTTTCTCTTTCTCACTTTGTAAGATGCAGAGCTGGGGACTTCCCGAAGTTGGTACAGTCATCTCTTTCTGTCTGCGGGGAATTAATGAGTTCCAAGACACTGAAGCCAAATTCTGATGAAGTTCAGTTTCCTCAGTAAGAGGTGTGGCATTTGTACGCGGCCTACACACACGCCCTTCTGTATACTCTAAGTGGCCTCTAGGCAACGCACAATACCCAGCACAACGTACATGCTAGCAAAAAAATGACAAGCAAGACATGTCTGAGGGTGGGAAGGAAGTTGGGTGGTACAGAACTTGCCCACTGTGCACAAGGGTAACCGTCCAATGGCAAAGAATCCACCCCAAGCAAAATCGAACCTTATCTGGTACGTGACTGACTTTGCGGGGAGGGATGCATGCAGACCAGAGGCCAATGTCAGGTCTTCCTCAGTCACTCTCCACCTTATTTTAAGAAGCACGTTTAAGATAAGGTCTCAGGAAACCCAGGCTGGCTGCAACCTTGCTGTGTAGCTAAGGATGACCTCGATCCTGGCGCCTCCACCTCCCAAGTCCTGGTTTGCATTAGAATGTCCAGTTTTATGTGGTGATGTGGATCCATCCCAGGGCTTCAAGTCTGCTACGCCTGAGCTTACACCCCACCCTTCCCCTCTTTCACTGATGCCAGAGCTAGCTTATTTGGCTGGACTGGGTGCCTCACAAGCCCCTGGGATCTTTCTGCACCTGTTTTCCCAAACACTAGGGCAATAGGTGAATGCAGCACCCATCTTTTTATGTGGGTTCAAACTCGGGACCTCACACTTGCCTAGCAAGCGTGTTATTGTCCGCGCTATATTTTGAGTTTAGTAGAGAAAATAAGTCTGGATGCCTTCTTTCTCTAGAGGCAATTTTGAGTCAAAGGTAGGAGAATGTTTTTCCCCAACCTGTCCCGGGGGAGGGCAATTTCTTGACCAGTTAGCACAGAAGGGGGAGACGGCAAGCTGGCAGCCCGTAGAGCTCTCCCAGAGGCTACCTGGCACTTGTCCAGCAGGGTCCTCAGCCTCTCCACGCTGTGCATGGTCTCATCTTGCTTGGTGTGCAGATGAGTCTCCCTCTGCAGGGTCCACTTCCGCTGCTGGAAGCTGAGGTTGTCCTCGGTGACCTGGATGATCCTCTCTATCAGCTGGCCAGAGGACAGACAGTAAGACGTCTCAGGGCAGCCTGCTCTGCGAGGCAGTGATTGCAAAGTGGGAGCACAAGTCCTGGCTCGGTGGGGAGGGATGCAGGCCCTGAGATGCTGCCTCTGAGGGGAACATGCGCTCTGTCACCAGGACCCATCGCCCAGGAACTGAGGTCTACACTGTCACTCTGAATTTGTCCCAGATCCTTCCACATTTATAGCAATGACTCTTGACACTAAGTGTGCGCTCACAGGTCTCCTGTGTATGCGCTCACAGGTCTCCTATACCTGGCTGCCTGTGTTTTTTTTTCCCTGTGTGTGAATAATGCATGTGTGTGTGTACATACTGTGTCTGGGTGTGGTGTACATGTGTGAGAGTATGCATGTGTGTGCGTATTTGTGTGTGTGTGTGCTTGCATGCATACATGTAGAGGCAGAGGATACTTTGGTTACCATTCTGTATGTGCCATCCACTTGGTTTTATTGAGACAAGGCATCTCACTGGCCTAGAACTTGCCAAGTAGGCTAAGGCTGGCTTAAGGCTGGCTGGGTGGAAAACCCTGCTTGTCTGTCTCTCTCTAGCACTGGGGTTACAAGTGTGTAATGGCACATAGACCTTTGTGTTTTGGGGATTGAACTCGGGTCCTCGTGCTTGCAAGGCAAACACTTTACTGACTGAGCCATCTCTCCATTTCCCCCACCCACTTGTAAACTTCTTACCTGTTCTTAGCCACAGAGGGCTGGAAAGATAAGAAGGCCAGCATCACGCTGCCTATCTACGCTTCTGTGGGCTAGGTTCCCCTTTGGAAGGGATCAACCCTTGGTATGTGGACCAAAGCCAGGTCACCCCTCTGCTCCCAGAGCACCAGTGTGTGTCTGGTGACTAGCCGTGAGCCTGCCCGGCTGGGTTTGATTTCCACAAGGAACTTTTCAAGGGATTTTTTTACCCAGCTTTCACTTCAAAAGCCAGGAAATCCCCTAAAATCAAAACAAATCTTTATGGTGTAACAACAGTGTGAGAAATACGTGCCACTAACAAAAACAAGCATATGCTCTCAGGGTCTGGCAACCAGATCCCTGGAGACAGAAGCGGAGAGAGTCACGTGACCAGAGAGCCAGCCACACTAACCTGCTGGTCGGTGATGGGCTTGTCTCGGAATTGCTTCGTTTTTCCGAAAGTGGCTTTAATGACCTGGTTTCTGAAGTTCTCTAGCTGTGGCACAAAGGGGGGTGACTGGTCAATGGGGGTTACCGAGATAGAGGTTAAGGCTAGATGGTGTCTTCACCTCTGGGATCAGGTCATTCACGGTTATAAAGCACAGGGGCGCAGAGCCATAGACACAACAGAGCGGCAGGCTTCAAGGACTTTTTAGTGTCCAACCCAACCCAGGCACACAATCCCTGCACACATGTCGAAGGCCCTCCAAAGAGGCCACTGAAGTCAGCTATCCAGTGGGAAGTCTAGGTCCAGAAGTGCCTTTTCATAATCACTAGGCTTCGAAATAAATATTGAGGCTGTCAGCCCAAATAAATGTTATCAGCATTGGTGACAGGGAGAGGAGAAAACACACACGTGTTCCCAGGCGCCTTGGATATCACCTGTCCCAAAGCTTCTGTCCATTGTGATTCATTTCTATGTCCCCAAAGACAGCACAGTGCGGGCATGGAATGGGCACTTGGGGTGGGGGTGGGGTTGCTGGGCACTCAGAGATGGAAACGTATCAGTCAGGCCTATAACTGGTACCCGGTGCCTCCCATGGGTTGGAATTTTTACCTTTTGGTGGAGGGGATGGCTCTGCGTGTAAAGCTTAGAGAGTCCCAAGTCTAAGGCACCCCAGACTCTATTAGAAAGCAGAGGCTAAGAAGCCTGGTTGAGAATTTACTCCCATAGCACCCCATGACCTGTGCCTGTGACCCTCTGGACAGATGTGGGCATTAAAGACCTGGAAGGCCACCAGATGACATTCCAAGTTACAGAATTGTTCACAGAACTCAGAATTCTGGGAAAGCAGAGATGATGACAGTACAGGAGACCTTCAAGCCAGGAGCTCCAAACTGTCCCCTGGTTTCATGGCCAAAGGAGGGATCAAGCTAGCCAAGAAGTTGATCATGTGGGGAAGCCCTGCAAGCAAGGTGACTGCTTATAGTGAGAGGGATACGGTGACAGGTCCTTAGAAGCTGTGCTGGGAGCTGGGGACAGTGGGCTGGGCTGAAAATGTCAGATGGGTATGGTCTTGAGGACACTAAGAAGAGGTAAGAAGACAGTAAGGAGACAGTAAGAAGACAGACAGTAAGAAGGCCCGAGACAAGAGGACGGCCGACTCCTTTCCCCGGAATCTATGCATAGAACTGTCTCATGATCCTTCAGGCGACCCAGCTTGGAGCTGAAATGAAGGCCTCTGACAAGGAGCACAGGCCATGCAATAGAGAGCAATGGAGATGAGGGGGCAGCCCAGGGACTGTGTGATGGGACAAGGGACTGAGGACCTATTAGAGAAATCACAGCTGTGGTGGGTTATTTGAGGTCAGGCTTTAACAGCTGTCCAAGGATGAACAGCGTTTGCTGGAGTGTATCTCCACAGTGTCCCAGGTGCGGGGACCAAGCCTGCTCACACAACCCGGTTACAGCTTGGATTGCCAGAGAAATAGAAATTGTGTGAACTTGGAGCGGGACAATACGGAATTATGGTCCTTGGCATTTCTGAGGTGACTCACAACCCTTCTGAGACTCTGCTAAGTGGTTGTAGTAGACACCCCTCCCAGACACAGAAGCACGAACATCTCCCACGACACAAAGTGTGTCTTGAGCACCACCAGGTGGGGTGTCGGCAGAGATTCCCATGGATAACCCAAACCAGCTGTCCTGGGTAGCTTAGGCCTCTGCTCTTGGCTTTTCATTGGCTTTCCCCAAGCCCTCTGTAGAGTCTTACAGCATTCTGTATCTTTCACAGCAGGGCCCTGCACAGTGGAAAGCCGGTTGGCCATTTTGGGCCAGAGCAATGGAACAAGAACACTCCTGCCCGGCTAGGCGAGGACTCTCTCACCACCCTGCCTAGGATCATCCCTGTCTAGTATGGATTTTGGACATTCAGGGCTCACTTATTTAAAAAGAGGCATTTCCTTATGGCCACTGAGAATCTACTGGGGGCTCCCAGGGGAGGAAAGACCAGGGTAAATGCCTACACTGAATACAATAGGGAGACGCTCTCCAGAGAGGGAGAGGGGGTGGGGTGGGGGACAGGCAGCCCTGAGGAAGGGTCAAATACCTGGCCAGGATCTTGGGTCACAGTTATAACACACTATTGGAATGTGAACATCCCAGCAGAAGACGGATGGAACATCCAGTCTTTAGTATTCCCCCCCCACCCTACCCTGACACCAGAATTGGCTGCCTGGGTGTAGGAGACCCCTGGGGTACATGGTCCCGCAAGGAGGGCTGCGGAACGCTCCTACCTGGCCTACTGCCCTTTCCAAATTCATTTTAATGAGGTTCTCTCTGTTCCCCATTTCTTGTAGCTGAAGCAATTTCCTTCTGGAATCTTCCTGAAGCTTCTCTTCAACCTGAAAGGATGATCAAAGCATGTGCTAGCTGCAGCTAATGTGGCCATGAGGTAGTATGGGGGAGAGCTCCCCCTGTGAGATCTAATGGCTGGGGGTGGGGGAGTCCACATGGCAGGGGTCAAAAGCGAGTCTGGTTAGGAAGCCGGCTTATGAGGCTTTGTCTCCTGGGGCCAAGCACTAGGCTTTACTCCCTGGGCTCAGTTGAGTTAGTCCTATCCCAGGCCTGAGTCCGAGGGCCGTCCTTAATAGATCATGTGACTTCAGAGGGTTGTTTTGTTGGTCTGAGGCTCGGTATTTCGCAGGGGTGGGGAGTAATGTTACTAGGATGCCTCTAGTTACTGTGGGTTTAAGAGTGTTTGGAGTAGTGGTGAGATTTTATAACGGCTCTATGTGGGTGTTAGATAAACCACCTGCCATTATCCTTATACCCTAAGTCCAGAGGGGGCTTCGTAAATACAGTTATTAGGAATACTGTCCTGAATATGTCATCAGTGGGGACCACTCAGGGAGGTCAGCCAAGCAAGACTTTGAAAGAGAAGGAACTTGCAGAAGGCATTCAAAAGGGATGGGGGCTTGGGGCGTGGCTACTCATTCCCTCCCTGTAAGCTCAAAAGTGCTCAATGCTACCCTCTGCTGGTCACTGGATGCGCTGCATCCCCATTAACAACGATGTTTTTCAAATTCGTAGATTAGACAGGATGGGCTTCTGGATAGCATGCTCATACATGCTTATAGTGGATTCAGAACATGCTCATTCTTTGTTATTTCTCCTGCTCTATCCCACATAGGTCCCTTCCTCTTCCTGACTTGTCTGCCCCATTTCCCTGGAGACCACGGTTCTAGCCTGTATTAGAGGTAGGGGGTATACCTTTAAAGGAAGGGGCTTCATACTGAAGCAGCCTCACAAGCCTCTTTTTGGGGTCTGAAGAGGGATGTGCACCCGAAATATACACCCCAAACCCTTCAGCACTTTCTCCAGAGCCCTGAGGGGCAGTGAAGAGCCTCTCAAACGCAGGCTGCTTTGGTCTTTATTGATCGCCCTGGAGGTCCTCCCAGCTCCGAGGAGGGTGGGACTTCAATGCCTGGCCTTGGGTCTGCTCTGGTTCCTTCAACTTAGTGTTCTCCTTCCTGATTCCCAGCCCAAAGCCCCAGAGTCAGCCTCAGCCACAGCCCAGCTTCAGCCTGGCCCTCAAGTGTCCTGCCTGCCCTGTCCCTTCGTCACTGCCACAGAGAAGAAATACTTAGGAGTGGATTTATTCCTCAGACGTTTATCAGGTCTCTACTCTGTATACGACCTCAGGCTGGGCACTGATGGCCTCTGGTCTCCTTGCCTCCAGTTGATTTTCTTCTAGAGTATTCTTGATGGGACTGTCAAGACCCAGCCAGACATGAGCAACAGTGTCTGAATCAGCTTTCTCTCTTAAGGCCTAGATGACCAAAGTCTGGGCTGCCTGGTGACTGCCATATCTGGCTATATCTGACAAGTGCTTAGGGACATTGGGTTTTAAATTTACATCCTGGCTCAGTGGAGGGGGTGGATTTTCAATTGAATTTAAAAATACCATTTTATTTTTAAATATGAATATGGAGGAATTGAATTTTAAAATGAATTTAATTTCAGTTTCAATAGTCACGTGTGGCTAGTGACAGTGCCGTAGTGTTTTTACCCCTCACTGAGTGTATGGTTTCACATGAACTATTCTGCTCTAAGATGCTCCCTCAATCCTCATGTCCTAGTCTGTAAAATGGACACAACAGCTTCCAGATCATAAAGTGGGTTAAGAGAACAGACAGAAATGACTGTCACAATGCCAGAAACAGTTCTGATCTCCATGTTCAGAACTGGCCACAAACCCAGTGTGGTCATGCCTCGGTCACAGGCTTCCAGCAGCTTCTCTCTGTGTTCAGTACACAGCCCAGGCTCCGGTCTTAATGGAAAAAAACAAAACAAAACAAAATAAAACAAAACAAATAAAGCCGAAGGTGCAAGAAGTCCATAGGAATGCAAACAAAGGAAAAATGAGCCCACCTCAGGCAAAGTTATTACACATTTGCTGTGAGTCAAAGGGGAAGGAAATCTCAACAAATGGCAAGGGAGACTGGTTACACAATAGCCATTGTGTAGTAATAGTAATTATGTAACAGACTTACAGTCAGAAAACAATAGAAAGTCTACGGAGTGCTAAAGGAAATCAGTCAACGGAGAAAGCAGTGCACAGTCAAAATATGTTCCAGAAAGGAGGATAACACACACAGACGCACACGTGTACGCACGCACGCATGCGCACACGCACGCACACATGCATGCACGAACAGATGCACCCATGCAGGCACGCACCCCTGAGAGACTTTGCTTGGAGTAGAGACTAAATCCTTAGGGATATATTTTGGGCAGAAGGAGGAGGAACCTGGATGGATATCCAGGGGTGGAGGGAAGGCACAGCTCCTGTGGGTGTGAACACTGAATGTACAAAAGCATTTGGGATGCCTTTGGGGTGTCAGTGCGGGGGGGAGGTGTAGGTACTAATGATTACATTGCATAAGTCCATGTGGTGCCAGTGACAATAAAAGGTTAACATTGGTGGCCGTTGTGTCATCCAGGAGTGGGGTGAAATCACCCACGGACACCAGGTATTGATAAGATGAAAGTGAATATTTAGAATAACTGTGAAAAGAATATCAAAAGACTAAAAACTTGCCAGGCTGTGGTGGCACACGCCTTTAATCCCAGCACTTGGGAGGCAGAGGCAGCACTCTGTGAGTTTGAGGACAGCCAGGGCTACGTAGAGAAATCCTGTCTCAAAAAACAAAACAAAACAAAACAAACAAACAAAAAGAGTAAAAAATTGCTTTCAGATTTTTGGAAGACATAATATAGCTTTTATGCTATTCTTACCAGATGAGGAGCTGAGGAAAAAATTTCAAAGGAATATAGGGGCGAAATATCTAACGAAAACAATCAATGAAGTGGGCATGACATGGTGTTGCATGCCTTTAATCCCAGCACTTTGGAAAGATGGCTCAGTGGTCAAGAGCATTTGTTGCTCTTGCAAAGGACTGGGGTTCAATTCCCAGAATCCACGTGGAGGCTTGCAACCATCTCTAACTCCAGTTAGATCCAACCCCTTCTGTATTCCCTGGGTACTATACACACACAGTGCATAGATATACATGTAGGCAAGACACCCAAACACTAAAAAAAAAATAATTAAAAAATTAACATAATACCCTGACGAAAGCAATATGGGGTAAGGTGGATGTATTTGCCTTACATTTCCAAGTTATAGTCAATTATGGGGGGAGGGGAGGAGGTCAAGGCAAGAACTGAAGCAGTTAGCCACATTGCGTTCATAGTCAGAAACAGAGAGAAAAGTATGTATGCTGCCCACTGAGGCTTGGTATTCAGCTAGGTTTCTCTACTCTAAAAAGTTTTTTTATAAATGTATGTGTGTGTTGGGGGTGTGTACACATGAGTGCAGTTTCATTGGAGGACAGAGGTGTTGGGTATTCCTGGAGCTAGACTCACAGGTTGTTGTGAGCCACCTGATACTGATGTTAGGAACTGAACTCAGGTCCTCTGGAAGAGCGACTAGCACTCTTTACCTCTGAGCCATCTCTCTAGTCCCAGATTTCTCTCTTTTTATACAGTTTGGGGACCAACCTAGGGAATGGTTCCACCCACAGTGGGCTGGTTCTTCTCATACCGACTAATGATCAAGAGAACCCCCACAGACCAATTAGACCTAGATAATTCTTCAACTAAGCTCTCATCTCTGGCTATCCTAGGAGGAAGCAATCGACACTTAAAAACTAACCATCACAATGGTCAAACTTGACCAAAAAGATATGTAGAACACTATATCCTCTGAAGAATGTATGCTCTTCTTGTAGGCACATGTGAAACGGGCATGTACCACATGCACACCACCAAGAAAACCTCAGTTGATATTAGGGACGGGACCTAAAACACCCAGAGTAAGATCTCTGTACACAATGTAATCAAGCTAAAACCAAAAACCAAAAGGCAGCCAAGAAATCCTCACATATTTAGATATTAGAAAATAACTCCAAAATAAGCCATGTCTCAGAGGAGAAATAATAATGGGCACTGGGAAAGACTTGGTTCTGAGCGATAATGAAAAACATTCTAGAACTTGTGGGGTGCAGCTAAAGCCTCATTTAGAGGAAAATGTGTAGCCCAGAAGGCAGCTCGGTTCTGTTGCCATGACTGCGATGAGTTTAATGAAGAGGTAGGTCAAAGTCAGCTTATTTCTGCTGAGAGATATTCTGCAGAATGAAATGCATCGAGCCAGTGGCTCAGTACATTCCCAGATATTTCCATGTTCATTGTCTTGGGACAGCTTTTATCTAGACGCATTCTTTCCTGGGCAAATTTTGCAGATAGGATTTAACGTATCTCTAAGTTTTTCTGGCTACTGCCATTTAAAAATATTAATCTTATTTTTAATGTTTATATGTGTGTATGTGAGTTTATTCAATGCTGCCAATATATGCATGGCTGTAGGCCCATTGTTTGGGGGCACGGACAGCCTCTCAGGGACTGTATCCTGGAAGAAAACTAACTCTCCCCAACAGCCCTCAACTGCCAACAGCTCCTCAGCTAGGGGTGGGACTTCGAAAGTCTCTCCCGCAGCCATATTGGGATTTTGAGTTTTTATTGTTTTCCACTTAAAAAAAAAAAAAAAAAAGCAAAAACCAGAGACTCTCACTGAACCCAGAGCCCATCTATTCTTCTAGATTGGCTGGTTAGAGGGTTCCTGGACCGGCTTATCTCCATCCACTCCAGTGCTGGAATTACAGCTATGTGCCACCACAGATGGACTTCACGTGGGTTCTGGAGATCTAAACTCATATTCCCATGCTTGCAAAACCGGCACTTTCCCCACGGAGCCATCTTCCCAGCCCTGAACTTTATTTCATTAGCTTTTAGTTTATTTAAAATTTAGATAGCCTTGTGTGGCTGCCACCCTCTGAAATGGATGCCACATTTCCCAGGACAGGAAAGCAACACAAGATCCCCTAGGATCTGCAGGGAGAGGCAAGTCTCACTGAGATAATGCAGGAACTGTTTTAGTCTGGGCATCTTGCACGGGGTTAACTTCTCCCACCCGTGAGGAGCGGCAGATTCCGGCATCATCCACACGGGGGCGCTGTGTGGGTGGAGCAGGACGCTGCACCAGGAGAGCTTGTCTCCAGTGGTCATAAACCCAAGCAAGCTTTCTTGAAGCACGCACCTTGCTCTTTTCTTGTAGCGTCTTGGAGATGATGTTCTGACCCGTACAGTTCTTCCTCAGTTCCTCTCTGAGCTTCTTCACTTCTTTCTCCATGTCTTGCATTTGCTTTAAAAAAAAAAAAAAAAAAAAGCAACCACAGAGAATTCAAGTTCCCCAGGCATAGCAAGTCACCTCCTAAATGGAAGGCTCCCCTTCCTCAGGTCTCCTGTATTCCTGGGGCTCATACAGGTAGGATCCATGCCAGCCAGCTAAGCTCCTTCTTTCCTCTACATTCTCAGGCAATGTAGATTTCTCCCCACCCATCCCCAATTAATATATTCAATGTACTTGATAAAGGAAAAGAATTAATTTCTTGGAAAAAAACAATCAGCAGAAGGTTTTGAAGGGTTTGGGAGAATGGCTCAGTGGCTGAGTGAGTGCTGTGCAAACAGGAGGACTGGGGTTCAGATCCCCAGAACCCAAGTAAAAACCTGGTGGGCGTGGCAACTGGCCTGTAGTCCCACAGGCCCTCTCAATCAAACTCAGAGCAACCTGGTTACTAGGGACAAGAGGGACTGGGGGGTATTGAAATAAAGGTCACAGTTGTATTGTAATTTTTAGAGGTTTATTTTTAATTTTGTGTGTGTGTGTGTGTGTGTGTGTGTGTGTGTGTGTGTGTGTGTGTACAAACATGGATGTCCTTTAAAACCAGGAGGGGGCATCAGATACCCTGGAACTGGGATTACAGGTGGTAGTGAGTCATACCATATGGGTGCTGGGGACCACACTCAGGTCTTCTACAAGAGCATTAATTGTTGAACCATCCTTTGAGCCCCTTGGCAGATATTTTTCTGGCCACCTTCTCTCTAAGGCAAACAATAATCTTTCTTTTTCTTTCATTTTTACCCAGTGTTGTAAAATCTCTGTTGTTAAAAACACAGGAGATATTTATGTTCACAATACCGCCTGTAGCCACATTTAAGATGGTAGAATTTAGATTTATGTAAACAAAGGTCCAGGGCAGGGAACCCGAGTGAACTATCACAGCAGCAGGTGTGGCCTCCGGCCCTTGTCCCTGCTCGGCCCCAGGGGAAACCCACAGGAAAAACAGAGGCAACTAGCCTGAGACTCCTGGAGAGAGCCCCATGGCTTCCTCCAAACAGCAGAGCCAGAACCTTGTGCTTTGGGCAGAGCCTTGAGTTCCACCAGGGTCAGAGCCTTGCTCTCTGAGGTGCACTTGCTGATGAGAACATTCAACTTACGCTTCTGCATAGTTTCAGCTCTTTCTCCTGAGCCTCCCTGCGATCCTTCTGAGCCTCCTCCTTTCTTATCTCTTCTTTCATCACTGAACACTGAGGAGAGAAAGGGCGGCCAAGAAAGAGACCAAAGCTGATGGTGTGGAGGTGTCTGGGGGAGGGCGTTCCCAGGGCCCCAGCTGGCCCCGAGAGCACTTTGTGCTGTTTCCATCCTAACTGTACAGCCATGTTCCAGCAGGGCAGACAGCTGGTGTCTGACAGGCACACAGATGCTTCAGGGGCTCCGGTTCCTGCCTCTCCGAGATCCCAAATCTAAATTCCTTTTAGGAAGCCAGCAACCCCAATCATGAGAAAAATTAGTCTTTGAAGAGCTGGGCGAAGGAGCATGTATGTGTTGCCATTGGGAACCCGAGTAGCTCTAAGGAATGCATCGTGTTACTTCATAGGATGTGACCACCCGGCAGTGGGAAGGGAAATGCAACCCTCATGAAGAGGTGCCCTTTGCTTAGTTTTAACTGTCAACTCCAACCTGGGAACAGCTTGAGCAATTATCTGTATTAGGTTGGCCTGTGTGCACATCGATGGGGGCGGGGGGCGGGGATTGTTGTGATTCTTAATCAATGTAAGAAGACAGCCCACTGTGGGTGGCACCATTCCTTAGGCAAGGGGTCTTGAGCAGTGTGAGAGAGGATAAGCAAGCAGGGATCTGTGGGATTACTCTCTCTTTGCATTTGACTATGGTCATGATGCTTCAAGTTCCTGCTTTGATGCCTCTCAGAAATGGACTATAGCCAAATAAATCTTTCTTGCGGGGGGGAGGGATGAGGGAAGGGGTCAGGATATTTTATCTCAGCAACAGAAATGAAACTCGGGCAGAGTGCACTCTAAAGCCTGGTGGCTGGATCCTGTCAGTGAATCTGAAGGCTTAAGGACCTTTCCCTCCATCTCCTTAGTGTGATGGTTTGACTGTGAAATGTCCCTCAGCTGGTGGTGCTGTTTTGAAAGGTTCTAGAACCTTTGAAAGGAGGTGGAACCTTTCTCGCGGAAGGGCGTTACTGGGGATGGGCATTGAGATTTGATAGCCCAGCCTCACTTCCTGTCTGCTCTCTGCTTCCTAAGGGTGCTATGTGAACACCCGCAACTCAAGTTCTCATGCTTGCATAGAAGGTACTTTACCTCCCAGCCTCCTAATATTTTTTTTAAACAGTCTCATGCAGCACAGGCTGGCCTTGAACTCTTGATCTTCCTGTCCCAGCCTCCCAAGTGCTAGGATTATAGGATTACATATCATATGAACATAATGGACATGTTTACTGAGTTAGACTCTGTGTTGTGTTAATTCTGATCTTGATTCCCACTGTTCTTTAAAAAACTGCAGAGAGGAGGAGTGGAGAGATGGCTCTGTGCTTAACACTGGCTGTTCTTCTAGAGGACCTAAGTTCAGTTCCCAGTACCCACACGGCAGCTCACAAATACCTTAATTACAATTCGAGGGGATCTTGCGCCCTCTTCTGGCCTCCGCAGGTGCTGCACTCACAGGCACACACTCATGCACAGACACACATGGTTCAAAAGAAAATAAATCTTAAGAAAGAAAAGGGAAACTTGTATCTTTATGTTAGTCTTTCTAGGAGGACACTTCAGGATTCTCCTTATGTCCCTGGACGCCCTGATGTGGAAGGAGGCTGTGTTCAAAGTCAAGATCCAAGGGAAATGAAGAGGGGCATGTCACATGACCAGGTCCCCTCCCTGAGCCCGGAGGAAACGGTGCCTCGGATACTCACCTTGGAGCTCAGGGCTTCCAGCTGGTACTCCTTCTCCTTGTTCTGGATCCTCAGTCGATTTACCTCCTCCTGCAGCTGCTGCACTTGCTCATTGCGTGCTGACACGTCTTTCTGTAAAGATGTCACCATCCCTGTTTTAAACAAAGCCAGGACAGAGACCAAAGACACAGTGAGGATCACCGCCACTGCTGTCACTGTCAGCCGCTGGGGAGACCCTGGCACTGAGAAACGTGCTGGGCCCAAGGACCCCAGGGGCTGGAATGAGGCTGGGACCATGTTGTGTGGCTGTTTCTTACACATAGAAACTCTCCCTGGGGCACAGAGATGTTCCTTCTGCGAGTTGCCAGGCTCAGGATGGATATCTGACTTTTCTTCAATCTCTCTCCACCACGGTGTTGTTTGTTTGTTTGTTTGTTTTTGAGATAGGGTCTCTCACAGAGCCCAGAGCACAACAGTTATCCAGACTGGCTGGCCAATGAGCACCAGGAATCCTCCAGCCTCTGCTCCTCCAGTGCTGGGATTATAAGTGTGTACTAGCATGCTGACTTCTTACATGAGTTCTGGGGATCAAACTTAGCTCTTCTTGCTTGTGTGCTAAGAACCTTATGACTGAGTCACTTCCCTAGACCTCTGTTTCAGAATTCTCGACACTCTTCCCTTTCTCCTAATGGCTCTGTCCTCTTCTGGTCTCTAGACACATTGTTCTCAGCTTCAAATATCCCAAAATGGCTTCCTGGCACATTTAGGAGACAATCCCCCATGGGATCTGGCCCTGTCTCCTCCTCTGACCCTCCCCATCTGTCATACAATCTTTCTTTCCCTGAGACACACTTCCCTGTCGCTCCTTCAACAGAGCTACCTCATTTCTTCCCCAGGACCTTTGCACACGTGCTTGCTGTTAGCAGAACACTGCTCCCACAGGATGCCTCCTGTTTGCACATGTGATATCCCTCTCCTTACTCCCAAAGCCCTCCACTACTATGTTGCCCCATTTTATTGTCTTTACAGCTGTTGCTCAGACATGCTTGCTTACTCACCTGTCTGCCTGTCATATGGATCTAGGCTAAGTAACCTCTGTGGCTGGCAAGATGGTCCATGAGTTGACTGTCCCCCTCCCACAGTCTTCAGCGTTGAACTACCTCAGTTGATCGGTTAGCAAACTGTTTTTACTTGGGGCCAAGAGCACTTAAGGAAATGGTTCTCAGGACTACAGGCCACTCAGCATCCTTGTCCTCCCTGCTGAGATGGGTGCTAGCTAAGAGCTGGCATTCACTCAAACATAGACTATGGAGGTAGTGCCTATGCTAAAGCCGGCCAGTGAGAACACTTCTGGGGAAGATCACCAATGGTATAGCCTGAGGGTGGCTCTGTCCAAGCTCAGAGAGCAAAGTGTAGTGATCGATTGGTGATGTCTGCTTGGGCCACAGCAGTGGGTGGTGAGGTAGTGCCTCCAGGAAGAGCTCACCTGATGTGATGGCATGGTCTCTCTTTAAGTTCTCGCCCTCGTTCTTCAGGGATTCGATTTCCGTGTTGCGCTCTGCCAGGGTCTGACTTAGCACCTGGCTATAGCCTTTTTGAAGAGCGTTGATCTGTGGGAGGGGGAAGCACATAATCAGAGGGCATCAGCCCAGCTCCACGACACATGGGTATTTCTCAAGTCTGTGCAGAGATTCTGATCTGTCACATGATCCTGTCTTGCTGATGACAAAGGTACAGAGGCCCAGGTGCCCCAGGGATACCTATCCCCTTAATGTGCCTTCTCATACCATTGGAACTCTGAGCCATAAATAGTTCAGACCTGGGGTTTCCCATCAGGCACCACTGACTAGATGTCAAGCAGAGTTCAAGAGAGTGACACAGGTTGTAACCTTTTCCTTGGATGACAATAAACATTTTTCACAGAACTCTCTAGAAGACCTGTTCAATCTACAGCCCATGACCTGTCTGTGCCCCAGACCAGCTATGGATGTGATCTAACACAAAAATCAGAGACTTGCTTAAAGCATTATGAGTTTTTAAAACAATTTTATTTGGGGATGGTGGTCATGTGCATGGAACAGTGCGCACGTGGAGCTCGAAGGGTCATCTTTAGGACTTGGTGCTCTCCTTTCATCCTATGGGCCCCAGAGATTGAACTCAGGTAGTCAAGGTTTGGGGGAGAGCACCTTTGCTGGCCCATGATGACAATACCATCATCATCACCATCACCACCATCACCACCATCACCATCACCATCATCATCACCACCATCACCATCATCATCACCATCACCATCATCACCATCATCATTATTTTGTGTTCTTTTTTAATAGTGTAATTCTTACACATGAATTTTGTCAGTGACACTGCTGAATTGCAATGTCAAAAAGCTGGACACAACTGCCAGAGCCCCAGACATATATTCTCAGACCTGGCTCCTCCTGTAGAGCCTCATAGCACTCTGAAGGATGTCCCCATACAGTTCCCACTTTGCAAGTGAGAAGATCAAGAACTGGAGAGCTGGGCTTGCCTGCTCAGGGCCTCCGGGCTGGCCTGTGGTAACTTCATTCACACCCTGCCCACAGGTGTCTGGCTCCCCATCACAGGGCTGAAAGGACCTGACGTTAGACACTAGAGTCTGGGGCTGAGAGATGTTTCAGTTGGTAAAGTGCCTACTATGCAAGCATGAGGACCCGAGCTCAGATCTCCAGCATCCATGTCACAGAGCCTAGTAGAGTGGCATGTGCCCGTAACCCCAGCCCTGGGGAATGGGGACAGACGGACTGTGAAGCTCACTGGCCAGCTAGTCTACCTGGACTGTGACCTTCAGGATCATTGAGAGATCCTATCAAAAAATAAAGGTGGAGAGTGACAGAAAAGACACCTGAGATGGGTGTGGTGATGCACACCTTTAAGTCCAGCACTTAGGAGGCAGATGTCTGACTGCAAGGCCACCCTGGTCTATAAAAGAAGTTCCAGAATAGCCAGGGCCACACAGAGAAACCCTGTCTTGAGAAACCAGACTGGGGACAGAGAGGGGCACCTGGCTTCAACCTCTGGCCTTTATGTGTACACACTTGTATGCACACACAGATACGTGTGCACCACCACATTAATGTTACACACAGATGCACACACAGGCAGATACACACACACACACACACACACACACACACACACACACAGAGAGAGAGAGAGAGAGAGAGAGAGAGAGAGAGAGAGAGACTGAGACTGAGAGAGTACACGCTGACATTTATATTGTGTAGCCTGTACTTGGGGGAGAATGTCTCCCACATCTGATCCCTGCCAATGCTGGCATAAGAAACACCTGGGTCTTGTCTTTTTTTTTAAAGACAGGCTTTCTTTATTCTGTATGTAGCTCTGACTGGCCTGGAACTCACTAGGTAATCTGGGGTGGCCTCAAACTCACAGAGATCTGGCTGCCTCTGCCTCTATTTCTCCCAAGTACTGGGAGCAAAAGAGTGTTTCACCATACCAGGCCTGGTCCCGCCTCAGCTTTTAATTCTGTGAGCGTGGTCATGCTAGTCCTGACTTTACAGGGCTGCAGAGAGATTTTATAAGCTAACAGACTTAAAAGTGCTCAGACAATGCCTGGTGCGCCACATAAAGATATTAGCTATGATTATATGATTATTCTGCTTTAGCTTCTGGCTGCGCTGGGGGAGGGAAGACAGACTCTCACACTTTTGTGTGTGCCTGTGAATCTTGTCTGGACAAATTTAGTTGTTTGGGTGACTGCTAACTGTCACACCCTGTCACAGGCCTGGCATGAAAAAGACAGAGGGTAGGTCTTGTCCCACTCAGATAATTCAGACACACACACACACACACACACACACACACACACACACACACACAC
>JANHMN010000004.1:10947175-10975492 GCA_030674055.1 Rhabdomys pumilio | reverse complement strand
ACACACACACACACACACACACACACACACACACACACACACACACGCATGCTTGCATGCATGCGCACAGGCAGACACACATACACAGTCACACAAAGACACACACAGACACACAGACACACAGGTTTGCATGCACACACACACCACACCACTAGATGGCGCCCACAGGCCTGTGTTGGGCTTCCCACTGACCCTAATTAAAAATCCTCAGTAGAATCAACAGGAGAATTTTATTCAGCCATAAAGAAAAATGAAATTTCAGGGAGATGGATGGACCTGGAAAATCTTCTATTAAGTGAGAGAACCTAGCCTGATCCCAGGAAGACAAACAGCATTTGTCATCTCTCACGTGTGGAGTGCAGCTTCTAATGAATATGTATTATTCATAATTACCAATAACGACATTTGCTTTCTTTGACCTCACACTAGCCTTTATTTCATCCCTATTGGGGACTTTCATATTTCGCTCCCACCTTAGATCTACCCTCCTTTGCCTAGAAGGTATAATACTTTCCTTATTTATCATAACCTCAGTATCTCCTTTAAACCCTAACTCCAGAATTTCACCACCAGTTCCCGTTTCGATCCTAGTGTTTGCGGCAGGTGAGGCTGCAGTGGGATTAACCCTCCTAGTCAAAGTTCCTAACACACATGGGACTGACTACGTACAAAACCTTTATCTCCTACAATGCTAAAACCTATCATCTCATCGCTAACACCCTTTCCACTAACTTGTCTATGGAAAACAAAAACAAACAAACAAACAAACAAAACAAACAAAAAACAACTGAACTAATGTAACCTCACACAGCGTTCTGGTAAGCCTTATCAGCGTCTCGTTATAAGGACAACATGATGAAAATAACTTTTCAATTATATTCTCCTCAGACCCTTTATCCACCCCACTAATCATTCTTACCCCTAATATTATGAGCCAGTCAAAATTGGGGGCAGGCATGGGAAGGGATGCCACTAAGAGTTCAGGGCCATCAAACAGAAAACATTTCAATCAAGCACCCTGCCCGCCCTAAGGTCTCAAATTGCAAACATTTTGCAGCCTTCTTCATGGCCTTCATTACCTAAATCAATATCCAGATTGTCTGTCGTTGGCACAAACCCCGGGATGTTTATTGCCTGGTTTGGCTGCATAATAAAACGGGTATTGGATCCTAAGGAAGTCAGCAGTGCCTGGAAGAATGACTGCCGGGAGGTGATAACCGCCCTACTAATTAGCGCAGGCAGGCGCTGTGGGAGGTGAGCGTGTTCTGGTGGCGTGGTGGGGATGGAAGAGGATCGAGGGCAGATCTTTAGGCACCAGCTTTTAGGGGGCCTTTGATAACCTGTAAAGTAACCAGAGCCGTTCGTTAATCATCCTCCTGCACAGATTATACCTCTGCTCAAGGGTCCAGCTGGCAATAAAATGGTTTAGAGACTAAAACAAGAGCTGTCTGGATTTAAGTCTGCCGCATCTTTGAGTTCAGACATGTTCTGACAAAGTTCCAGACAATGATGGCTTAAGGAAGGGAGGGCTGTTTTTTCTTTTTCTCTTTCTTTCTTTCTTTCTTTCTTTCTTTCTTTCTTTCTTTCTTTCTTTCTTTCCTCCTTTCTTCCTTTCTTCCTTTCTTCCTTTCTTTTTTTATTTTTTATGGCTCACACTTTGGGGGCACAGTCCATCCTGGAAACAGGAGCTCCAGCGAGTCAGCTGGTGACATCACATCTGCCATGAGGAAGCAGAGGGCGAAGATGCTGGCTGGTGCTTAGCTCGCTTATCGTTTTCTATTCAGTGCAGGACGCCAGCAATGGGGATGGTGCTGACCACCGCGAAGGCAGAGTCCACCGCAGGATGTTCCCGTCTAGATAGAACCTCACAAGCATGCCTGGTGTCCCTTGACCTCCACATGTGTGCTGTATCATGAGCACGCACGCACGTGTACTCTCTCTCTCTCTCTTTCCTCTGTCTCTCTCTGTCTCTCTCTGTCTCTCTCTCTCTCTCTCTCTCTCACACACACACACACACTCAGATGCACACACAAATAAAAAAATAAAACAAAACACCCCTTTCAATTATAACTGAGCGTATAATAAATGAGTGTGGTTGTTTCTAAATTGTTCCCAAGTGAAAAAAATTATTTCCAGATGTTACTAGTTGCTTGAATCAATACTCAAATTGTGACCTGCTGCCATGGACTCAAAGATAGGTGAACATCTGTCCTAATTTGGTTTCTTTTCTCTCTCTCTCTCTCTCTCTCTCTCTCTCTCTCTCTCTCTCTCCCCCCCTCTTTCTTCCTCTTCCTCTCTCCTTCTCCTCCCCCTCTTTCCCTCACTCTCTCTCCCTCTCTCTCCGAGACAGGTTTTCTCTGTGTGGTCCTAGAACTCACTCTGTAGACCAGGCTGGCTTTGAACTCAGAGATCTGCCTGCCTCTGCCTCCTGAGTGCTAGAATTAAAAGTATGTGCCATCACCACCCAGCCCTAGTTTGATTTCTTTTGCTGTGATAAACACCATGACCTAAAGCAACTAAGAGAGAAAAGGGTTTATTTCATTTTACAGTTTATAGTCCATCGTGAAGTCAGGACAGGAACTCCAGGCGGGAACCTGGAGGCAGGAGCTGATGCAGAGGCCATGAAGGTGTGCTGCTTACTGGCTTGCTCCTCATGGCTTGCTCAGCCTGCTTTCTTATAGAACCCAGGAGCACCAGCCCAGGGATGGCATCACCACAGTGAACCGCGACCTCTCAAGTCAACCATTAATAGTTTATGTATAAAACCAAAGTGGCCATTCATCATTATTACTTTGAAATTATATGTGTGCAGCTGTATATGCAGGCATACATGCACAGGTGTCATATTCATGTGTGGGTAGGCACACAATGTGGGGGTCAGAGGTCAACCTTGAACCTTGTTTTTCAGAAGTCATCAACCATGTTTTTTTGAGACAGGATTTCATCTTGGGACCTGGCTTGCCTCTTTGGATAGACGACAGCCTGGCTGGATGAAGCGCCCCGAGCCTGTCTCTACCCGACCAGTGCTGGCACCACAAGTATGCACCACCATGCCTTGCCTATTTTAAATATTTTTCATGAACAATTGTTTTTGAGACTTTCATACATGAGTACTGTATCCATATCATTCCTACCCCTCCCTTCCCCTTCGACTCCTCCCATGCCCCCCCTCACATTTATGACTTCTTCATTTACACATACACACATATATATGATTATTGCCACAGACACACACATATGTGCTATATATACAATAAATTATTGTCATATATACACCCACATACACACACATACACACATAGACACATATACACACATACATATACACATATACACACATACACACACATACACACATACACACACAGACACATATACACACATACATATACATATACACATACACACATACACATACATACATACAACACACATGCACAAATCTATACAAACACATATATACACAAACACACACATACATACACACATACACACACATACAAACATGCACATATACACATGAACACATACATACATACACACATATACACATACACATATACACATACACACACATACACATACACACACATACACACATATACACACAGAGACACATATACACACATACATATACACATATACACATATACACATACACATACACACACATACACACGTATACACACAGAGACACATATACACACATACATATACACATATACACACATACACATACATACAAACAGACACACAACACACATGCACAAATCTATACAAATACATATACACACAAACTTACACATACATACACACACATACATTCAAACACACACATACACACATAAACACATACACACATACACACATATACACATACATACAAACACACACACATACATACAAACACACACATATACACATAAACACATACACACATACACATACACACACATACACACACATACATACATACAACACACATGCACAAATCTATACAAATACATATACACACAAACACACATATATACACACACATACACACACATGCACACACATACATTCAAACACACACATACACACACATACACACACATACATTCAAACACACACATACACACATAAACACATACACACACATACACACATATCCACATACATACAAACACACACACATACACACACATACATACACACACATATACACATAAACACATACATATACACATACACACATACATACACACACACATACATACAAACAGATACACACACACACACCCTGCCAACTCCATTTAGTGTTGCTCACAGCACATGTGTTCAGGGCTGACTTGGGGTTACATAACCTATCAGAAAGTTTATCCCTGGAAGAGACTGAGTCTCTCAGCAGCCCCACAGCAGCCACCTATTGCCTGTAGCTCTTCATCCGGGGTGGGGCCTTATGAGTCCCCACCCACTGTGTGCCTTGCTTTAGCTCGGGTCCTTGCACCTGCAAAGCACATACTTTAGCAGCCGAGCCATCTCCTCGGCCCAACTGCTATTTTTATAAAGCGGAGGAATTTGAATCTTGTTTGCAGAGAATAGAAGCTGCTGGGAAATGGAGACCTTCCAAGTGGGAGCTTACATTTGATGACACTGCCCATGACAGGGCTTAAGGAGGTGTCAGGGGTTGGAGGGACTGGGGGCTCATCCCTCCTGGGCTAGCTGCCTGTAGCTCTTTCTGGCTGGGGCAGTATGGGGTGTGACAGGCAGTCATTAAGGCAGGAAAACCATGCTTTGGGGTAGAAATGAGAAGCCGGGGTAGGGTATGGGAGTAGAGAGGCAGGGCAGATCTAAGTCTGCAGCGCCCTGTTACCTCCAGTGAACTGTGAAAGATCCAGGCAGCTCCTGGGCATCTCTGAGACCACCATAGTCTCTTGGTGGGATGTGTCAGAGGACTGTGACAGATCTAGAGAACATTCTCCAAGGCCCGACACATGCCGCCCTGGGAGACAGGGCCCCGATGGCCTTGTTTGTACGCTCCGCGATGCCCCAGATGCCTTCTTCCAGCTCCCCCGATCTGTGCCTGGGCTCCACTCTGATTGTGGCGTCTCTATGCTTTGATGGGCGTGTCCCAGCATCCTACCTGGCTTTTCATGCTCTCAATCTCCTTCTGCCTGAGATCGTCGCCTTCATCCAGGCCCTGGAACTTGGGGTCACACCTGCTGCTCTGCCTGACTGCGGCTGCGGCTGCCTCTGACAACCTCTGGCTCAGGTCGGCCACCTCAGCCCGTAGGTTCATGATCAGCGCATCTTTATATTTGGACTCCATTTCTAAGTCAGACAGCCGATTAACCTCTCTTCCCAGGAGAAGGATGATCTCGTCCTGTGCCGGGGACAAGAGAGAGGCTTAGTAGCAGTGGGCGTGGGTGGCAAGCTGGGCCTGTTTCTACAATCTAGGGTGAACAGGGTGTCACTCTGGGAAAGGCGGGTGGCGGAGAGAGGGCAGGCAGAAGGGCAAGGAGACATTTGCTGCCTGCATCTCCTGGAAGGCCCTGGAGAGACTAGAGTTGGGTTAGAACCATGTATCTGTACCTAGATGCTTACAACGGAGCCTCCCGGGTACAGAAACCTTTTTTACTCAGAAAAATATATATATACTTTCATGTGGTAAACCACAACCCCTGGGAAGGTCAGCAGGCATCCTGTGCATTCCCTTAGGAGGATCCAATCTCAATGCATTCTGTGTAGCCCAGGCTGACCTCAAACTCATGATTCTCCTGCCTCTGCCTCCTTCAGCAAATCCTAGCGGCATGCGCCACCACAACCCGCTACAATCTGACTATAACAAGGGCATTATTAATTTAAAAGTTTTTATGTATTCCGAAGGGGTCATTTCTCTCTTTCTTCTCTTCTGGAATTCTCTGTTTTCCCCTGGCAGCCCCCAATGAAAATGTATTTGGGGAACCGAGTCGGGAAACAACCCTGAATGCACGGCAGGCAGCTTAGGAACTCTGGGTAGGTGGGGGAACTGTGGGCGGAGCTTCCCACGGGTGGGGCTAATGCTTCCTCACTAGGAAAACACAGTAGCCAAGACATTTCTGTTTCTCCAAGGCCAGAAAAGGGACCCCAAACCTCTCAGAAGGATAGAAAGATCAGAATGACAGAATTCT
Source organism: Rhabdomys pumilio (assembly GCA_030674055.1). Classification (NCBI taxonomy): domain Eukaryota; kingdom Metazoa; phylum Chordata; class Mammalia; order Rodentia; family Muridae; genus Rhabdomys; species Rhabdomys pumilio. The sequence continues at coordinate 10,969,340 of JANHMN010000004.1, read as the reverse complement.
AGCCGCATGCCCGGGGGAATGGATGGTGTCACCAGCATGAGGAAGCCCGCTGGCACTGCCAGGTGTCCTTCTCTGGGTCCTTGTGGATGTGTTTATGTTGCAGCTCTTCCAGCAGCCTCTGTATCTGTTGTTGTGTGTCTTCAGCACATTCCCCTGCCTCATCCACAGTGAGCCACTTAGGGCCTCCACACTCGGCACAGAATTGGTTATATTTTTGTGCCACAAAGATTTACTGGGCACCTAGTGTGTGCTGGGCTCTGCACTGGATATAAACAAACCTTCTAGTACAGTGTCCTGCAATGGCTTCTGTCTCTCTGGAGATGTCCCTGGTCTCTATGCCCTCCTTAAGCGAATGAATGCCATCCTCTCCTTCTCTGTGGTTTTGGTGGGAGTGAATGTCAATCAAGTAACTCACTTCCTGTCCTGTCCCTGTGACCCAGGCTGGTCAACCAAGTTTTCTCAGAGCTCTTGAGTGTGGATCTTGGGTGAGGGCGGGGGTCATGTTTCTCTTTGGATCATGGACCTTAAGTATAGAGCTTGACCATAATTATCCTGTCCAGCACAGGGAGCTAGCCTGCTGGGCAATGTCAAACTGCAGGAAAGACAAAGAGTAGAACAGGTAACGGGGACATTCCAATGGCATCACTGAAGATCCTGCATGCAGCCATCCTGAAGCTTGCCGGCCTTTCAACTGTCCAATAAGATTAGCTAACGAACCTTTTCCATCCCTACTGTCGACTGTCTCTTGTCCTTGAAGGTGCCTTGGGAAATCAGGGCATAAAAGGCTCAAAAGAGCAAAAATGATTCAGCTTTCACCTTATTCCCACCTTAATGGGTGCCACGATGGCGGTGGATCAAACATGACAAATACTCTGTGGCTTTTGTCACTGAGTGGTATCAATTTCTACGGTCCACCAAGTCTCAACCAGCCCATGGCTCTGGGGATGGACAGAAGCTAGTGACGGAGGTACGAAGTGAGCACTGAGCAAGCTGTCAAGATGCTGTGATTTCTGCCCTGGGGACCTGGGGGCTGCTCTCTGGGGAGAGACTGCATGCGGAGGGCTACCATTTCCCCCATCTGGCTGAGGGCCCAGACCTACGGCTGCTACCACCTGAGAGCATTGGCCCACAGCACTCTGAGTTGATTGTCGGTGTGTGTAAGCTGCAAGGCACCTGCAAGGAAATGGCATGTAAGTCCAGTCATGGGAGACTCGGGAATGGTGGAGATGCTAGAGTTTGGGGTGGCTTGCTGCAGGATGACAGACAGGTAGCTTCTCATCGTGCCACAGCACTCACAGTCTGGCCTCAGGACGCCAATCTTAGAACTGCCTCCTGGCCCTAGCTATAATGTTCTAAGACAGCGATCCCGAGTGCCAAAGGACCCGGTGTTCCTGCAAGAACATCTTGGACTCAGATCTCAGTCTGTTCAGAAAGTGAGGAGTTGTTGGGCTGTATGTTGGGTCTCATGTAGCCCAGGCTGGCCTTGAGCTTATTATATAGCTCAGGATGACCTCAAGCCTCTCATCTCCTGCCTCAACCTTGGAATGCTGGGATCCCAGGCGTGTGTCACCTGCCTGGTGTATGCAGTGTTGGGGATGGAAGTCAGGACCTGGCGCATGGTGGTCGAGCACGCTACCATCTGAGCTGCGCCTGCCTGCTCAGGGTTTCCTCTCTGTTTTCAAGCTGCAGCTGGATGGGGAGGGGTCAGTGTATGAGCTGGCCTGTGCTGAGCCCCGTCAGGGTTCAGCCTCCGGCTTCTCTCCTCCATGCCTCTAACAGCATTGCCATGGCTCTCCTATCTCTTACCTCAGTTCCTCCTTCTGCCCACAGCTGGCGTATTTTCCCACCACTGTGCTATCACTTGGGGTTGACCAGGTGAGAGAGGTGCCAGACCTGGGTTCGAATTCCGGTCTACCTTTCACACTGTGCAGACTTGGGCATGTCAGCTAACCTCTCTGAGCTGAAGTTCCCTTGTCAGTAAAGTGGAGGTGACAAAATCTGCTCTGAAGCCTTCAGAGATGAAATGAGCGGACGAGTGTCAAGTTAGGGGCTCAGCCTGGCTCACAGTAAGCGCTCAACAAACTGTTTGGAGACTGTTATTATCTAGGACACAGTTGTCCATTAACTAAGTGGTTCCTTGGACATAGGACACAGAGAAGAGGCGACAAGTTTCCCATGGCTTCTGACTGCTAGACCCCAAGGCTCCCCCCTTACCTTGTCTTGCTGGCCTAGGTCCTGGTCCATGAAGATCTCAGTGGGAGGTACCGCTCCGGAGAGTCCGTCCATCATGCATTGCTCTGACATATCCATGGCGTTGGCCCACACTGTGTGACATCCACAGAAAACAGGGTGCTGTGGACTTCCCAGCTTGGAGGGGCCCCACACCCAGAGCTACTCATGGTTTTTCCTTGAAGGTCACATTACATTTTGCTTTTGAAAGAGGGCCTTGCCGGGCGGTGGTGGCCGACGCCTTTAATCCCAGCACTTGGGAGGCAGAGGCAGGCGGATTTCTGAGTTCGAGGCCAGCCTGGTCTACAGAGTGAGTTCCAGGACAGCCAGGACTACACAGAGAAACCCTGTCTCGAAAAACCAAGAGAGAGAGAGAGAGAGAGAGAGAGAGAGAGAGAGAGAGAGAGAGAGCGGGCCTTGTTATGTAGCCCAAGCTACCCAAAACTCACCATGTAGCACAGGATGGCTTCAATTCTCTGTGGTTTTCCTGCCTCAATCCTCTGAGTGCTGGGGTTACACACATAAGCCACTGCACCTTGCTCTGTGTTTTATGTTTTCTCTGGCACCATCATCATCACCATCACCATCACCATCACCATCATCATCACCACCACCACCACCACCATCATCATCACCACCACCATCATCATCATCACCATCACCATCACCATCACCATCACCATCACCATCACCATCACCATCATCACCATCATCTAAATCGAGTCTCACTATGTAGCTCTGGCTGGCTTGGAATTCTCTTTGAAGACCAGGCTGGCCTCACACTCACAGAGATCCACCTGTCTCTCCCTCTCCTAAGCGCTGGGATTAAGGGCATGTGCCACCATGCCCAGTCTTTATTATATTTTTTCCTTGTGTTTGTATGTATGCCTGTGTGTTCCTGTGCACATGTTTGTGAGAAGGTGTGTGTGTGTGCGCGCGCGCGTGCAGGTGCATGCCGAGGCCAGAGGCTGACATCTCGTGTGTTTCTCCCTTATTGACCATTTTATTTTTTGTCAGTGTCTCACCAAACATGGTGGGTACTGTTTGGGGTATACTGGCTGCTGGCAAGTTCCAGTCATCCTCCTGTGTCTGCCTCCCCCTTGCTGTGACTACATATACACACTACCCCGCTTTTCACGGGTTCTGGGGATCTGAACTCAGGTCTTCCTGCTTTGGTAGCAGCCATTTTATCTGCCCGGTTCTGTTGCCAGATGGTTCTCTGACTTAAAACAACTCAGAGCCATGTGTACGTGGAGAGGCAATGCCGTCGCTGTAGAAGGACAGCCAGGACAGCAGCCAGCTCGCCTTGCTTCTCCATTGCTCCAAGGCCTGCCAATCACCGATGTGCCTTTCTCTGCTGCACCAAGATCTGGTGACCACGAGGGGAACATTAAGCCTCTCTCTGCCTTGGTTTCCACATAAATAATTCAGTGACACTAACAGTCTCTATCGCAGAGAGCTATTATGAGATTGAATACATAAGAAATAGAGTTGTGCTCGTTCTGAAATGCACTGTGTAGCCCAGGCTGGCTCTGAAATGCACCATGTAGCCCAGGCTGGCCCTGAACACATGGCAATCTTCCTGCCTCAGCCTCCTGAGTGCTGGGATCACAGACACGAGTCACCACTGTGGTTTTACAATTTTCAAGTTTCAACTACGTGTAGGCGTGTGTGTCTGCCTGTGGGTAGGCGTACTTAAGTGCAGGTGCTGGAGGAGGCCTGAGATATTGTGTCCCCAGGAGCTGGAGTTACAGATGGTCGTGAGCCTCCATGTGGGTGCTGGGAACTGAACCTCAGTCCTCTGCAAGAGCAGCCAGTACTTTCATCTACTGAGCCATCTCAGTGCCTTTTTTTTTTTTTAAAATAAAGTTTTGGGGCTGGAGAGATGGCTCAGCGGTTAAGAGTGATGGCTGCTTTTCCAGAGGACCTGGGTTAAATTCCCAGCACCCGCATGGTGGCTCACATCCATCTCCAAGTTCCGTGCCAGGAGGTCTGACACCTTACCTTCTCTGGTTCCACCACTATAACACTCATGAGCTGCGCAGGGACGTCTGCAGGCAAGGCATCCTTGCATGTCAAACCAAATAAGCAAATCTTTAAAAAGCTTTGAGCCATGTGGGGTGGCACACACCTTTAACCCCAGCACTCGGAAGGCAGAGGCAGGCAGATTTCTCTGAGTCTGAAGCCAACCTGGTCTACATAGTGAGTCCCAGGATGGCCAGGGCTACATCCTGAGACTCTGTTGCAAAAACAAACAAACAAACAAACAAACCAACACACTGTTAAAAATAAAGTTTTACTGGAACCTGGCCCCAGTCATTCACTTCAGCTGTTACTTTTTGCTCCACAAGGACAGAGACCTGTAATCCAGCTACCCAAGGGACTGAGACACGCAAAGGAAAATGAGTGTTCTCTAGTGGAGTCTCAGTGGGTATGTAAAACACACTCAAGGGCAGGCCCGTGCCCAGCGGGAGACAGCCAACGCAGACCCGACTCAGTGGTGGGTTTGGAGGATTTGGTTTGTTTCACAGTGCTTTGTTTGGGCATTTTTTTCTTTTTAACTTTATAAGTCTTTTGGTTATATATTATGGTTTCTAATTTTGCTTTCATAGGGTGTGTGTGTGTGTGTGTGTGTGTGTGTGTGTGTGTGTGTAAGGATGTGTATAACTTACACTCTGCATGTACATGTGTGTGATTTTGTTCTTAGTCTCTCCCCCTGTTTGCTTGTTTTGTCTTAATCTGGTTTGTTTTTAATTTCATCTTATTCTTATTAATTATTGTTGTTACTTTAGGTGCCTGTTTGTATTCTGATGAGAGAGAGAAAGAGAAAGAAGGGGGGTACGGATCTGGGTGGGTGGAAAAGAAGGAAGGGTCAGGGAGACGTTGGGGGAGGGGAAATGATAATTAGAATATACTGTATGAAAAGATCTATTTTCAATAAAAAAATACCAGAGAGATAGACAGTCAGACAGATAGACACACACACACACACACAGAACGCGCGCGCGAGAGAGAGACAGACAGACAGAGAGACAGAGAAAGACAGAGACAGAGACAGAGACAGAGACAGAGAGACAGATCACAAGTTCGAGAACAGCCTAATAGGTTACATAGTAAGTTCAAAGCCAGCCTAGGTAACTTAGTAAGACCTTGTCTCAAAAATTTGAGAAAGTAAAACTGGGCCCTGGTTGGGTCCATGGCTCAGGGATAGAGCACTTGATTAGGTGGATGGAAGCCTTGGGTCTGATTGCTGGCACCTCAACAGCCTTTGCACAGCTGTACCAGCTGAGTACCCGACGGCTGTGCCTCCCGACCAGGGCCAGGACAGACTCTGTCCTTTTGGAAGTGTAAGCTAAGTAACCCTTTCGTCCCTGAGTTTCTTTTGGTCATTTGAAAACAGCAACAGAGAAGTTACTCTAATACATGTGGGAAGGAGTCTCACCCCCAACCACGGGACAGCGCCATGTTGGACGTGGGCCCGCCAGCTCTAGTGGAGCTTCTAGGAACCTCAGTTCTGGCTCCATCACTTCTGTCTCATGACTGTCCTGAGCCACAGCATGGGGTTGAGTGACTCCAAATCCCTGACTAAAGACACCATAACACAACATTCATTGTGGTGTGTGTGTGTGTGTGTGTGTGTGTGTGTGTGTGCACGCCAGGCTGTTGGGCTTGGGAATAATTTGTTACACAGCAATTAACAACTGATACCCACTGTATGTGTAAACTCTACATTAAAAGACAAAACACACTAAACTTTAGTTTCGGGTGTCCATGCTAAAACATTTAGGGAGAATACTGCAGGTATGTATGTACAGTGTGCTTTGAGATGCATACAATAACAAGTTGGGCATCAATGAAGGATGAAACAAATAGATTTAAAATAAATAATAAGGGGCTGGAGAGATGGCCCAGCACTCCCTAAGAGCACTGGCTGTTCTTCCAGACAAACCGAGTTCAATTCCCAGCACCCACATGGTGGTTCACAACGGTCTATAACTTCAGTTCCAGGGGCTCTGACACCCTCTTCTGGCTTCCGTGGGTACTGCATGCATGAGGTGCACAGACTCATGGGCAGGCAAAACACCCAAACACATAAAATAAACTAATATAAAATAAAATAGTTTAACAGAATATTATGGATAGAATTAGGTGGAGACTCTCTGCAAAATCATTTCTGTTTGTCAGCAGTAAGGATAGAGCCAAGGGCCTCATGCAGAGGGCAAGCATTCTCCCACTGAACGACATGCCCAGGGTCTTTCTACATTTTATTTGGAGGCAGGATCCTGTGGTGTTACCCAGACTGGTCTCAAACTCACTCTGTAGCTCAAGCAGGCACTAAGATGCGATCCCCCAGCCTCAGCCTTCCAAGTGGAACTCACTCTGTATGTTTGGAAATGTTTGAGTCCAAACGTTGATGGGGTGACAGGCTGCTTCTAGAGCCCGGCAGCTCATTTGATAATGGTGATGTCGGCCCTACAGGTCCATTTGCCTCCTCCCTTGTCCCAACATTTCCACAGCTGTAAGTATAATTCTAGTGCTGGAGGAGGGTGACTAGGTGAAAGGTCATGAAAGGCCAGGGGTGGAGTGGAGTTCATCAAGAGATGGGGGACTCAGGGGCAAGCCACCATGGAGGAAGCCTGGGGACCGTGTCCAAAGCTTGAATTGACATCTGCTCTGCTGCTAGGGCTACAGCCACGGAGAGAGTGTCCTGTCCCCAAATACTCTGAGACTTTTGAGGATGGTTTGGGAGAGGAGTTGGACACCACCCCAAAGGCTGCATGTTCCCCTCACTACAAAGCCGTGAGTAGGCACTCACATGATGTAGAGTGTTAAATTAGACTAGAGGGCACGGATCTCCCCTCGGGGAAGGCACTTTCTCTGGTAAGCCTCACTCTCTTCTCGTAGGCGCTGTGGTGACCAATCATTCTACAGCTCCCCAGGGGCCCTGGTGGGCAAATGGGGTTTCAGTTGACAACACGTCTGCTCATGAGGTAAAGAGAATCATGCAGGCCCTGCTGAACACTGCATGTTCATGAACACGCATGCAAGCACGCCCACACCCTGCACAGGGAACTGCGGTGTGGACCTGAGCTCTGCTGCAGAACCTCAGAGACAAACCCGGGAGCTCAAAGGAGGAATCCAGATGTTAGACTTGCACAGCTGGATGTTTCCTTATATTTATCTCTAACATTCTTTAATCTTCCTTCCTTCTCTTTCTTTCCTTTTTATTTCTTGAGACAGGGTTTTACTGTGTAGCCCTGGCTATTCTGGAACCCACTATGTAGACCAGGCTGGCCTGGAACTCACAGAGAACCACTTGCCTCTGCCTCCTGAGTGCTAGGATTAAAGGCGTGCACCATCATGTCCAGCCGCACCATACCTGGTTTTATACAAACCCAGGACTTCATGCATACTAGACAAACACTCTAGTGACCTATGTCTCCTATTCTCCCTCTTTATTTAAATAACCTTTTAAAAATGTTTCATTGATTTTTAACTCTATGTGGATGTGTGTGTGATCATACGGACACGTGTTTATGGTCCATAGCATTTCCGATGAGGACAACTTGCATAAATTAGTTCTCTCCTTCTACCTTATGGGTTCTGGGAATCGAACTCAGGTTGTCAGATTTGGTGGCAGGCCCCTTTCCCTACTCAGCCCTTTTGCCTGCCCATCATTATACTTTTTACAACTAGTTATAGTCTATATTTAGTCAGAGAAAAGTGAAGAGCTGGAGAACCAAGGCCAACCTATCTTCATGGCTTTAAATCCTTGCCTGAAACCACCTCCCCCCAGAGGCTGGCACATACCTTGCTTGATGACAGGGGACTTTGGGTCCATCACAAAGGAAAACATCTTCCCACTGGCACTCATGGGCCGCTGGTGAGGGGCAGGCGGGACCATGGTGGGTCTGGGACAGCCCTGTGACCAACTTCTCTGCGCTGTTGCTGGCTGGATGCCATGGTGGAAGGGCATGTCGGGTGGCGAGACCGACAGGTGTGGTTGCTGGTGTGGCTGTGGACTTGGCCAAGGTGCTGGGCCCGTCACCCATGGGCAGGAGACCTGCGGGACAGACAGGACAGACGGGAGACTCAGGGGAGGTGTTGTTTAGGCACAGCATGGCTTGTCCTAAGACCCAGCTTGCAAGTTGCTCCCTCCGAGAAACCTTCTCGCATGTTCCCCAAGTTTGGGACAATGACCCTGCCATGGGACCCTAGGTCAACATCACACTCCACCAAGAGATCCCAGTCCCCATTTAATGCAGTCAGTGTTGATGATGGTGAGGCTGGGCAAGGTCGTGCTGTAAAGATGTGACGTGAGAATCAGGCCTGAGCACTTGCAAGGCCCTTCTCACAGACACTCACAGACACCTAACGGACTCCTGGGGTCAAGGTCTCTCTCCTGGGGAGTGAGTTCACATCAAAGTGGGTACTGGTGGCCTCACCCTGCTCCCCACCCCCTTCCCTGCCTCCTGCCTGGGAATCAGAGAGCCTGGCTTCAGGTTGGTGCTGGGGAACCTTCCCATCCCCAGGAACGGATAACCGGGGACCTCACTTTCCCCACAGGGTTTGCAGGATATGAGTCCTCTTCTCAGAGCTTCTGCCAATTTGTGAATTTTGGTTCTGGGGATTGATTTCTCCTCAGAGACCTTGCCATCCTGTTGTCTGTCTGTCTGTCCACGGTGTTAGCAAGTGACTCTAATAAGTTCTAGACCCTCAACGATCCATCTCAGTGCTCTCCTGAATCCACCAGGACTTTCCACATGTGACATCTCCCAAGCCAGGGACGGAGCCCTGAGCCACTGAACTGAAGAGATGCCACTGCAGGGACCAGGCCTTCCCTCCTCCTTACCCAACCCTGTGTCTGCAGCTCCTACAGTGGATGCTAGGTGCACAGACTGGGGCATGAAAGGAAGGGCAAGGCAAGTCACTGAGAGTCAGGCCAGCTCCCCTCCCCAACCCCAAGTCAATTCTGTCCACACTAGTGTAGAGAGCGACTCTAGTAGTGTTTGGATGAGTCACCTGTCAATCAACATGCTGTTGGCCTATTGGCTTAGGCAGGAAATAAGAAGGTGGAAATTCTAGGACAGAGAAAGGGCTCTGGGGGAGAGACAGGCTGGATAAAGAGGATTCGGTCCCAGACACAGAGGAAGATGGTTGCATGTAACTGAGGACCAGGTAACCAGCCACATGGCTGAACTTTGAATAGAATAACAGGACGATTAAGTTATGAGCTACTCAGAGAACGATCCAAAGCATTTGGCCAAGGCATTTGTAAATATATTTAAGACTCGGAGTTGTTATTCTGGGAGGAAAATACAAGCTTACAGAGAGCTCAATATAACACACTATGGCCTGTCTACACGTCCCAAGGCTGAGAACTCAGGGGACAGGTGGGACGACCCTGCCTTCATCCTCAGCCTCCTCAACATGTGGCTGTAGCAGGTGCTTCACGGGCACCTCGAATCTGGGACCCCATGAAGACGTCTGGCTGCTTCGGTGGAGATGCTGGCAGGAGCCTTCCCCCAGGAGGAACGTCAGGATCTGTCCTCTCGGGAGAGGCAATATGGTGTGGAGCTGACGCAGAACTTGTAATGAGGCATCTCCCCTGTGCTTTGTCCTTCAGTGATGACAGCAACGGAGCTGTTGTCTGCTGCACTGGGCTCACCTATTCCCATGAAGCCCTTGGATGAGTCACCCAGGTTCAGGGCACACTGGAAAGGGCCAGGTTCTAGATCTCAGCTTCCCTCTCTCTTGCCTCCCTCCCGCTCTGTCTTTTACCTCTCCTCCTCTCCTCTCCTCTCCTCTCCTCTCCTCTCCTCTCCTCTCCTCTCCTCTCCTCTCCCCTCCTCTCCCCTCCCCTCCCCTCCCCTCCCCTCCCCTCCCCTCCCCTCCCCTCTTCTCCCCTCCCCTCCTCTCTCTGTTCCCCTCTCCTCCCTTTCCCTCCCCTCTCCGGTGTTCTCCTTTCTCTATGTCTATCCCCCAACTCCTGCCCCTGCTAGACCATATGCCCATGCCCTGCCTCTGTTCCCTCTCTCTGGGAATACCCAGGATACTTCACAAGGACCAACCGCACTAGGAGCTTGGTGACCCCAGTATTTCCAAGTTCCTCTTTTTGAACACTAGACCCTGAGGAACAGACAGCAGGCTCTAAACTGGAGCTTGCTGGGATTTGTTCTGCAGCGTCTCTATCAAAGGAAGGCTGCCCCCTGCACAGGGGCCTGACCTGGTCTAAAACAGATCCTGGGCTTCCCCGAAGACTCAGAGCCAGCGAGGAGAAAAGCATCCAGGGGAACCGAGTCACCTGGGGATGCTGACCCACTGACCCACTTAGAATCTGTTGACAGGAAGGGAACATAGCTGAGTCCTGTTCCTGGCTGGGCCCACTGGCCTCACTTTTTTCTAGACTGTTCTAACTGGATTAATGCTTGCTGAACAGGCAGGCAGGATGGATCTCAGTGAACCATCTGCCAGAGTTCTGAGCAACGAGGAAGGCCACCTCCCAGAACACTCTATGCTGCTGGGTCAGGGTGCTTCTGGGCAATCTCCCTGTCCCTGTTTCATGGGAGAGACTAAGTAACTAGCCAGTCACATCCCTCATTCCCTTATTTGACTACAAGGATTGGTTCAAAGAACATGTGCTCCAACCAGGACTGAGCAGACTAGGCTAGACCCTAAGGTCTCCCAGACTCTCTAGACTTGAGAATGTAGTGATGTCAAGGGAGCAGAGGTGACTCGGGGACCCTTAAAAATTATAAATTGTAAACCCCAGAGAGCATAGTGAGTGTGGGGGTGCACACTTGTAACCCCAGAGCTTGTGAGGCTGAGGCCAGGAGAGCATGAGGGCTATGTGTCTCAAAGAACACCCCAAATTCACCCTCTCAGAAGCATTTTTAAAGCGTGCTTATGAGTGGTGTTCGGTATATCACTCAAGCTGCTTTGGACTTTGTCTTAAAAACTCAAGTTCTTCCCACATCCTTTCCTACCCCCTTCTTTCTTCCTCTTTGATCCTGACTGCTCTGCAGACCCCATACAAGTTGAACCCCTTTTCTGACTCAAATATGGGCTAAATAGAACAATGTTTCTTTAAAAAGATGATGTGTCTATGTCTGTGTTTGGAGGTTAGAGGCGCTGGGCTCCTGGAGTAGGGGCAGCAGTTGCGGACACTGATGTGGGTGCTGGGGACTTAATTCGGGTCCTCTGAGGGAGCAGCACATATTCTTAACTGCTGAGCCACCTCTCCAGACCCGAGCTGGGCCATTTTATGACTGGTTTCTTCTCTTAGGGCTTCGTCCTCGAGAGTTAAAGCACTGTCTCAGGTGTCTGTGGTAGAATCAAATGGGTGTGCTGTGTTCCCTGTTGCGAGGCCCCAGGAAGGACCCCCTCACACACGCACGTTCTAAACAGCCATGTGCACACTGGTAAGAGCCTGTCTGTCCTCAGTCAACTTCTAATCTAGATGAGACCTGGATGGTGCCTCAGGAGGGGTATGCGGCTGAGTGGCTTTAGGATTACGCACCCCCTAACTTCAGAGAGGTGAGAGTGCCACAGCGAGAAGGAGAGAGCGAGAGCGAGAGCGAGAGCGAGAGAGAGAGAGAGAGAGAGAGAGAGAGAGAGAGAGAGAGCCAAACACTGTGGATCTCAAAGATTTAGCTGAGCACCAAACCTTAACTACACTGTGGGATGGATGACAGCCTTTGTTCTTTTAAAAAAGTGTGTGTGTGTGTGTGTGTGTGTGTGTGTGTGTGTGTGCGCACTTGGACATGCATGTGTACATGTATGTGCATGTGTGTGTCTGTATGTGCGTTTGTGTGTTTGTGTGTGTTCACCTGTGTGGATGTGGACATGTATGTGGACATGTACGTGCATGTGTGTGAGTTTGCATGTGTGTTTGTGTGTTTGTGTGTGTTTGCCTGTGTGAATGTGGACATGTATGTGGACATGTATGTGCATGTGTGAGTGAGAGACATCTATGTGTACATGTATGTGCATGTGTGTGTCTGTATGTGCATTTGTGTGTTTGTGTGCGTTCACCTGTGTGAATGTGCATGTTAGCCAGAGGTTGACATTGGGATGTCTTCCTCAGCTGCATATCCATCTTAATCATTTTTTGAGATGGGGTCTCTCACCGAACCTTGGTGTTTGGGCCATAGAGACCCCGATAGCCTTCTGGGAGATTGGTCAAGTTGAAACAGTGAGCTCCAGGTTCAGGGAACGGCCCGACTAACATGGAGAATAATGGAGGAAGACACCGACATCAGCCTCTGACCTCTACAGGTCAGAGTGTGTGCATTTGCACACACGTGCATATGCCACACCCACTCATGCCCACTCCCCTGCAAAGTCAGTGTCGGAAAAAACATTAACAATGCAGAGGGCACGAGTCGTATCTGCAGCCGGGACATTCTGCAGAGCAGAAGGCTGTTAGGAGCTGGGGCTGTTGATGGACAGGTGAGGTACACTCTCCATCATGTCTTCTTTCACACACCAATATTTGGCTTGTGTAACTCACTCATGACTTGTCACTGTGAGCTGCAGGAGGGATCTGAGTTTTTAGACAAAACCCGATGGCAACGTTTGTTGAGGCTCAATTCGGTCTGGGAGTCACAAGAGCAAGTGTTCACTGGATTACTGTTTGTAAGGGCCGTGTTGTGCGTTCTATGTAACTGCACGCTATCCACACAGGCTTAGTTTTTTTCTATAGAGCTACTAATTAAATGTTGACTGACAGGTTACTGGCTGGGTCTGGGGCCTGGCGTAGTGCCAGACAGACACTCACTGACTGTGAGTGGGTGTCTGCCCACCCGCCTGGACTCACACTTGGTGAAAAAGGGATTTGATTGATTCTGGGGCTGGGGCAGGGAAAAGACACAGTGAGCCCCGGGGCATCTTGCAATAGCAGGAAACAGGGAAACTGCAAGACAAAACAAAAAGCAACTGAGAAAACAGTCTGGGCATGTTGCAGGGACTAGCACCCAGCCTGATAGAAGTCCCCAGTAGCCTAGGCTAGACCAATTTGAGCACCATAATAAAAGAGAGGCTGAGGGGCTGGGGAGATAGTGCAGTTGGTAAAATGCTTGCCGTGTACGTGCAGAGACCTGAATTCAATACTAACACGCACATAAAAAGCCACATGTGCTAAGGAAGTGGAGACAGAAGGGCCCCTGGGACTCACTGCCCAGCCAGGGAGCTCCAGGCCACTGAGAAACCATGTCTCAAAGTAAGGAAGATGGTATTAGCACGAAGGCTGTCCTCTGGCTTCCGCACACACCTACACATGTTCTGAAGCCTCACACTCTCTCCATAAAAAATAAATAACAGACAATGTTTTTCAATGTGTAAAATAAATAGACCCAAGATTGTCCTGCTACATACAACTTAGTAAAATAAACATTGCGAGACAGGAGGAATCTCCCTTGCAGAAGACCTCAGGGTAAGCAGAAACCTCCGTAATGGAATACCTGTAGCTACGCTCCCCCATAGGTGGTTCAGGTCCCCTGTGGTGGCTGAGCTATAACTAGTGACTTACTGCTTGCTCCCAGAGAACAGAAATAGTGATTCTGTCACAGAGAAGCCGGCAGGCACTGCCCTCATTCGGAGAGAAGGCGACACCCATGGGAGTCAGTGGTCATCGGGTGCCCCTGAGAGGGTGGGGCACTAAGTCTATGTCACCTTAGTTGGTCAGGGCTTTCTGAAAACTTTGATCCAGTCTAATCAGAGGAGGCATCTGGTGTATTCAGACCAAGGGACAGTCTCCAGGATGTCTGGCCAGGGCTCCTCAGGACCACCAAGGAGAGAAAACGTTACACAGTGTGGGAGTGCAGGGCTGAACGCAGCATAGGTCCTGGCTGGGACATGGTCCTGGGGTGCAAACGCAGCATAGGTCCTGGCTGGGACGTGGGTCCTGGGGTGCAAACGCAGCTTAGGTCCTGGCTGGGACGTGGGTCCTGGGGTGCAGTTATAGTAACGAAACAGAGCAGATCCCTCTCTGTTCCTGATATTTGTTGACAATGGGGCGACTGGAAAAGGTGTCAGTGAACTTTTACCATTACAGCCTTTCTGTAATTATGTCAAAGTAAGGCTAGTGTGTTCATACATGTGTGTGTGTGTATGTGTGTGTTTTCATATGTGTGTGTATTTATGTGTGTATGGGCGTGTGTGTGTCTGTGTGCCAGAAGACGACCTCAGGTTCTACCTTCATCCCTCTTTCCCTCCTTCCCTTCTTCCCTCACTCCCTCCCTCCTTCCCCTCCCTCCTTCCTTCCTTCCCTTTTCTTTTTCTTCCTTCCTCTTTCTTTCTTTCTTTCTTTCTATCCAAAGTCTTCATTGCCCTGGATCTGGCACACGATGCTAGACTGTCTGGTTTGTGAGCCCCAGAGACTGACCCGTCTCCATCTTCACCTCCTTAGGGCTGGGATTACAAATGTGCCACCCTGAGGGTCCTGAGGATCAAACTCAGTGTTTTGTTTTTGTTGTTATTTTCATTGCTGTTGTTTTGTTTGTGGGATCACTCTACTTTCACTGTAGCCTTAGCTGTCCTGGAATTCCCTACATAGACCACGCTGGTTTTCAACTCACAGGCTACCCAGCTCAGCGTCGTGAGTGCTGGGATTAAAAGCAAGAGCCACCACACAGGGATGAAATTCAGTTCTGCAAGTTTGCAAAACAAATACTTTATCAACCAAGATAGCCCTGGGTTGGTTTTTTAAAATCATTATTATTTTTAGATCTGTAAGTCACAAAAGCAAAACAAAAACCAAACAGAGCACAAATTCTACCAAATAGGGTGTTCCTTGGATCCACTGCCAAGCCTTACTTCCTCTGATTTTGCTCTCATTACTACACTATAGCTGGACGGACATACAGGGCGGCAGAGGGTGGAGTACAACGTCCCCCAACACCTCCTCCCCAGCATGTGCTCCCCAGCAATGACAAGTCTGGCTGCCAGGAAGGCAGGACACAAAAGTGCAGTTCCACAGCTTGGCCAGCAGAGAGCGCTGTTTGGACCCTGGGCAAACAGCCTTCAGGGGGGTCCATAATTTCAAATTTGGTAATGATATTTAAGCCCCACCCTTCAAAGTAACATTGTGGTGGGGTTTTTCAAAAATCTTCAGGTTGCAGCCTTTCCCTTCCAGGTGGAAGGTGGGTTAAGCATGTGACCACAAGTAGAGATAGGAAGCCACGGAGGATGCTCAGGGTTCTGCACCGTCCCTCTGATCCCCCAACCCCAGCCCTGATGCCATCTATGAGGGCTGTAGGCAGTGCCACACCTTGCCCGGGGCTGTCTGCTGTCCCAGACCCTCCCCTTCCAGTTTCTGGAACTTTCCTTTGACATAAAAGGCCCTGGCTGTGGATTGCATATGCATCAGCAGGTCCCTCTAGAAGCTGTCGAGTTCAGCACAGAGGAAAGGGCACTGAGTCAGCTGAGGGAAGACAACACTTGTCCTGATCAAACCTGCTGGCCCTTCAGTTCCTGTCACTCCACCCTGCTGCAGACATGGTGGCCTTCTCAAGAGCGGAGATTACTTAAAGTCAGTGAAGATAGAAATCCCTGGGCACCTGGATGGAGCCTCTCACCAGGCACCCGATTCCTTCCAGCATCCTCCCCGAGGAGACTTTTCCAATGGAGAAACAGATTGAGCCATTTTAATCTCTGGATCCTGACAGAGATGCTCTTCTCAGGCAGTAGGAACCCTTCCTGCTATGGCACCGTCTCTGTGTCCCCACGACCTATCTGTGTGTATCCTTTAGTCTATTTTCTGGGTGGCACTGGGATGCACCTTAACTTTTCTATGGAAGAGATATCTTCCCCTTTCTCAACTCTATATGTTTGTATGAATATATATGCACATATTTGTTCTTTTATTTCTTCAAATTTTCACGTGTGTACGGATATATGTATAGGGGCACGTATGTCTGTGAGCACACATACATGTGGAAGCCAGAGATCAACACCAGCTGTCCTTTACAATTACCTGCCACCTTACTGTTTGAATCAGAGTTTCTCGATGAATCTACTGCTCATGGTTCGGCTAGCCTGGCTGGCCTTTGCACGCAGCTCTTTTATGTGAATGCTGGAGACCAAACTCACTTCTTCAGAGCTGGGGAGACGACAACTCAGTAGCTAAAGCATTTGCCACACAGGGTGTGAGGACTGGAGTTTGAATTCCCAGAACCCACGTAAACGCTTGGTGGTCATGGTGGCCCCACCTGTAACTCCAGCCTTAGAAGGCAGGGCAGGCTGGCTACTGAGACTATCCATATCAGTGAGTTCTGGGTTCGATTGAGAGATCCTGCCTTGATGAATAAGGTCAAAGTGCCACTGAGGGTGATTTCTGACACAAACTTTAGACTTCCACATTTTCTTAGGGTTTACTGCTGTGAACAGACACCATGACTATGGCAACTCTTATAAAGGAGATTTAATTAGGGCCGGCCTACAGGTTTAGAGGTTCAGTCCATTATCATCAAGGCCGGAGCATGGCAGCATCCAGGCAGGCATGGTGCAGGAGGAACTGAGAGTTCTACCTCTTGTTCCATAGGCGACTAGGAGAAGACTGACTCCCATGTGGCTAGGAGGAAAGTCTCAAAGCCCACTCCCACAGTGACACACTTCCTCCAACAAGGACACACCCACTCCAACAAGGCCACTCCTCCTAATAGTGCCACTCCCTGGTGCAAGTATATTCAAACCACCACAGACATGCACATGAACACTGCTAAACACATCCATGTGCCCACAAATATGCACGCTCACATGAAAAATCTAGAGAAATCCAAGACCAAATTCGTGATTGCCAGCCAGCACTTTACCCACTGAACCGTCATCCCGTTCAGTTCTGAATCCATATAATCCCAAGAGACCTGATCCCCTCAGACCCAGGAAAATGCCTAGAAAGGGTGTGGTCAATCAGAGCCTCTGGTATCAGTGAGAAGTTCCAGATAGTCACATGACCACCTAAGCCAAATCAACGGGAAAATAAAACAACAAAAATTGGTGCTGGGGCTGCTGGCGAGACCAGGGCACAGAATCTGCTGAGACAGTGACCTAAGGAAGCCAGAAGAGATGGATTCCTGAGCATCCTTGGAACACCTGGATCAAGCCAGACCTGAAGCAGATGCTTTCCAGTTACATGGTTTTGATGTTTTTTTGCTCAGTTTGATCTGGGTTTCGGACACCTGACAACAGTAAAATTTCCTGGACAATTAGCTCCCTGAGACTTTAAGCAAGTGCCACCGTGTGTCCACATACCGTGTGCCCACAGGCAAGGCGCCGTACAGGTTCCCACAGGCTTATTGCACGGGAAACTTAAGAGTAGAACAGTGGCCCAGGGAGGGAGAGATTTAGAGTAAGACAGGGAGGGACAACTTAGAGAAAGCTGCAGTAAATAAAAAGCCATCCAGCTACAGCCACAAACCCGGGTTCCAGCTGCAGCAGTGGCTCTCAGCCTTCTTGTCACTGCTTTAACCCAGTTCCTCATGCTGCGGTACCGCCAACCATAGTTATTTTAGTTACTACTTCGTAACTGTAACTTTGTTACTGTTATGATCTGTAATGTAGACATAGGTGTTTTTCTGATGGTCTTTTAGGGTTGCAACCCGAAGTTGGGAACCACTGTGTCAAACAAACCCACTCCGCTCCCCTCTTCAAAAGTTACATTTCTGAAACATTCTAAAGTTCTCAAAGACACCCTCCCAGACAAAGGCCCAGATTCCTTTTGGAATACTTGTGGTGTACAGTTGTATATTAATGACCTAGCACATTTTACCGGTTACCTCGATGTGGTTATATTGCCTTGTATGCAAATATACACATTTGCATATGTGTCTCCACCGGTGCTGTTTTAAAGAGACAGTGGACTGTTCAAAGTCTAATTTTTTCCCCTTACGTCTCAGTTAGCTGAGTAAACTATTAACTGGCACAGCCCTAAGCAAACAGAAGAGGGCTCAGCTCGAGTTAGTCCCTTCTCTCTCGCCTCTGTTTTAAAATTCTTCTTTGCAGAGTTGAGTAAAGCAAGAGGGAGCGCTGCAGAGTGTTCCCAGGGAAGGTTAGTGAACGCACAGCAGGGCTGGTAGTAAGGATTTCTGACTTTGCCAGTGGATCAGGAAGGTAAATAAAGGCAGCACCCACATGAACAGACAAGGCTGTGTCCCGATAAAACTTCATTTACAAGCACAGATACTGGACTCCGCACTTTTTTCAGTGCAAGAAATAAAATAATGGTTCAATTTTAAAAGTGCCTTGAGCCAGCTTAGGTCCAAATGCAGACAAACAGAAAACACTGGACCCTCACCCAGACTCTGCTAGTCTAAGTGCCTGTCAACGTGAACCCAAAACAGAGGAAGGGCCAGGCATGATGGCTCACGTCTTTAATCCCAATACTAGGGAGGCCGAAGCAGGCGGATCTCTGAGTTCCAGGCCAGCCTGGTCTACATAGTATGTTCAGGTTAGCCAGAGAGACATAGAGAGACCCTGTCACACAACAAAACAAAAACAAAACAGCAACAAAATCAGAGTATAATGTTATCAAGATGATTATTATCATATATTATATATTAGTCTATATAATATATAAAATATATAATAATGCACATACATTATACTATATAACATATTATATACAATATATTATAATATATAAGTATATATAATACATAGTATTTTGTATTTATTATATATTATTGATATCAAGATTATTGTGCTTGACAAGCTTTAAAATAAACAGGCTGTAAAATATGTGCACACACACACACACACACACACACACACACGCGCGCGCGCACGCGCGCACACACACACACATACACACACATGAAAATAAAATAAAAATCTTTTAAACACATGAAATAGAGACAAATGTAAGCAGGAAAGGAAAAGACAGGGCTCAGGTGACATGAGGATTGCACCCTCCTGGTCACTAGCCAGTGAGGAAAGGGCTTGCTGGGGGCACAGTAACTGTGTTCTCTGCTCAGTCATGTGTCGGCCATGCTGGTCTAGCGTTGAGGCTTGAGTGGCTTATGTCATGGCTTTTGGTACAAGTAACTGATACAGGGGTGAGGGGTGGGATGGGGTGGGGGTGGGATGGGGTGGGGGTGGAGGGTGAGTTGTGAGTTGTGAGGGGTGGGGGTGAGAGGTGAGGGGTGAGGTGGGGGTGGGGACAGGAGTGGAGGTGACGGGTGGTTAGTATTTGAGGGGCCCGAGGTTTAACTTTCATAAGCTGGTTCTAGGAATGGCTGCATAAGAGGAAAGAATGGACTTAAAGCAAACGTATCTCCATGGACGTGGGGAAGATGCGAAGTTCCATGAAAAGTGTATTTTTGCCACAGTTTAAAAACAAAAACAAAAACAAAAACAAAAAAAGAAAGAAAGAAAGAAAGAGAAGAAACAGGTGATCAAAGGAGTCGGTACCACCACAGGCTTCTCATGGAGGCGTGGGTTTCAAACGCACTTTGTAAAGGCTCCATGACTCTTCGGGACTTACTTAAATTTACTTGATTTACCATGATTTACCACGCTGAGTGACTCGCCCTTGGGTGACGCTCCTGATGGCAGCTGGCAGGCAAATGACCTCCACGCTCAGGAGGCAGTCAGGGGAGGTGGGGGTCGGGGATAGTGACATTCACTCCCTGTTGTAGCTGTGGCCATATTTTCTCAGGAGTGCACACACCTCAAAACCACCAACCCCACCCTTAAAAACCAAGTAGTTCTTTGTAGAACCATTTCACCTTCATCAAGTGTCATTTTTAAACAGCAGTACTGGACCGAGGAGATAATTCCATGGATAAAGATGTCTCCAAACCTGATAACCATGGCTTCCTTAAGCCTGAGGCGTCCTGAGTTTTCAGTTCTCTTTAACATTAATCGAGATTATAATTTAGACTGTGACTTCAGACATATTTCTGATCTGGGCCAAAATAACAACTGGCATGTGTCGGTCACCTACTGGGCCATGGGTGTTCACGGTTTATAGATATGTACTGTTGATGCCAGGTACCATGGAGAAGACTCTGTCCTACAGAGGATCCATGTGCAACCAGAGAGAAGCAGCAGAGCTGAGTAGCTCGGAAGGGAGGCGCCCATCTCTCCGCTCTCAAAACCATCCGGCTGCTTCCAGCCTCTCTGAAACCACTCAGGGTCTGAACTGGGCACTTAGCGGCAGTTGCATGTAATGCAGGAAGTGCCCATCAGGGGGCGCTGACACGCCTCCCTCCCCAAGCCCCCTAGGGGACACAAGAACTGGAATTGGGTGGAGTCTTGTTGCTATGCCATGCGTGGGCTGTGTGGGGTTGCGCAGTACTTCCGGTGGCTGTATCTGAGAACGAGACTGCACATGAGTAGCCAGCATAGCACCCCACCCCCCACACGCCACCACGCAGAGGCTGGGCTCACCGGGGATGGGTTCTCAATGACAAGCTCGTAGGTCAGTCCCATAGACCCGAACCGCAGAATGTCCCCAGGGATCAGCTTCACCGCCACATTCTGAATGTGGCACTCGTTGACAAACGTGCCGTTGCGGGAGTTAAAGTCCTGGAGGACGAAGGTGCCATCCGTCTCGTTGAATTCGATGAGCGCATGGTGGTTGTCAATGTCTGTGGACTGAGATGGAGGAAGTGGCGGTCAGAAAAATGAAAACAGCAACATCCCTGATACTTGCTGCTCACGGGTTCCCAGAAGAGGACGACACTGAGTCTCCCTGCTTGGTCCTCAACAGTCCTCATTTGTGTGTGTGTGCATCTGTGTGTGTGCACACGCATGTGTGGAGGCCAGAGACCAACACTAGGTAGTGTGCTTAAGTTTATACCAAGATACAACTGTCTGTCTTGGAGGGAAGATACTTAAGACACCAGATGTTAAAAGGGAGATAAAAACAACAGCATATTCTGAGGGAGAGGAAACCGTCCATCCTGCTGGGCTCTTTAAGCTCAAGAAGTAAACAACTCAAAGGCATTGTTCAGGAAGTTCCTGGAACTGATCAGATACACTAGGTCCCGCCCTCATTCCCTCCCCAAGCTTATATAAGCAATAAGACTTGCAGGGACTGACACTCAGACAAGTTGAGCTGCCTGGAAGAAGCAGATACCTGGAAAGGACACTCCAGTCTCTTGAGCTGCCTTCAGGCTGTACAGTGAGCTCCAGGTTCCCAGCTTTGTGAGCTGTCACTCATATTGGGGTAGGCTCTTGTAAGTGACCCCTCACCTATATTCCTGTAGGTAACCCCAATAAAACTCACAGGTTCACCACTTTGGAGTTTGGTGGTACTGTAGTTTGGTCTGTCTCTGTTCTCTGTCTGGGATGAGTAGACATTCAAGTCTCCCCAGGAACAGTGTCACACAACAGATACGGTCATTACTCTTTGCCTTAACTTTTGAGACCAGACCCTCACTGAATCTTTTCTTTGGACAGCCTGGCTGGCTAGCAAACCCAAGGCTCCTCCCATCTGCACATCCCAAGTCCTGCCTTAATGGTGTGTGTGTGTGTGTGTGCTGCCACACCTGGCTTTTCCTATGGGAGATGAGAATCTAAGCTCAGGTCCTAGCCTAGTTTTTGTCTCTGTTGCTGAGATAAACACTGACCGTTTTAAAAACGTCTTGGGGGAAGAAAGGTTTATACCGATTACAGTTACAGTTTGTCACCGCCAGAAGTCCGGGCAGGAACCTGGAGGCAGGGACTAAAGCAGAAGCCATGGAGGAGTGCTGCTTACTGGCTTGCTCCCAGGCTCACATTCAGCTATCATTTTTTTTTTTAAATAGCCCAGGCCTACCTTCTAAGGGATGATACCACCCAGAGAGGACTAAGCCTTCACACATAAGTCAGCAATCAGGAAAATACCCCACAGACATGCCCACAGGCCAATGTGATGGAGGCCCCACAGACATGCCCACAGGCCAATCTGATGGAGGCCCCACAGACATGCCCACAGGCCAATCTGATGGAG
>JANHMN010000004.1:10923649-10945196 GCA_030674055.1 Rhabdomys pumilio | reverse complement strand
TGTGGCAGTGTGCGTGTGTGTGTGTTCATATGTGGCAGTGTGCATGTATGTGTGTTCATATGTGGCAGTGTGCGTGTGTATGTGTTCAGGTGTGTGCATTCATGTGTGTGTGTGTGCCTATATCAGGAGTCTCTCCTTAGGTGCTGTCCACCTTATTTTATGGCACGGGGTCTCTTATTGGTCAGGAACTTTCCAGTATGGCTAGGCTGGTTGGCCAGGAACCCCCTCAGTTATTGCTCTGTGGAAGCAGCCTCGCAGACACACTCGCAGACACACTCACAGACACACTCGCAGACACACTCGCAGACACACCTTCACAAGGTATGCCACCTACGGATTGGGATTCTAAAACCTGTCACGTAGGCAGTGAGATTAGTCATCACAGAAATTAGGGAGGAGGAAGAGAGAACGCTCCCCAGAACGGAAGAGGCTAGCTGGGATGTGGTGAGCTGCGGAGCCTGCTTTTAACCAGCATAATCGTAAGCCTGTGAAAAGCCCATTGGCCACTGGATGGGGACATTTCTTCATTCAAAAAAAGTGAAGTCCTTTCTCAGAAAGTTTAAGTAACAATCACCAGGCACAGTGATGTACACCTGCCATGGAAACTACTTAGTGTGTGTGTGTGTGTGTGTGTGTGTGTGTGTGTGTGTGTGTGTGAGAGAGAGAGAGAGAGAGAGAGAGAGAGAGAGAAAGAGAGAGAAAGAGAGAGAAAGAGAGAGAGAAAGAGAGAGAAAGAGAGACAGACAGACAGAGGCAGGGGGATTGCTTGAGTAAGCACGTTCATCTGATAAACAAAGAAAGAGGGGTTGGGGAGATGGCCCAGTTTGTACTGTGCTCACAAGCAGGCAGGAGGACCTGACTTCTGATCCCCACCGTAAATGCCAGACGTGGCAGGGGCGTGTCTAACCCTAGCCGTGGGGGCTGTGGGAGGGTGAAGACAGGTGGATTCCAAGAACCCAGTGTTCGAGCTCCAAGTTCAGTGAGAAGCCGTCCCTAAAATTAAAGTTGGGACTGAAGAGATGGCTCAGTGGTTAGGGTGTCTGCTGCTCTTATGAAGAGTTTTGAACTTCATTAGCTGAGCTCCGAGGGATCCAGAGCCCTCACCTGGCCTCTGCAGGCACACACACACACACACACACACACACACACACACGCACACGCACACGCACACGCACACACACAGAGAGACACACACACACACAGAGACAGACAGACACACACACACACAGACACAGAGAGACAGACAGACACACACACACACAGAGAGACAGACAGACACACACACATACACACGCACAGAGACAGATACACACATACACACACACAAACACACACACAGAGACAGAGAGAGACAGAGAGATAAACAGAGAGACAGACAGACACAGAGAAACAGAGAGACGTACAGAGAGAAACAGAGAGAAAGAGTGTCAGTCAGTAGCCACCTCCAATATGAAATTGTACAATACGCTTCAGGAGGGTCTAGCACTGAGCTGAGCTGGGTTAAGTTGGGAGGGGATTGCTGAGTCAGCACCACAGGCAGAGTGGCCCTTTTGCTGAGAGCCCTTCCCTTGCTGAAAGTTCTTCCATTTCTTTCTCCCCTTGCTCTCCCAGGCTAGTCCAGCACCCTAATGGTCACATGAGAAGTCCCACCTGCCTCTCAACCACCGTCCCAGTTTTATTTATGAGCCCACCGCTCTTCTTTCAGTACTTTGGGCTCACCACGGGTCCTAGCACCCCAGAGCCTTTGCACATGCAATCCCCTCGCTCCCGTCGGTAGTTGAGTGCTCCTTGACCTTTTCTGGCCTTTCCTTTAGAGCCATGATGCTGCCATGTGCCACCATGCGACCATCAGCACCTGTCACGTGACCATTAGCACCTTTCAGTCAGGTAACTATCTGTGAAGTGGATCTGTGGTGATAAAAGCTTTACCACTCAGCCTCACCAGCCTCACCAGCCTGTACAAACCTTGTGTGTTTGCTAAGTGTAGCCGCTGTGTGATTTCAAAGCTGGTGTTTTAGTTTTGTTTTGCTTGTGTTTTTTTTCCCCCTCCCTCTCTTTCCTTAAGTTTCTGAACTTTATTCAGTGGCATAACTTTTAAAATTTTTATTTTTATGTGTGTGTGTGTGTGTGTGTGTGTGTGTGTGTGTGTGTGTGTAGGGATGGGGGGGATGGGGGTTAAGGAAGTACCCTTGGAGGCCAGAAAAAGTTGTCAGATCCCTCTGGAACTGGAGCTACAGGTGTTTGTGAGTTTAATGTGGGTGCTGGGAACCGAACCTGGGTCCTTTGAGAAATCAGCCAGTGCCCTTAAATTCTAAGCTCTCTCTCTACAGCTGCTGCTGCTTCTTGTTCTTCTTGTTCTCTTGTTCTTCCTCTTCCTCTTCCTCCTCCTCCTCCTCCTCTTCTTCTTCCTCTTCCTCTTCCTCTTCTTCTCCTTCTCCTCCTCCTCCTCCTTCTCCTTCTTCTCCTTCTTCTTCTTCGTGTATGTGGGTCTGTGCACATGCGGACATTACTCATTATTCTTCCTAGGTGTCTGATCCTCTGGAGCTGGAGTTACGGGCACTGTGAGCCTCCTGTGGGTGCTGGGTTCTCTATTAGCAGCCAACTCTCTTAACTGCTGCGCCGTCTCTCCACCCTGGTGACTTCCACTTGAGCGAGGCCAAGGTCACTCTGGCCAATTATTTTTATATCAAACGCCACTCAGTTTCTGCCTGCGCAGTAACTCTTCTCATTAGCCGCCTTTTCCGAGCAGCTTCTGGGCTCCATAGGTGCCCCCCTCCTACCCCTGAGACTTTCTCTCGGCCTCATTTTATGAGATCATCATAATGATCGCGGCGTTATTTACTTAGCATTCTGTACCAGGCGCCTGGTTGCCTTTTCTCATTCAGTCAACACACGAACCCCGAAAGGTACACAGCTTACAGATGGGAACACACACTTACAGCCACGCAGTCAGGAAATGGCCCACAGAGGTTCAGGCCCAGATCTCTGTTCTCAAAGCCTGTTCCTTTTCAAATCTTTATGATTCTCTAGTCTTCAAATTGGTTCAAAAAGAAAGATCCCTGGGGCCCAGCAGGTAAAAGCGCTTGTGATGCCAGACTGCACAGATGAATCCAATTTCTGCTATCCATGTAAAGGTGCAAGGATGGACCCCATCCCACCAACTTCACAAAGCTGTCCTCTGATTTCCACATGCTACCTCCTCTTTCTCCCTCTCCCCCTCCCCACTCTTGTTTTTTTTTTTTTTTTGACGGGGTTTCTCTGTGTAGCCCTGGCTGTCCTGGAACTTCCTCTGTAGAACAGTCTGGCCTCCAACTCAGAGATCTACCTGTCTCTGTATTGAAAGTGCTAGGATTAAAAGGTTTGTGCCACCACCAAGCCTGGCTTAAAGTCCTTCAGTATGCTAAAAGGAAATACTGATTCGTTCTCTTGGTTTTCCCACTGTGGGCACTGAACAGGTCTTTGGTGTTCTTGCACGGAGACTGTCGTGTAGACCATGCAGAAGGGGGATGTGACGGCTGATTTTCATGGTCCACTTGACTACATCAAGAGAGCTAGCCCTGGGCCTTGGTGAAGCACACCTCTGGAGTGTCTGGGATGGTGGTTTCCATAGAGATGCTGAGGACTGCAATCAATGACCTGCTTTGTAGCAGGGGTGGGGTGGTGGTGGGAAGTATGGGTGGGGTGAGACCTAAAAGGAGGAAGCTGGTCACTGGGTCATGTCCTTGAGTTGTGTCTGCCCTGGTGTCTTATACATGCCTGCTGTTACCTATTTGTTATGAGGTCCGCAGGTCCTCTGCCACACATCCCTGTCACCGTGATGCTCTGACCACGCACCGGGGCTAAGTTCCCATGGAGTGAACCCTCCTGGATGCTGTGCGCTCAGACAGGGTTCTCTGTTGTTTCTGTTGGCTATGTGGTCTCAGCCGTGAGAAAAGTAACACGGGAGATACGGCAAGCTGTTGTTAAATTGGTTAAAGTTGTTTTAAGATTAGGCGAACTTTCCAGAAATGCTAACTAACCTGTTAGGATTCAGGATGCTGAATGCCCTCTCTCTAGAATCAGAAATGAGGCAAATATGGAGATTTATAGGTTTATGCGGCCTTTGTCACTCTCAGTACCTAAAACGGAACACCTGCGGATGGCATTTGCCGCTGGTGAGGTGTGTCAGACAGCTTTCTACAATGCCGATGGAGATGATAGCCACTGGACAAGTTTGACAGTTTCCCTAGGTACCAAACAGACATTCCATGTGACACTACCATCACATTCCTAGGCTTTCATGCCTACTCAAAAACTGTATCCAGAGCACAGTGCCATGCTGGGTGGATGCTCTGTAAACTCAGCACAGTCTAGACTCATCTCGGAAAAGAGACCTCCATTAAAAAAAAATGCCTCAGCATCAGATTGGCCTTTGCACAAGCCTGGGGGGCATTCTCTTGATTAATGATTGACATGAAGGGCCCGGGGCCACTGTGGATGTTGCTGACCCTGGGCAAGGAGGTCCTGGAAGTGTTTAAGAAAGCAAACTGAGCAAGCCAGTAAGCAGTAAGTAAGTGTCCTCCATGGCCTCTGCTTCAGGTTCTGACCCCAGGTTCCTGCCCTGCTTGAGTTCCTGCCCTGACTTCCTTCAGTGATGGATTGGGCTGTGGAAGTGTGAACCAGATTAACCCTTTCCTCCTCGAGGTGCTTTTGGTTGTAGTGTTTATCAGAGCAACAGACAGAAAACTAGAATGAGTAGCTATTGATGATGACCCCGAACTAGAGATAACACCATGTCCAGTATATGAACGGCTAAGCAAACAGCAGTATGTCCGTACCGTGGAATACTACTCAGCAATAAAAAAAGAAACAAGCTAGTAACCTGAGCACATCTCTAGGCCTGAGGGAAAGGGAAACCAACTCAAATCAAACCCCGAATCACACACTCTATGGTTTTACTGATGTAATTTTCCTCAAACAACAGATTATCAACGTGGAGAAGACAGTACTGGTTTCAGGGCTTCAGGGTGGTGGTGGGAGGGGCCGCTGTAACTAGGAAGTCGAATCTACATCTCCAGTGGTGAGGTGCTTTGCATGTTGGCTTCTGCATATGACTGCACTCATAATAAAATCACGGGCACCTACCCTCCACAGACAGCCCCTGCCTCCACGCATATGTACAGCACGGTGGCCCAAGCTCTGGACTGCTTTGATACTGATATAGGTCACACTAGCATCACCACTGCGGAAACAGTGTGAGGGGCACACTCAGTCTCCCTCTACTATCTTTGGAACCTTCTGCGAATCTTCCCCTGTTTCAAAATAAAGCTTATTAAAGGCATGTAGTGACGGTTTCGGGAATGCCTGCTCTTCTGCTCTGGGAGGCTCCATCCCATGTCTCTCTAAAATATTTTAGTCTCTTTGAATATTTAAAGAGCCTTCGAATCTCTGTTTTCATTATTCATCTCTTTCTTCCACTTCCTCTGCTGTCAGTGAATTGAGGCTTTGGACCAAACCACAGCTCATCAGAAAATAAAACTCAATTGAAGGAGACGATGGCTAAGCCCAAGGCTTCACCTCACAGCTTCCTGGGCTCCGGAGGCCCCTCAGAGCCAAGCTATGGAAAAGGAAAGCCTTGGAGGGGCATTGGAAAAAGAGACATTTCCCTGGGCACAGGTTGGGGAAGGGCACTTCAATGTTCTTGTCCTGTGCACACCTTCCAAGCTCCCCCAGAAAGCTGCTTCTGGACAGGGGACAACTTGGGACATGTGAGGATGTGGGCTGAGTAACTGACAGAAGGCCCATCAACTTCAGATAACAAACGCCAGTTCCTCTCTGCCATCAGGAAGATTCCTGCATGGATCTTGATCATACAAGGATGGAGGTGGGTGCTTTTGGGCTTAGGGAGACTTGAGTCCTCTTCACACTGAGGGGAGCTGGGGCACATGGGACAGGCACGCGCCATACATCTTACCTGTAAGACGAGGTCTGAATCCGCATGCTTTCCGATCGTGGTGCTTTTATTCAGCATGAAAAAGCCATCGGCGCTCTTCAGATACGCTTTCATTCTTTCTGATTTCCCTACAGGAGGGTCCAGAAAGGGTTTGGTTAGAGGAACACATTCTAAGTCTGTGTGGATGAATATTCCTAGTGTCATCGAGTCCCACGGGAGAGGGAGACAGGGAGTGGCCAGGTGGTGACCCAGCTTCATCTTTTGAAGGTCATCTCTTTTAACAGAGATCAATAACAGAGAAGTATTGAAATGTGATAATCAAACCTAAGGCATTTCTTTCTTTTTAAAAAAAAATGTATCCATTTATCTTATGTGAACATGTGTGTGCTTGAGGGTATGTATATGCACCAGGTGAATGCAGGAACATGCAGAGGTCAGAAGAGGGCACCAGATCCTCTGGGACTGGAGATGCAGGTGGTTGTGAGCTGCCTTGTGGGTGCTGGGATCTGAGCCTGGGCCCTCTGCAAGAGAGTAAGAACCCGTAACCCCTGGTTCTCTCCAGATCCCTGATGGGGAATTTCTTAACCAGAGAAACAAAACAGAGCTCTAACTATCCCAGCCACAATCTGAATGTCACAGATGACATCCGTCCCCTCCCTCAGCCACTGCTCATTTCGCTTGGTTATGACCCAGTGCTTACGAGCTCAGACACTGTGGGTGAGTTACTCTCTCCCTGGTTGCCTGGCAACAGCAAACTCTGCTATTACTGATGCTAAGTTGGGCCTCTCAAACTCCAGTTCAGGGACTCACAAGCTCCCAGTGAGTTAAAAACACCAAGAGTCAGCCACCAAAAAAAGCAGGCTTTAACCAATTCCTTCTTTGTGGATCAATTTCCACAAAGCGAGTGATTTCCATTTTTATTTTAAAACTTATTTTAAAACATTCTCTCTCTCTCTCTCTCTCTCTCTCTCTCTCTCTCTGTGTGTGTGTGTGTGTGTGTGTGTGTGTGTGTGTGTGATTTACTGAGGTATTTGTACACCTCAGTAAGCATATGGAGATCATAGGACAACTTGCAGGCATCTGTTTCCTCTTCCGCTGTGGGTGGTGATGGGATCAAACACAGCTCCTCAGGCTTGTCTGTCAAGTACGCTTACCTGCTGAGCCATCTCACTGGCCCAGGGACTGACATCTAAGGCAAAGTAAGAAGATGGAGGATTCTATGTGACCAGGACTCTGCCCGGACTCCCTCCATCATCTCATGATGGAAATGTCAAATGTACGGAGGTCTTTAAGGTGGACAGTGAGCCAGGTGTGGCGCTGCACGTCAATAACCCAGCACTAGGGAAGCTGAGACAGGAGGATTGTGAGTTTGAAGGTGGGCGAAAGTGAAGGGAGCCAGAAAGATAGCTCAGAGACAAAAAGCATTGGCTTCTCAGGTTTGTAAAGGATTCAGGTTTGATTCCCAGCATCCACATGGTGGCTCACGGTCACCCATCATCCAAGTTCCCAGGGATCTGATCCCCTTTTCTGACCTTTGTGGGTACTGAGTGTGAACAGTGCACAGACATACATACAGGCACCTCCCCAGACAGTGCACAGACATACATGCAGGCACCTCCCCAGACACATTAAAAGGAAAAAAAAAAAAAAACAAAAAAGGAAGGATAGAAATTGAATTCCTCTGAGCTCACCACTTGGATTGTATAATTGATAGTTTGCTATTATTTTTATCATCATTCTTGGGTTTGGGGGTTTTTTGAGACATGTTCTCAAGGTAGCCCAGGCTGGCCTCAAACTCAATGTATGGCTGAGAATGAATGAACTTATTTTCTAGTCTCCTCCCAGGTGCTAGGATTACAGGTGTGTACCACTGTGCCCAGAATGCCGTTTTCCGTCCCCCTACCCATCCATTCGCACTTCTGTCTTACATCCCACTCCAAAATAAGTTCTGCACAGGTAAAAAAATCAGCAAGCACTCCAGTGACATTCAGTCTGACATTCCTAAACATTGATGATAATGTGTCTTTCTGTTTGAATCCTAATGGAGCCTACATCCAGGTGCCTAGGAGATGTCTCAATATCAGGTCTAAGGACAACAGTCCTCAGTTTTCATTTCTTCTGAGAAACTTCTGGAAAGTAGAGTTACAGAGGCTGGGGATAGAAACAACCCCCCCTCCAGCTGTGACGTGAGGACACCCGGGGTCTCTGCCTTCCACCACCCTGTACTGAGCCTAATCAGGGACCTTGAACGGCCGACTCTTCTGCCTTCATCTTCTGGGAACTGTGTTCACAGGCATGTACTAGCACACCCACCCGCATGACGGAACCCAGAGCAGATGCAGGACAGCCGAGGCAGGGGGAAGGAGTCTCTGGTCTAGAAGTCTCCCTTCTTCTGCCTGCATTTTCTCCCTTGTTAGCTTAGCTTCTTGCTTTAGGGTGAAATCTGGGGGCCTTCTGCCATCCTGACAGTTCTGGCCACTATTTCATCTCCCATGCCCAGAGCTGCCATGCCAGGCAGACAGAAGTACTCTATAAATACTGAAAGGCAGCTCAACTCTGGCCAGGGAAGATGTTACCTTTCATCCCCTCCCCCGAGATCAATCCTAGATGGAATTTTGGAAGCGCAGCCTATTTCTCTCACTGCCTTGGTTTGGCAGTGTTTCTCCACCTTAGTCTAGCCCTGTATAGTCTCCCATCTGCCTGAAAATACTGTAGTCATTTGGGGGTGTTAATTTGTCTTGATAGCATGCTACGAGCTAAACAGCTTTCATCATACATGGGTTAGAGATGGGTTAGAGGCAGGCTTTGGAAGATAGATTCTGTTGAGGACTACTCAACAGCTATACAGTTTCCTTCGAGTTATAGCTGGGCATATGAAGTCAGGCAAGGGGATCTCTCTGCCCCCTGGCAGATGTCGTCCTAAGGAAGAGAGTCCCCTCCTAATCCCAGCTGCACCAGGTGGACATCCTGGGGCCTAAGGTCTCCACTGGGATGCCTCTGGGGACAGGGTGTGACTGCACGAAAGGAGGAAGGGTTGGTGTCTGAACAGCTGCCCTGGAACAGGAGCCTGTATTGGAGAACTCCGGGCGGGGACACGCCTCCTCTCATCGCCACCGCTTTCTGCCAGTCATCCTGGAACCTCACTCACCTGGCAGGAGGAGGAAGCTGGGGCTCTGTTCTCCTCCGAGAGCCCAGCGGACTGGGAGCTGCTTGCCAGACCCAGGGAGAAGCGGCCCGCCGCTCTCTGCCGAGTCTCCAGCTTGGCCCGCGCCCCGCGCGCCTGCCCGGCCTGTGTACGCACGTCGCCATGACAACGTGGCGGACGAGGTCAGCAGGTGAGGGGCGTGGCTTGTGCGGAGGCGTGGCTGCGTGCACAGTTTCTCTCTCTCTCTCTCTCTCTCTCTCTCTCTCTCTCTCTCTCTCTCTCTCTCTCTCTCTGTGTGTGTGTAGGATGGGAGTCGGGTTTGATTATGTATTCCAGGCAACTTGAAAACGCCTCATTTCACAGAGGAAGAAACTGAGGCTCAGAGGCTCAAAAGCTTTTATAACAGAGTGATCAAACCGCTGTGGAGAGGGTGTGTTGACAGGTGGGATGGGAGGTTGGATAATCTTAGAGGTCAGCACCCAGTCTTACCAAGACCCACTCCCTCTGTGGTGTTGGGTATGAAGTGAGCTAGCCAGACAGAACTGGGATTCTTTCTCTGTGCTAGGGACCAGCTATTTCCAACCTCACAGCCCCTTACTCCCACCACTGTCTCTCCCTGCATTGCCAGGAGCCCTATACACAATCAGACTGTGACTCCAAACCTGACTTGCCTGTCCAGTGGGCACAGGACAGGGATGTCCTGGGAAGACGTGCCTCTATTCACACCTGTATGCAAACATCACCAGTAAAGACCTGTTCATTCTACTGGACTCAGTGAAACCCGGGAACACTGTGAGGGGGAACTGCCCATTGGACTTTCTGCATCCTACTGGCTGCCAGCCCATCCCCAGTGAAGGAATGTTAAGCTGTCAGCTGAATTGACTTTCAGATTGTATGGGGCTTTATAGCAATGCTTCTGGGGGGCGGAGGGGGCAGGTGAGGACCTTCCCCTTACATAGTGGCAGGGTATTAAAAATACTGCCCTTGAAGAAAATAGTCAAGATTTCAGTGTCTAAAACCAACCTGTTTGATTGAGTTCTGAATGACTTGGAGACAGGGGTCAGGCGGGGTGGGGTGGGGACCCACAGACACACTTAAGGGAGTGATTGCAGCAGCGAGGCACTGGAAATGTCAGTGACATTCATAATTCCTGTGAAACCGCTGTCCTTTTGGCAGAGAAATGAAGCTTGGAGCCACAGAACAGGGCTCAGGGCCACACCCACTCAAGTCAAGCAGGATCTGAGACGGCTAACTTACGGTTTATGATGATGCAACAGGGTTAGTATGCGTTTAGTAGGAGTCAAAATTTGCATTTCGCATCTTGATCTTTCCTGGATTAGAAGCCGTACTGTGGAACACAATGATCCTCTCTCTCAGTACTTGGCAGTAGCCATGGGCTACAGCTGTCTGTCACACCCTCACTGAGGAAAGTAGCCTGTTCCTTACAACGGGCTGTACTGTCAGGTGTTCCACAGGTTAAGTGTGTCCAAGGCATTCTCTCTCTCTCTCTCTCTCTCTCTCTCTCTCTCTCTCTCTCTCTCCCTGTGCATATGTTCATTCATGTGCAGGTGTTTCTTTGGTGTCTGTGCAGGCATGCATGTGTGACTGTGTGCATTTGAAAGCCAGAGGACAACTTTGACAACTTTGACTGTCATTCGTCAGGATCCGTTCTTTTTTTTTTTTTTTTTTTTTTTTGAGACAGGGTCGATCATGTCCTGGAGTTTGCCATAATACTAAGCCAACTGTCCAGTCAGGCTGGGGGCCCTATCTGTCTACACTGTCCCTTCCCACCCCCAGAAATGGGATTAGGAGCACATGTCCCTGAGTTTACAAGCTGGGGTTACAAGCTCATCATGATCCTTTGCTCACTCAGCACTTTGCTGACCCATCTCCTGAGTTGGACGTTTTCAATTTATGATAAGCAGATTGAGTCATAAATTGTTTGTAAAGCAGGGAACGTCTGCAGATGAGAGTGACAGGGAAAGTGTCAGTTCTTAGGCACCATAAATGACAGCTGTCAAAAGAATGACAAGGCTTGCTACCTGCTTCCCGATCTTCTGGGCAGAGACAAAGTCTAAGTAGAAGGGGCCATCTCAGGTCTATCTCCCCGCCCTGTTCTTCCCACTGTATTCTGAGGGTCTGACTTCTCTCCTGCAACTGCAGCCCCAGCAAAATCTCATTGCTCCCTGCCGCCTCCCCTGGCTGCCCTTGTCCCCTCCCTGGACACCTCTGGATGTTCCTCCTTCAGTCCTTGCTTTCCAGCGGGAGGTGAATCCTGGCTTCAATTCCAGCGAAGACAGCTACAAGGCTCTGTGGCTGGCTCAAAGGAAGTTATGGGATGTGTAAGTTAGTCTAGAACCACCCTCACAGGCCTGCAATGAAGATGGTCTCCTTGATGCTCCCAGAGCCTGTCGAGTCAATAATCGATATTAACCGTCACATGTCAGCTTCTGTAGGCAGCAGACCTTAAACGTGACTCCAGATCGGGCTCACCATGCTGACTCACAGATTGTGTGAACCGGATGATAAGCCAACCATGCAAAGGCCTTTCTGTTCACCCAGTGTTGCAGGGACTCAGGGCTCCATTCACTATTCTTTTTTTTAAGTGAGTTAGATTTGAGTGGACTGAGAGGTGCACCCTGGAGAAGGTGGAAGCCACTGGGATGGGGAGGAGAGTGACACCCCAAGCAGGGGTGTACAGTACTGGGGAGCCCAGAGCTTTTTGACTGAGGAACGTGTCATGCAGGTGCTCTTGTCTCTGCACAGTAAATTCTAGAAGGCCTTGGTGGGTGGGTGTCTGTCAGTGGCAGAGCCACATCATGTCAGAAAGCTCATTCTGGGCAGCAGCTTGAAGTGACCTCACCCTTTGTCACCCTTCACCTCCTGGATGATTTGTGGCATTTCACAGGATGCTTCGTCATCTCAGAGGTGCATATGTGGGGCATGAGGTGGATGTTTTGTGCCATTCCTGGCTCTAACTTTTCCCTTCCTTCCCGGACAGGTTGGCTGGGGCCTCTCTGGTCATTTTTTCCTCCTCAGGTTTCCTCTGAATCATTCCATTTGGACTGATGGCATCCGGAGTCCTCCCCACACTCAACATAGACTCTCTTTCTCTCTGAGAACAATCGCTCTTTTCTTTCCAAGCCCTAGTCCACCCTCATCTTTTGCCCTGTCTTCTCATCTCTCCTGGGAACTATGTGTTGTTCAGAAACTTAAGCCTCAGAGATAGTCCGTTCTAACCCAGGTCTGAATGTGGACCAGTCGAGAGCTGAGAGACAGGAATGATCCTCAGTCACTGGGATCCAGAAGAAGCACTGTGGGTCTTGGAACTGTAGTAGAGAAGGGGGCTGTGGTCTTGCTCTTAAATGACCCCCAACACTCATGTAGAAGGTGTCATCTCCAGTTCATGGTGCTATTGAGACGAGGTGGGAGCCTCCGGAGGAGGTGGGCCACTGAGAGCACGCTCTTAAAGAGAATCTCTCTTCCTCCCTCTCTCCCTCTCTCTTTTCCTCCCTCTCCTTTTCCTTCTCCACATCCCCTTCCTTTCTCTCTCTTCCCCCCCAGCCACCATAAGCTGTGCAAACTGACTTCAACACGTATTTCACACCTGCTGCTCTGCCGCTTAACAAGCCCAAAATTTGGGGCCCGAAACATGTCAGCCGAAACCAGTAAAACTGCAACCCCAAACAAACCTTTCCGGTTTTGTAAGTTGATGATTTCAGTTGTTTTCTAACAGTGAGGAAAAGATGAGGCACACAGGAGAGACAGCCTTCTGTCTCTAGGGTCTGATGGGTCAGAAGAGGAGAATTCCACCTGAGTCTTGAAGAACTTACCGGATTTCAGAATGCAGAAAGAGATAGAACAGGAAGGCGGCGGAAGAAGCTGAGAGGCAAAAAGTAGGAGACAGGCTGGGTGTGGAAGGGGCAGAGAGGCAGGTACTGAGACTCAAAGATGGCCCCTGGTCAGCTCTCAAGTCTGCTGGTCTTCATATTGTATAAAAAACATCTTGCAGCTTGACAGAACCCAACACCAGCATAAACGGGGCCAGCATGAGAACAGACTCACTGGTCACCATAAACGGATGTCATGAGTTCTTGCAGCTCTCAGCAACTGCCCTGACCACAGATGGAATCTCTGTATTCACAGCAGGGCAGCCATAGCTCCAGCCCTTGCATCCTCTCAGCTTTGAATTCCAGAGGGAACCCTGAGGTTCCCCTGCCACCTTGCCCTATCGAGAGGATTTATCCGAAGATCTCACTGCTTCTCAGTGTCTCTGATTGCCTCACACCATCCTTATAGCTAGAGATGGAGTCTCATCTGCCACAAAGAGACTGAGAGAATGGCCGGAGACTGGCAAGAGCGTGAGGACTGGAGTTCGAATCCCCTTCACCTGTGTAAAAAAAAAAAACTGAGCGTAGTGAAAGAGGTAGCCTCTAAGGAAGAATTGTAAACTTGTGGCATTTACACAAAGGCTAGTGTGGGTAAACTATTTTCATTTACTTTGAGAATCTGGATTTATAGATTTTAAAATTTGTATTTGTGTGTATGTGTGTGCGGGGTCACAGGTCAGAGAATATTTGGGTGTCCTCTTCCATCTCTTTCTGCCTAATTTTTTTTTTTTTTTTTTTGAGATGGAGGTAGGTTTCTCTTTGAGTCTGGAGTTCCCTGAAGGCTAGACTGGAGGCCAGTGAGTTCCAGCTACGCCCCTGCCTCCACCCCACTCCTGAGCACTGTAATTATAGGGACACTCAGATACACTGGACTATTTTTTTTATTTTAACTTGGGCACTGGGGACTGAAACTCAGGTCCTCATGCTTGGACAGCAAGTGCTCTGACCCACTGAGCATCTCCCCAGTCTTGGTGCATAGATTCCTCCTTCCTTGGAGAACCAGATAATCTATTGGACTTCCCCCCACCCTCCCTGCACTGGTGTTTCTTTAGGTCCTGCAGGCTCTTGTGTTTTTACCTCTCAATTACCTTGATTACGTAGAGTGACCTGTTTCTCCCTACAGAGGGGACATGTTCAAAGCACAGGTGTCCCATGGAGTTCTCTGTCAGGACCCACAAGCCCTTGGAGTCAAATGCCTGGGGACCCATAAGCCTCTGGGGTCAAATGCCTGGGGACCCATAAGCCTCTGGGGTCAAATGCCCGGGGACCCACAAGCCTCTGGGGTCAAATGCCTGGGGACCCATAAGTTCCTAGGGTCAAATGCCCAGGGACCCACAAGCCCCTGGGGTCAAATGCCTGGGGACTCATAAGCCTCTGGGATCAAATGTCTGGAGATCCACAAGCCTCTGGGGTTAAATGCCCAGGAACCCACAAGTTCCTGGGGTCAAATGTCTGGCCTAATGTTTTTTGTTTTGTTT
This sequence comes from Rhabdomys pumilio, assembly GCA_030674055.1. Lineage (NCBI taxonomy): Eukaryota > Metazoa > Chordata > Mammalia > Rodentia > Muridae > Rhabdomys > Rhabdomys pumilio. The sequence continues at coordinate 10,930,751 of JANHMN010000004.1, read as the reverse complement.
TTTTGTGTTTTCATCCTTATTTTAGTGTGAGAATGGGGACTGAGCTCAGGATGTACAGTGCTAGTCTCTCCCCGCTGTCATTCTGATCTCCCACCATCATTATTACGTGACCGTTAGTGGTGTTTTCCCTACAAGACCTTTGGGTTCTGCTTCCAGAAGATGGAAAACTTTTTAAAAGCCCTCCTCATCCCCAGTGAGTAGAGCTCTGTGAAGAATATTGGTGAAATATGGTCATTTATTTTAAATTTTAATTAATTTTGTGTTGTATGAATGTGTGGTGTGTATGAATGTGTGTGTTATGTGTAAGGGTGTGTATTGTGTTGTTTGTGTATGTGTGTATAGTGTATATGTATGTAGGCCATGTATAAGTAAACGTGCATGTGGAATGTGTGCATACGTGTGAATGTGTGTGGTATGTATGTGTGTGAGAGTGTATGTAGTGTGTGTAGTGTATATGTGTGTGAATGGTTGTATATATCATATGTGTGTGTGTGTGGTGTGACTATGTAGTATGTTTGTACATATCTGCCGTTGGGACTGTTTACCTATAGGAATTTGGTTTTTATTGCAAAACCTTTGAGGCTTAATGAAAACAGAGAGAAGTGTTTAGCCCTGCCCTGCCCGTTATTGGTCTTCCACATTTTCCCAGCATCCCCTTTTTATTTTTAATTTTTATTTTTCTAGGGTATTTAAAGCCAGCCGGGCCACTTGTCACAGACCCTTCCTCACCAAGAGAATCTCTCTATTTTTCCACTCTGTTCTCCTGTGAAATCGTCACATCTAACCAAGCTAATGAGGATTAGTGAGTGCCTGACTTAAGCTAGTTCCGTTCTCTACTCCCGGTTTTCTTCGCCAGCCTCTTCCTGAAGGTCTGTTAGTATCAGGTTCTCCAGAGCCTTCCTCCTGCCTCTGTCTCCTTCAGCAAATCCTACCAGCCTGAGCTGAGCCACCAGAACCGGCAGTGTCACGCTCTCAAGGCTACATTTGGTTGCTGTATCTCCGAAACCTCTTTATTCTACAGCAGTGTTCTCACATTAACACTGGGTCACCCAAGGGTAGCTTGGGAAAAGTGATGGAACACTTAGGAGGCGGAGCCTTGCTGGAGGAAGTACGACACGGGGGCGGGGCCACTCATTGATTCGCAGGTCAGCCTGCAGCCATGATGGGCTGTCTGGTTCTGGAACAGCAAGTCAGCACCAACCCTTTCTCTCTAAATTGCCTTTTGTCGGCGCATTCCATCCATCACAACAGAAAAAGGAATAACACAGTCTAGCAGAGTCTCCCTGCCTGGATTCTGCTGCCCCTGAAGGTTTCAGCGCCTGGTTCTGTCTTGCGTAGATGTTAGATCCAGAAGCCTAGACTCAACCATCCTATTGCTCCGAGTTCTTTCAGCCAGGCTGTGTGAGACGACATCCCACTCTGGGTACAAAAATGCCTGGTTTGTATTAGTGAGAGACAGGGATGTAGTGTCGGTCTTCTACACATGGTTATCATAGTGCCTCCAGCTTGGTTCTTTTAAAACTATATTTATCTGCCTTGTTTATTTATTTATTTATTTATTTATTTACTTAGTTGTGTGTGTGTTTGTGTGTGCTGCGAATGTGTGTGTGCGTGAATGTATATGCATATGTGTGTATGCATACCTGTGTATGCATGTGCATGTATGCTTTTGTTTCTGTTTCTGTGAAAAAAAGCCATTAAGGTTTCTGTAAAAAACTGCACTGCCTGTAGATAGCTGGAGCAGTCTGGACATTTTAAAGTGTTGATGTTTCCCATTCGTGGACCTGGGGCGGGGGGAGTCTGTCCACTGTCTGTGTTCTCTCATCTTGTTCCATCGGCATTTTGTAATATTTACCATGGGAGCTATTCACTTCCTGGGTGACATTGCCTTTGAGGTGCGTTATCTTGCTCTTTTGAATGAAATTCTTTTCTTGACTTCTCTGTCAGTATTTTGTTGTTGGTATACGAAGGAGCTGGATTATGCCTACTTGCATGGTGAAATTTCCATCGTAGTCATCGTCGTCGTCGTCGTCGTCATCGTCACCATCATCATCACCATCACCATCATCACTTGAGATAAGGTCTCCCAGTGTTCCCTGCACAGCTTTAGCTAGGGTGACAAGGGCATAAAGAAACAAGGGACACACAGACACACGTACAGAAAAACTGGGATCTAGTGGGCCATGCCCTCTGATGGAGGTGAACCATCAACAGCCACAGAAACTCAGAGGGTTTACTGTACTCATCTAAGTCAAGGAGGTGGGCTTACTGGGTGCAGCTGAGTGAGGAGCTGACTCAGTAGGAGGACTCTGTCAGGAAGTAACTCGAGCTGTAAACTTCCCAGAGGAGGAAGCTCTGGTTGATAGTTTCAGTTAAAGTTCAATTGTTTGTAACATCCATGTGAGGAAGGTTTTGCTATGCCCTGGACCTCACTTGGGGAAACGGATCTGAGGCATGGAGTACTTGCTATGTCAACAACACCCATCCACTCAGCCTTTCCTCTGCTCCTTACACGTTTTCTCAGGGCTTCCTCCACTTGCTATAGTCTTATGTAGCCCAGGCTAGCTTCAAACTCACCAGGTAGCCGAGGATAGCCTTGAATTTCCAGTTCTCCCTGCGTCTGCCTCCTGAGTGTGGAGAATTACAGACGTCCACTACCTTGTCTAGTTTATGAAATGCTGGGACTGAGCCCAGGCTTCGTGTGTGTTAGACAAGCACTGTATGCACTGAACTACCTCTCAATCCTAGTGAGTCTACTTCAAAAATTCTTCTTCACATTTATTTATAGTGTGGTGGGGTAGGGTGGGCAGCGAACAGTGCGCAGAGGTGTGTGTGGAGGTCAGAGGCCAACTTGTAGGGGTTACTTCTTCCCTGCCACTACATAGGTTCCAGGGATCGGACTCAGGTTATCAGGCAACAAGCACCATTCCATGCTGAGCCATCTTGCCAACCCAGTTATTCTATTGTTAACAAGGCCACAGTTGCTAAGTGGGATCAATGATAACAGACTGGTGTATCTATGCTAAAGCCCTCATCAACTGGTTTTTTGTTTGTTTGTTGGTTGGTTGGATGGTTTTACAACCTTGTCTTCATTTTAAATTGTGGTGTAATACAATGCAACATTTCGTGGGTTTTAAGAATTTATTTTGGACTGGAGAGACGGCTTGGCATTTAAGGCTGCTGAACCTGTCGTTCTTCCAGAGGTCCTGAGTTCAATTCCCAGCAACCACATGGTGGCTCACAATCATCTGTAGTGAGTGATATGCCCTCTTTTGGAATGCAGGTGTACATGCAAATAGAGCACTCGTATACATAATAAATAAATAATCTAAATAAATAAATAAATAATCTAAATAATAATAGATCTTTAAAAAGAATTTATTTTTATAACTTTTAGTCACTTGTGTGCATGCATGCTTGTACACATGTGTGTATGCATGTGAGTGTGAGTGTGTGTGTGTGTGTGTGTGTGTACATACAGATGAGTGCAGGTTCCCATGGAGACAAGAGGGTGTTGGATGCTGTGCAGCTGAAGTTACAGGCAGGTTGGGGGTCACCCAACATGGGTGCTGAGAGCTGAATGTGGGTCCTCCGGAAGAGCAGCAAGTGTTCTTAACCACTAAGCCATCTCTCCAGCCTTTGCTTTACCCACTAAAGCATACGTTTTACAAGTGTTACGTGTCCTTATATGCTGTGGGAGCCCGTCACCTTGCAGAGCTGAAACCATATCCCTTAGATTCTGTTCCCTTCTCCCAGGCTCAGCACAGGCTTTTGTTTCTGTTTCTATGAGTTCAGCTCCTGTTTGTTCCTCATATAAAAATGTGTCTCTGTGCCCATCTTTAAGACTTAGTTATTTGTGTGGAATGTGTCGGGGGGCATATGTGTGTGCTGAGTGTGCGTAAGTATTCAAGAGAAAAAAAAATAAGTATTCAAGAGGCCAGAATAGGGCACTGGGTATCTTCCATTGCTTGCCACCATATTGTCTTGAGACAGTGTCTCTCCGTGAACAGGAAACTGTTTTAGTTATGGTGTCTGGCCGGTGAGCTCTGGTGATCAGCTGTCTCCACTGCCCCACGCTGTGGTTACAGGAGCGTGAAGCTTGCCTGGCTTTTTACATGGGTGATGAGGGCTTGAACTCAGATCCTTGCGCTTACAGATCAAGCTCGAACTGAGCACAGGCAAGCAAGCCAGCAAGCACACATTTGCCTCTCTCTGGTCCTGATTGTGAAGTGCCCATCAGTTTGTCTATCTGTTCCTTGTATTTCAAGCACCACCGAGCCATCTATCTCCGAGCCCTTTTTTGTCTGAGTTCACTTGGCACAAGAGTCCTCACGTTCATCATGGCATAGAAAGTGTCAGAATTTCCTCTTGTTTTAAGGTAGGTAACACTCTGTGGTACCCTTTGCTTATTCATTCACCCATCCATTTTCTGTAATGTTGATTCCTTTGTTGAGTGTTAACTAAAGCTTTTCTAGAAAGAGTTTTTCTTCCACTGTTTATCACAAAATACAATTTGTAACACAACCAAAAAATTACCTGGTAGCAATCTTAATGAAGGATTGTGTATACTAGGTTAGGCCGTAGGCAAGCTCATGGGGGTGTCTTATTGATGTGGAAAGACCCCGCCCATTGTGGGCAGCACCATTCCCTAGGCAAGGGACCTAAGTTACATGAGCGTGAAGAAGTTGAGTGGAGCACAAGCAAGCAAGCTAGCCAGCATGCACACATTTGCTTCTCTTTTGTCTTGATTGTGAGTGTGACATACTAAATGTTTGAACATCTATTCCTCCTTGACTTTCCCAAGACAATGGACAGTAACTTGAAGTTGTAAGCTGAAATAAAACTGTTCTCCCTAAGCTCCTTTCTTTTCTAAGTATTTTATTTCAGCCACAGAAATGAAACAGGAACAACTATGTAGCTTTGCTTCACCCCTGGAAGCCATGATAAGATCTTATGCCCACAGGGTGCCCCTTGCAGGGTTCCATGGGGACCCTGTGGCGGCATTTCCTGTGTCCTTTGTTTTCCCAGGTGGAAGCCACTTAGTATTTATCCATTACTGCTGACATTTGCATAGTGTGCTGTGCCCTGTCTGCATAGATCTTTATCTCTGTTCTACTTTCTTGCTCAAGGAAGTTGGGCAAGACGAACTCTAGAACCTTCCTACTCCAGGCCCTGCCCTCAGAAACGCCTTTACACTTGACTCACTCCTTTGATTTTCTGTCTTGTGACCCAGAATTGGTTACAAAATTGCATGGTATAAACATGGAAATTACCACTCAGAGTCATCCCCCTATTCCCTAATTTTTCCACGTGTGTCTTCAATCCAGGGGTATTTTCCTCAATCCAGGTGACATTTGACAATAGCTGGAAACATTTTTAACTGGCACACGAATTAGTCATATTTTCGGTGCTGTGATAAAATGCCTGAGACAATCAACTTACATGGAAAAAAAGTTTACTTCAGCTCATCCAGAGGTGTTGGTCCATGACTGTTGATCTGGCTGCTTTGGAGCCTGTAGTAACACATGTCACCATGTGGGAACATGTGGTAGGGGAGGGCTGCTCATCTCAGGTGACCAGGAAGCACACAGAGAGAGGGGAGAGGGCCAGGGTCTCAATCCCTCCTGTATTAATTTTTTCCTTGCTATGGCAAAATACCTGACAGAGACCACTTGAAGAAGGAAGGAAGGGCTTATTCTGGCTCATATTTTGAAGGTGAAGTCGGTCCATCATGCTGGGGACAGCACGGCAGCAGGAATGTGAGCTGGCTGGTCCCATGGCATCCGCAGCCAGGAAGCTGAGTGAGAGATCAATGCTGGTACTCAGCTCACTTTTTCTTTTTTATTCAATCAAGCATCCCAGCCTAGGGGATGGTGCCACCTATATTCAGGGTGGATCTTCCCACCTTGATTAGCTTACTCTGACTTGCTTATAGACAGGCCCCTAGATAGTTTTAGATTCTGTCTAGTTGGCCATCAACATTAACCATCCTGGTGGATATAACTTCAAAGGACCTACTGCCAGTGACTCACTTCTGCCAGCCAAGTCCCTCATTCAAAAGTCCACAGCCTTCAGATGATGACATAGCCAAGGATCTAGTATTTAAAACATAAACGTAAGGGAGATATTTTAGATTCAAACCATGACACCTTAGTGACTTGAAGTTCTCCAGCTAGGCCCCAACTTTTTAAAGGATCTACCGTCTTCTGGTGGTACCACCGGCTGGTGACCAAGCCTTTCTCATAAGCCTTTGGGGACAACTCTGATTCAAATAATAACAGTCCACTTGGGAGGTGCTCTTGGCATCTCACGAGGACAAGTTGAGGTTGCTGCCTTTTGGTCAGCGTCATCCACCCTCAACTGTGACAAGGTCAATGAGAGACAAGCAGTGGAGATTAAATTGTATGGATTCAGGTCAATATGTACTCAATGAACATGGTGTGTGTGAACATGGGCTGATCTGTGTAGGGCGGGGGTGACTCAATGGGACGATCGCTCTCCCGGCATGCACCAAACTGTGGATTGGATCCCTGGTATAGCATAAACTGGGTAAGGTGGCATTCTTATGTCTGTAACCTCAGCAGTCATGAGGTGGAGGCAGGTAGATCAGAAGTTCAAGGTCACCCTAAGCTACTTAGCAAGTTCAAGGCTAGCCTGGGATATATGAGACCCTATCTTAGAGGGAAAAAAATGTGCATATCTAAGTATTCCAGTCTCCATAAAGTAGACCCATGGGACAGCCTGCCTTCAGCATATTTATGGAACACAGCCATTGCCGCTCCTCCACAGACTCTACTTTGGTCTTATTTCTGGCCCCGACTTAGCCTCTTGAGACCTTTCTATTATTGGCTTAAGGAAAAGAGTAATGGGCAGATTTTATTGCTTTCAGCAAATGGAAACATTTTAAGTCAGAACTTTTTTTTTTAACTTGGAAAATAAACATAAAAATCAAGTCTTAAAGATTTGTGGTTCCAGTTGTGGCTTGCTTTGTGGCATTTTGATGGATGAAATGAATGTTTTTAATTGACCTAGAATTATCTTAAAATTATCTGTTAGTGTGTGTGTGTGTGTGTGTGTGTGTGTGTGTGTGTGTGTGTGTGTG
>JANHMN010000004.1:10876622-10923639 GCA_030674055.1 Rhabdomys pumilio | reverse complement strand
GTGTGTGTGTGTGTGTGTGTGTGTGTGTGTGTGTGTGTGTGTGTGTGATGTACATGGGTGAGGGAACATGCCACAGCTTGTATAGAGTGGTGAGAGGTCAGAGGACAACCTCTGAGGATGCTGGGTTTGCTGTCGACTTGGCATATGTTAGATTTATCAAATAGGAAGAAACTCCAATTGCAAAAATGCCTCCATAGGATCAGGAAATAGACAAGCCAGTAGGGCATTTTCTTAATTAGTGCTAGATATGAGAGGGCCCAGCCCATTATGGTTGCCATCCCTGAACAGGTAGTCCTGAGTTGTATCAAAAAGCAGGCTGAGCTGGCCATGGGGAGCAAGCCAGTAAGCAGTATTCCTCCATGGCCTCTGCATCAGGTTCTTGTCCTGTTTGAGTTCTTGTCCTGACTTCTCTCAGTGATGGACTATGATGTGGAAGTGTGAGCCAGATTAACCCTTTCCTCCCCAGCTTAGCTCTTGGTCACAGTGTTTCATCACAGCAATAGAAACCCTAACAAAGACACTGGGAATTGAACTCAGGTAACCTTTACGATCTGAGCCATCTCCCCAACACTGTATTACTATTAAAACTTTTTTTTAGTACTTTTATTCATTTATTTAAAGTGTATGATGCTTGCTACAGCCCATGTGTGGAGGTCAGAGGACAATGTGCGAGAGTCAGAGACGGAACTCAGGACATCAGGCTTATGCTACATTACCTTTACCTGCTGGGCCATCTTGTCTACCTCGGCACTACCTTTATAGTCACTAAGCCGATTCTCTTCCTCCCACAGCATCTTCTGTAAGGTGTGTCTTTCTGTAACCCTTTCTCTGCTGCCTTTGTGCAGACTCTAATGCTAAACTGAATTTACTCTCCGCAAAGGCTCACATGGTGTGATTGTACTGAAAAAAAAATCCTACCAACAAAATAACTTGTGGATCTGACTTTTAAAACAAGCAAGAAATGTATCACAAATAAGAGATTTCTGCTCTCAACCTCTATCATTTAATTTTGAAGGGAGCAGTAAATTTGATGTGGTGGGTACGTTTACGAGCTAGCTTATATCAAATCCTCCCTCGTTTCTATGAAACACTATTCTCATGGCTTTCTGGATTTTATTCAAGACATAAGTTTGCTGTCTCTGCAGTGTATTATTTTTCTCACCGATGCTGGTGACTGTTTTCGGCTGGGCACTGTCCTCGAGGGTAAGTTCAGATATGACAGTGCAGGGACAGGAACTGAGAACATTTGCCTGCTTCTGAAGCTCCATACAGCTCCTGAATTCTCCACAGTGCCAAGGCTTATCTCTGGGCACCACTCGGTCTTATCTGAAATTTTCTTTCTTCTTCCTGAGAAGATTTATTATAACCCAGAAAAGCCACGCCATGATTTCTGCTTCCAAAATTGTATTCTGGTCATTTAATTTTGTTACATGCCCTCTGTTGGCTTTGAGTATGCCGTTAAACAATCTACAAATTCCCGGAGTGTCTTTGACTTCGTAGGCACCATTGATCATTATCTTAGCTGTATCTTTCATAGAATGCTAATAAATTCCAGGTTATTTCAGCAGCTTTGTAAAATTCTCTTAAAGGCAAGCTGGGAGATAGGAGAAAGGGGCCAGAGGTGTGCCCCTATAATGCCACAGAGAATTATACTCTAAGTCTAGACTGGGGAAGGAATAGGAAAATCGGCTTTGTAAAAGTTACCTTTTTTTTTTTTTTTTTTTTAGACACACTTTTTCTAAGACTTAAGCCACACACTGAGGCTGATCACTAAGGATGAGAGTTTATTTCCTTTTAAAAGAATTCTTCTCTTTGTTTATCATTTTGCTCGTGTTGTGTGCAGACACACACATGCCATGGTGTGTATGTGGAGAACCAGAGAATGGGTGATGGGACCTCGGAAATCAGGGTCCCCAGGGGACCATCAGGAGGGCCAAGGTGAGGGAAGGAAGCAAGGGAGGACGCTCTGGAGAGAGAATGAAGCTGACTGCCGCTGGTGAGCTGAGGGTCCTTGGTTCTTGTCCCTGCTGGGAGCCGGGACTTCCCTAAAAGATGCTGTGGCTTCCCACAGCATGCCTGACAATCTGAATTTGATCCCCATGACACATTGTGGAAGCAGAGAACTGACTCTTACAAGGTATCCTTTTACTTCCACAGGTTCACTCTGGCACACGCAAGCACGCACAGACTCTGTTTCTACACATTCTGGTTTTGAAGATGACGGTCTCACATAGCTCAGGCTAGCCCTGAACTCACAGATGATGGGGTGACCATGAACTCCTGATCCTCCTGCCTCCAACTCCTGAGTTCTGGGTTTACCACCAACCTGGTTTATGTGGTTCTGGAGATGGAACTCAGGGCTTCCTGCATGTGAGGGAAACCCTCTACCAACTGAGCCACATCGTCAACCTTTCATGCTGACTTGTTCCTTTTACTGTCAGCCCATCTCACTTGGGGCTAAGCCTGTAACTTGCCTTCTAGCTTCCTGGAGCTAATTGTGAGATACTCAGAACCCAGAACACTTTCTCTTTCTCAGAAACCAAGGAGCAGCCGGTCTCCCAGTAGGCTGCTCCATACAGGATCCTTTGGACGCAGGTCTCAGTCCCAGGCTTTTCTGCAGGGCCAAGGTGTGCATGCAGAGGTCTCTGTTTCCTTCCTTAATAATCTGTGGTCACTGGGGCATTTCACAGTGGCATGTATTGTACAGTAGACACTGTCTCCCGCCCCAATGGGGACATATCTGTCTCCAGTCAGTTCTGAGGGCAGGTGACAGCCTGAGCTTCTTGGGCTGCTTGGGGAGGGGGATTGGGGCACTTCTCGAAGTTTCCAGTGCCTTCCATGTGGCCTGTGGGTAGATGAGGGCAGCCTCCAGTCTCCTTACAAGCAGTCAATGTTCTTTTACCAAGTTTCTTGGCAGAGAGAGAAAGTAAGACCTGAGATTCTGGAGGCAGAGGGTCTGAGCTCAGAGCTACTTGTTAGTGGTGCAATATGGGGTGCTTTAGCTAACCCAAGCCTGTGAGCTAACCCGCAGAATAACAAGGCTTGGGTACAGGTGACATGGGGTAACACGGTTGGTGCTTAGAACACAGCACCCCTCCCCCGTGAATTATGTGTCCATATTCACTAGCTGTTATTATTGCTATTCCTGCTAAAATGACTCAATGCTCAGGTGTGCTACATATAAAACACTTTATTATAAAATGCCCAGTTGCATGGCGTTTGAGAAGGCATGGAGTAACTACTTCCTCTCTTGCCTTTCATTACTCACGGGAGACCAGTGGACCAGATCAGACAATCATCTGTGTCCCACGCTGAGAGTCATCAGGCCTTAGACCCTCAAAGAACCAGCAGCACCAGGGGCCCCTAGGGACCTCCCCCACAACTCACCCACACACGGCCATCATTTTATTCACAAGACAGTCCCAGGTCCTTTTGGCCAAGGCTGAGCTATGTTCTCCACTGGTTCAAGGCTCCAGTGAAGACAGCAAGCACAAAACTCAGTTTCTTTTTGAAACACAGCGACTGTGGTCGAAGCGAAAGGAGACAACCTCGGTCTAAACGAGTCACTAGGGATCCTGTCCCCAGCTCAGGAAGAGGGGTGTGTGGGCTATGATCTCGAGTGGGAGAGGAAGATGCAGGGATGCCAAGGCCACATGTCTTGCTATGGTTCAGAGCATCACAAACTCTCAGCATCCTTCTGATGCCTCTACTCTGGGCTCTGTGAACCATTCGTAGTAATTCCCTCTACCCAAAAATCCCCATCACAGTGGCTAAGTGTGCCTTGACCCCTCGGCTGGGGCTGAAATGGCTTTGGCTGAAGTCTGTTGGTGTGGAGGGTGAGACAGGAGGGAGTGTAGATAGACAATCTTTCAATCAGGTGGCCGGGCATCGGGGGCCTTTGCCTGGACCTCATCATACTGCGGTGGAGGCGTCAAAGGCTCGATAGAGGGAGGAGGGATGTTCTTGTCTGGGAGCGTGATCCTGAAGTCTTTGAGGTGAAGCTTTTCGGATTTAATCCTTCGAACTTTGAGTGGCTTCAGGCGTTTGGCCAGCTTGGAGTTTTGCCTGTCGGGAGCATGCCCCGGGCTGGTCTCTGTCTCTGCCCTGGTGCTGGTGGGGGTTGCCTCGTCCAGTCCGGTTAGCGACTCATAGGAGGGGAGAGAGATGCTCAGTCTTGGGTTCTGCTCCTGTCCCCTGGTTTCCGGGTAGCCTGTGTTCATCACTTCCTCATAGCTCGGTACGTAGTATCGTGAGTCGGCCTCCTCCTCCTCCTCCTGGCTGCGGGATAATAAACACAGAGTGTCAGCACACACTCAAGTCCCTGAACGTCCACAAAAAGTGGACTTGGGTTGCATTTGAACACTAGGTTCACACAGACCGACTCTGCAAACCTAGAAATAATCAGTTAAGTATTTTAGCATAGAGAAACCAAAAAAATATAGACGAACTGATTTTCTATTGCCAATCGCACCATTAGTAAAGGCTTTCATTATACCCCTTTTACAGATGAGAAAACAAATACATCAAGGTTGTGATGGTTAATGCGATTGTCAACTTGGCAGGATCTAGAAGCGCCTAAGAGAGAAGCCCTGGGGTCTGTCCATGAGGGGTTTCCAGACTGGGTTAATTGACTTGGAAAGATCTAAATGTGGGTGGCACCACCCCACGGGCTGGGGGCCAGGACTGAATAAAAAGGAGACAGTGAACTGAGCGCCAGCATCTGTCTCTGCTCCCACCACATCTCTTCCCGGGTAGGATAGGCTGAGCCATCAACTCTGAGCCCAAACCAACCCTTCCTTCCTTCCTTAAGTGGTCTTTGTCAGATATCGACAAACAAAGCTAATAAGAAGATCAAGCCACTTGGTCACAGATTTAGGGAATGGAAGACCAGAAGGCGAAGACCCCGCTGAACTATGACTACACAGTTGTTTGGACGTGAACTTGGCTGCAATCCTTTCACACTTCATAACACACGGGGTGGAGTATTTATCTCAACACCCAGCTGGTCCTTTGGCCAAAGGTGTGGTACTTGAAACGGCTGTGATTGTTAAATGAGATGGGTGTCCCCACGTAGAGAAGGAACATCCAGGCGGTAACGTTAACATCTCCCTCACCTCAGTCTTTACTTCTTAACTGCCCCACTATCAAGGAACTCACGTGATCACATGGCAGCAGGGGTGGGAATTATGGGTAACTGATCCGACTCTTTTTTGTTATTTCCCGTGTTTCCTATGCTAAATGTATGTGTGCTGGTTAATTCTGCATGGTGACCACGGAATGGCAGAAGACCTTCCCAGAGAAGACTCTCACCTGAATCCCAAAAGAAACTCTCTCCCCCAGGTCTCAGGGTCATCCTGCTCATGGCAGACTCAACAGAACAAAGGTGTCTGGGAGGAGTTTTGCCCTTGTTCTGACTCACTGTGGGACCGAGGAGGTTCACATTTTCACATGCCCTGGACCAGCTGTGGTCCCCAAGGGTTCCCCTGATCTTGGGTTCTTGAGCTAAGGCTGAAGGGCACCTGTGGGAAGCTTCCCTGGCTTCCAACTTGCAGACAGGGGATGAGGAGACTCCCTGACATCCATAAACTGGTGGTCTAAACCTCATACTAGGTCGCTCTCGCTCTCTTTTGGAGACAAAGTTTCAAGTGGCCTAAGTTAGCTTTGAACTCTCAATGTAGTAGAGTATGACTGTGAACTTTGAGCATCTTGCCTCTGTGTCCAGAGTCCTGGCATTACAGGTGTGTACCACCCGTGTATGCGGTGCTGGGGTTGAACCCAGGACCTATGGCTTGTTAGTTAACCACTCTACCAACTGAATTACATCCCCAAGATTCTCCTCTTCTTAATCACAGATACAGTCATGTGTCCCTTATGCTATCACTGGTGGCTCAATAGGGGACAGCACACAGGGTGCTGGTGCACAGGCTATGTGACCTGGTGACACCGCAGATGTCTCAGTTCACACAAAGTCACTGATCCCATGTGTCTCAGAATGTATCCCTGTCATTCAGCAGCAGGTAGCTGGCTCTGTTTCTTTGGACTGACAGTAATATAGCAAATATTGTCTTTTTTTCCCCTCATTTCTGTGGTACGGATGGGACCCAGGGCCTCAACCAAAGAAGACAAGTGTTCTTCCACTGTGGTACGTCCTAGTCTGCACGTGTGTTTTCATGGTCAGGAAATGAGAGCAGGGTAAGGTTTAATCCTAGTATTGGGGAGGAAGAGGCAGGTGGATCTCTGTGAGTTTGAGGCCAGCCTGGTCTGCATAGCATGTTCCAGGCTAGTTGTGGCTACACAGTGTTTCAGAGAGAGAGAGAGAGAGAGAGAGAGAGAGAGAGAGAGAGAGAGAGAGAGAGAGAGAAGAGGAAGAAGAAGAAGAAGAAGAAGAAGAAGAAGGAGGAGGAGGAGGAGGAGGAGGAGGAGGAGGAAGAGGAGGAGAGGAGAAGAAGAAGGAGAAGAAGAAAAAGAAGAGATGAAAGAAAAAAGAAAAAATGGGACCAATATTTATGACATAAAGCACCCTCCCTGCTTCATATATATCTATATATATATATATATATATATATATATATATACTTTGCAAATCCCTCTACCTGCATTTTCTAAAATAAAACCAAAACCTAATCTTTCCTTCCAGAAGCAATCATGCTGAGTACTGTGGCCCCCTGTCTGTCTGACTCTGTCCCTAGCCCACCCAGTGTCTCGCATGCTGGGGCCTTCCTAAAGGCTATGCCACTATCATGTCTCATTTTCGGTGTTGTGGGGGTTGCTGCTCCGCATTAAAGAACACTGGCCAGCCGTGGCTGGGGGAGTCATCTTTCTATGTACCTGTCATTTATTTGTACATGCCCACCCATGTGCTTGTGTCATGATACACATACAGAGGTGAGAGGCAAGCTTCGTGTGGGTTCCTGAGATCAAACTTTGGTCGTCAGGCTTGGCAGCAGACTCTTTTACCCACTGAACCATTTTGCTGGCCCCGAAATGTCCATGGCTCACCATCCTTGTAATTCTCTGATGCTAGAGCCTGCCTGTCTTGGCTAGTGTAGGTGAGAGAGGGGGCTCAGAGGGCAAAGTGTCTTTTTGTTTGTATCCCAGGATCAACGAGGTGGAACAGCTATGAAAACATTGCTTATAACCTCTGTCTGTTTTCTGACCCATGTGTTCACCTTTTGTGCTGTTTCACGGGGTTCTTTTATGATGGAGGGAGAGGTTCATCCCCATTGTTATCTTGAGATTAGGTCACCTAGGAGACACATTTCTGGGATGTCTGGGAAGGTTGCCAGGAGTAGATGAAGCCCTGAATCAATGTACATTGTTTATATGAATAGGGCCAGGTCAAGAATGCCAATGTCCCAGACTCAGGGATGGCAAGGCCTTCTTCCTGGTCTTGGGTCAACCAGTAGGAGCAGAAAGTACCAGCTGAAGTCTCCTCCCCATGACTGCAGCCCAAGACTACTCCCCACATAGACCCCCTAACATGGTGAGTTTCCTGGCTGTTGCTGGTGTCTCTTCATCAGACTGTGCATGACCCACTCAGTCCCAGATTTACTTGTGGTTGTCATGTGTTCATTCCCTGTGGCTCCATCAAGTCCAAAGCCATGTAGGTGGAGGCCAGGGGTGTTTCCAGAGAGGTTTAACTGAGTAGGGTAGATCCACCCTGACTTAAATGTGGGCAGCACCATTCATGGGTGGGATCTGCATGAAGTGGGGAAAGAAGACAGGGACCTGAATACCAGCATTCATCCCTCTCTGCTTCCCCAGTTCCCACGTGATGTAACCAGCCACCCCAGGCTCCTGTGGCCACACCTTCCCGTCCACAATGACCCTATCATCAAACTGAGGGACAGAATAAACCCTTCCATCCTTACACTGACTCTGTGTATTTAGTCAGAGCAACGAGAAGACTGTCTAGTACGGATGCTGTGCTGACTGCCTGTGCTTGTCAGCTTGACACTAGCCAGTGCAGTGGTTCTCAACCTTCCTAATGCTGCGACCCTTTAATATGGTTCCTCATGCTGTGGTGACCCCCCAATCATACAATTATTCCTGCCACTACTTCATAACTGCAATTTTGCTACTGTTATGAACGCTAATATAAATATTTCTGAAGATGGAGATTTGCCAAAGGGGTAGTGACCCACAAGGTGAGAATCACTGATCTAGAATCACTTGGGAGAGAGGCATCTGAGAACACCTGCATCTGTGTGTGCAGGGGGTAGTTTTGACTATGTCGATGGAGGGAAGGTACACGCTGAGTATGGGCGGTAGCGTGTCGTGACTGGATAGAAAGGGGCGCAGAGCTGAGTGCAGGACTGTCTGCGTACATTAACTCATTGCTCTCAGTTCTTGACAGTGGGGTTCCTGCCTTCTTGACTCCCCCCAGAGCGACAGACCGTGACCTGCAATTGTGAGCTAAATAAATCCTTTCTCCCTTAAGTTGCATTTGTCAGAGTGCTTTGATCACAGCAACAGAAATGAACCTTCAGAGAGATGCCAGCTTCCGTTACCCATCCCCCATCTATTGTCTATCATTTACATGTGATATTTTGGGCCAAGCGAAACATTGTGCCTTGACCTTTTGAAATCAAAGTAGACACACACACACACACACACACACACACACACAGCACCTGGGACAGAGAGACAAACAAGCAACCTAGAGCCCTGGGACCCTAGGCCCCACCAGTTTCTGTTCTACACTTTATAATCCACCTGAGCCACGGGATTTGGGAAGCCTGCATCTAGTAAGCACAAGAGTATTTGTAAAAAGGATATGAGGCGCCTTCCTGGAGGAGAGTGGAAATACAGACTCGTGGAGTAAAGCACTCTCTCTCGGTGACCCTGTGTGCAAGTGTGTCCCTCCCCCAGGCTGGAGGGGGCGGTCACTTGGGTCTCACCTGTCTTCCTCTTGGGAGGGTGGCACGGTTCCTGCCTGCTGCTGTATTCGAGCCAGCTCCTCACTCTCCTGCCTCAGCTTCCTCTTGTCCCGGATGCTCAGGCAGATAGACAGTAGCAGCAGCATCACGCCAGCCCCGACCAGCACGTAGGCCACCGAAAAAGTCTTACTCTTGAGGATACCACCACCCCCCTCTGTCTTGTTGCCCTGAGCCGTCGGCTTATCTGCAGGGCTGAAACCGGGAACCAGATTCCACATGGCCATTATGACCCCGAGGACCAGCATCCCCAGGCCGATGGCCGTCAGTGCGTAGTGTGAGCCGTTGGCCTTGGACTGGGCCATCATGGCAGCGGGACGGGGCAAGACCAGGCTCAAGGAGAGAAAAAGAAATTAAAAAGCAGCAGTGCCAACAGATACTACGTCCATGCAGCAAAGAAACTCTCTCCTGTGTCACAGTGAAAAAAAATCTTCCACAGACTCTCAATTGATGGTTCTCTTCAAATGCCAGGCAGCCGGGATGGATGGAGCAGGCGAGAGATCTGAAGAAGAGAGGAAATGAGAGATTATCAACTCTGTCTTGGGGAGGTTCTCTGTGAAGGAGGTACCAGGCAGGGTTGAGCCACCAGTCTCCACCCTGGCCTTACCCCTAATACACTCCAGATGTTCCAGCCACCACCCCTGTGCTAGAAGGGAAAACCAGATCTGTCCCTGCAGGAGGCCAGTGAGATCAGTGCTCAGAGCATCTACAACATGCTGTGAGGTTTAATGAAGTGTGGTCTCCTCTCAGCCCTCATGGGAGAGATGCAGGAGAGCGAGAGATGGCATTGCTGGGCCAGGGTCAGTCATATCCCAGTAACCTGAGGGTGGGGGGCTGGGGTGCAGCAGTAACAATGAATCCCATCCAGTTAGCCTACTGGGCGCAGTATACTACCCTCGCTGACTCCTTATTTATTGTCTTGGAGGGGGGAAAAAATCCCTTTTCTTAGAACAATAAGTATGCCCTCCTTGGCCATGTGGCCTTATACCACCTGGGTCTCCACACCCCCTCCAAGTACCCCTGCAGTTACCAGGTCACCCCATTTTTGGGTATTCGAATATGCTCCACTAGCTACTGGGGTAAGCCTGCCTTCCATTGGTCCCTTGCTTGTCTCTCGGCCCTCCACACACCAAGAGTCTCAACTGAGTGTGTGTGCTCACATCCAGTGAAATGGATGGAGACTGTAAGGTAGCTGTGAAAGAAAACGTTGCCCCAGCCCCATCTCCCCCACTTCCTAAAGGAGGCAGAAGTCTTCACATTCCTCATCTCCCGTGTCCTGGAGAACCCCAAACCAACCCAACCCAAACCAACCCAACCCAACCCAACCCAACCCAACCCAACCCAAACCAACCCAAACCAACCCAAATCAACCCAACCCAACCCAAACCAACCCAAACCAACCCAAACCAACCCAAACCAACCCAAACCAACTCAAATCAACCCAATCCAACCCAACCCAACCCAACCCAACCCAACCTAAACCAACCCAAACCAACTCAAACCAACCCAACCCAACCCAACCCAACCCAACCCAACCCAAACCAAACCAACCCAACTTAAACCAAACCAAACCAAACCAAACCAAACGAAACCAAACCAAACCAAACCAAACCAAACCAAACCAAACCAAACCAAACCAAACCACCAAATCCCTCTTCCGGTGAAGCCAGTCAAAGACCCATGGGAGCTGGGATTCCAGATCACTCGGTGACCGAGAGTCTAGAGGCCAGGCATTGAAGCTGTAGTTTAGGATAGATTTGGAGATCACGGAGGAGGGGAGGGCACGACCCCAATCTGCCCAGCTTTCAGTCAGGGGTGGGCAGGAAATGTTGCTGAGCAGGATCGCCCAGTCCACACTCAGATGGACAGGCCTTGTTTTCAATCCTGCATTCTTTCCGACCTTTTTGAAAGCCCAGCTGATCGGGGAGCTTGAAACACGATGCCTTGGAGATGTTTTCTTGTTAAACTTTCACCTTCATCTGAAACTCTCCGCTTTGTTAAAAATGACTCTAAAAATATCTGGGACAACATCCTCTCTCAGCTTGAAGTCCTCGCCTTCCTTCTCTTCCACCCAGTCAGTGTTGCTGGTGTATCTGGCTACCTGCAAGCTGCATGGGAGACGCTGCAGAGGCCTGGGTGAAGGAAGGAAGGGGATGCTCGGGAAGCAGAGGCCAAGGAATGATGGGAAATAAAGGAAAATGTGCAAGCTCTGGAGCGGGGGCAGCGTGTGTGTGTATGTGTGTGTGTGTGTGTGTGTGTGTGTGTGTGTGTGTGTGTGTCTTAGCTCAGGCTTCTGGAAGCTTCAGAGAAGAGAATTTTCATTGGTGTGAAAGGGCCACATGCAGAATTCACAGTTGTATGCAAGGGCGTGTGTGTGTGTGTGTGTGTGTGTGTGTGTGTGTGTGTATGCATGGCTAGGTACATACAGATACACGTACGTGCATGTGTGTGAATGCATGATCAGGGGTGTGTGTGAACACATGTGCCATGTTTACATGTACAGATGGCATAGGAACACATGCTATGTACTGTATGAACGCATGCATATAGAAGCTGTGCGTTCGTGGTATACAGAACACAGACAGCTATAGCAGGCCCAGGGGGACCACCTTGTCATACATACAGGCTGCTTGATTTGCTTTTTCGAGACAAGGTGTCATGTAGCCCACACTGGCTTTGTACTTATTATATGGCCCAGGATGACCTTGAACTTCTGACCCTCCTGTATCTACCTCCTGAGTGCTGGTATCACAAGCATGTAGCACCACATTTGGTTTATGTGGTGCTGGGGCTGGAACCCAGGGCCTTTTATGCATTTTGGACAAGCACTGAGCCATCTAAGAACACCCTAGGAGGACTGTGACTCCAGTAGCAGCATTCTTTAGAACCCATGGTCTCCAACCCATGAGCCCCTGGGTCTGGGAAAATCAGGTTCCCACTGGCCTGCTGTTTGTCTACTATCTGGCTTGTTGACCGCTCATGGCCCTGTGGTATATTTAGCCTGGTTTGCTTTCCCTTGCCGAATATACACAGAAGCTAATTTTATGCTTAGACAATTTGGGCCACACAGACTTCAGCATGTCCTTAAGAAGTAGCAGCCTGGAGTGGGGGCAGATAAGGGTATCTGGCTCTGA
The DNA here is from genome assembly GCA_030674055.1 of Rhabdomys pumilio. Classification (NCBI taxonomy): domain Eukaryota; kingdom Metazoa; phylum Chordata; class Mammalia; order Rodentia; family Muridae; genus Rhabdomys; species Rhabdomys pumilio. The sequence continues at coordinate 10,911,569 of JANHMN010000004.1, read as the reverse complement.
CAAGCTGCTCTCTAGAACCTGGAGCTGAACCTGCCCATCACTGTTCAAGTTTGAGACAGCCTGGTGACCCAGGAATGACAAAGCTGTGTCTTGGGTTTTAAAATGCACCTTTAGCACAGGAAAGTGGGGTTACCTCCCCGGGGCTACTGGGGAGGCTCTGGGCAGATTGCTGCAAAGCTGCCACGCTCAAACCTCCAGATACAGATCTACCTCTTGTGAAAGCAAGAGACAAGGTTCTAAGGCAGCCACGGGCATTTTGATTCTGTGAGGTACTCATAGTGAGACACTTTTTGGGTGGCTGGGAGCTTGAGGTGGGCCTCTATTAAAAGGGTAGTGCAAAAGTCAAGGGAAGCATGGAGATGGCTCACTTGATAAAGTGCTTGCTGTATACGCATGAGGGCCTGAGTTCAAATCCCCAGGACTCAGGTAAAAAGCCAGGCACAGCTGCATGCTTCTGTAACTCTAAGACTGTAGAAGGAGACGGTAGTATTGCTGGGGCTTGTTCACTGCAAGCCTAGCTCCAGGTCCGGCAGGAGAGACCCTGTCTCAAGGGCGTAAGGTAGAGAGAGATAGATCAGGACACATGACATCCTCCTTTACTGTCATACCATACACATATTTACATAGGCATGCCCAATGGCACACATGTGCACATACCACATAGACACACACACATAAAAACACACATGCACATACACACAGAGAGTGGGAGAGAGAGAGAGGGAGGGAGAAAAAGAGAGAGAGAGAAGAGAAAGAGGGAGAGAGAGGTACCCTGGGCTGCAGAATGAAGGAAGACAGTCCACAGGTGACGCTGGTCCCCAACCCTCCCATGGTCTTCTCCATGCTAACCACAACTCCAAAGAAGAAAATGGAAATGCCTCTAGGTCACTGTTTGATGGACTGACGAGCACCCCAGCAAAACCATGAAGGCCAGGCACAAGAGCAAGATAACAGGCCACTCTGAGGTGACAGCCCCAGTCACAACCTCTACTCAGTTTCCAGGTGACATCCCTCCCCACGGACGGATGCCACCATCTGTCTGTGATGATCTCATTTTGGCTCTCCTTGGCTCCTGGATCGAAGTGTCAACTTCTAGAAAGGCGACTTTTGTCTGCCTGACTCCCAGCACACCGCGCACTGTGGTGGCAGGAACACAAGAGGCCCTTAATAAATATCTGTAGACTGGGCAAATGAATACCTAGCAGGTTTGAATGCTGAGCTCATATCTCCATCAAGGAGGGAAACTCCAGGCCCAGGTGGACACTGACAGGAAAGGATTCCTAAGGTCTAACTCAGGAGTCACGAGGTACCTGTATCTTGTTCTCAGATGCTAATGAGAATGAAGGTGATTGTCACTGGGGCCTGGGAAGGGGATCCTGGCACACTCCCTGGAAGGTCTGAGGTTGTAGATGCCCAGCTCTCTGACCCTCCCCAGGAGAGATCAGCCATCTCTGCTCCAATATCAGAGTGCTCCCTCTGCCTGCTTGAGGCCAGAGTAAGTCACGGCAGCTCATTCTCAGCTGGACCCAGTTTCCATGGACTGCAACTTCAAGACCGACAGTGAAATGAAACCAGACAGTAGGGACTGAGGACTGGCTCAGTGGTAAGGCCTCTGCCTCCCTGAATCCCAGCGGTTCTCGATCTCCCTAATGCTGCAATGCTTTAACATAGTTCCTCGTGTTGTGGTGACCCCTGACCATAAAATTATTTCGTTGCTACTTCACAAATGTAATCTTGCTGTCATGAGTTGTAAATGCGAATATTCAATATGCAGGAAGGATATCTACTATGCGACACCCAAGGGGGTCATGACACACAGGTTGGGAGCCACTGCTGTAACCCATTTCCCAGCACTATTAATTCAAAACAACAGACCCTGAAAATAGACTTCAGCAGAACAGATAGTCAAAGCTGCTCTCCTGAGCCCGTCTGGGCTGCTCTGCAGTTTAGGAACTGGGAGGTGAGCCCAATCCTCACGAGGCTCCCTGGTGCCACCATCAACTTTACTGAGAAGGGGAGCTTGCCGGACCAACGTGAGGGCTTGCCGAGCCTCAGAGGCTGCTGGCCACTGCCCCAACACTACCCACTTACCCACTGCCTGCCTGGCTGCATGACTGGGAAAGAGATTTTGCTCCGGGGACATGGGCTGTCCTGCAATTGATACCACTGAAGAGTTCCGGCCGGACTTGCCAAGTTCAACCCATAGTTGCTTTTGTCACCAAGGCCCAGTGTCACCTGGTGTGTATGTGTGTGGGGACAGGAAACCTCTGAGTTGCCTCTGCTCTTGGGGTCCTGCCCATCAGGGAATTTTGGACCACCATCCCTGAGGACTGAGGGCCAAAGGCATCGGGTGCCTATTTCAACAGCCCAGGAGATCTCTGTGATTAGGCACCTGGGATAATGAGAGAGTGGGTAGGAAGGCTGTGGTGCCAGAGGGTGGCTTCAAGGGAACTACAAAACCAGGGAGTTGTCTGTGAGGAAGACACAGGCCGTCTTAGAAATACCAATGGCATTGCCAGCTCTGTTTGAGTCAGTCACCCGTGGGCACTCACCCAGTAATTCCGGCCACCTGGAGGTGCAATGCGTCCCTCCACCCCAGAGTCTCTGTCCTGGGTCACACAACTAGTCAACAGTTGGGTCAAGATACCCAATCAAATCTGGCTGACCCCAAAGTCACTCTCTGTGTCCCCAGCCAATGGCTCTCCTTAGGCTGAGACCCCGAGGCCACTCCCTGGGCTAGGCAGACAGGTTCTGCAGTCTGTCATCGCAAAAGCACGGAGACTGACAGGCGAAGGAATGGCCTTTTGATTTTGAAGAGTTTGCTTTAAATAATTCCTGGGCCCATGTGTGATGCCGTTTAGGAGATGGACAGGCATGTGACATTCGCTCACAGCCCATCTGAAAGAGCAGAGAATCCCTAATGGGGGAAAGCTCATCGTGAGTGATAGCAAGATGCTTGCCTGGCACCCAAGCACCTGGGAAGCTGAGCCACAAGGCTCACTGTAAGTTCTAGATCAGACTGGGCAACAGCATAAAACCCTGACCTCTCCTTGTCCCTCCCTCCCCCAACTAACTGAACTATGAGTCCTTTCCCGGTGAGTTCCTTAGAGACCCTAGGTGTCTCTAGAGACCCAGTGGCCTCAAGGCCTGCCATATTGGGAAACTAACTTCTAACACAAGAACCTTCAAAAAAAACACCAGAGCAACCATTTGGTAGCTTCTAGTTTGATTTTTATAAAGAAAGACATTCAGGTTCAGAGAGGCAAAGTAACTTTTCCAAAGTCACACAGCCAGTACAGGCTGTGACTTTATACTTCCTTCAACAACTTGTGATTTTCACCCCAGGTAGCACCTCTAGTGTCTTGAGATGTTGAAGTTCCTGTGATGGAGTCTGAGTTAGGAGATGGGGCAGTCCAGGGGAGAAACAACCTGTGTGATTCCATAGAACAGAAAAGTAGGTATCTTCCAGAATGCACCAGCCTTGCTGGGAAAAGAGGCAGCTCCTCTCCCAGGCTCCTGGAACAAGGCGCTGTTGAACTTAATAAGCTGACATCACCAGGTCCCTCACTAATTCACTTAAGTGTCTGATAAGTTAAAGACATCAAGTCTGCCCTAGAGTCCCCAGGATGCAGGCCGCAGGAGGCAGGTTCAGAAACCCATGTCTCCCATGGGAGTTTGTCTCAAGCTTTTCTCTTAGCAAGTGGCTAATGTATAGCCCTATGGACCAGACTGGCCCCAGGGACCTAGCCCATAAGTGCTAGGAGCATTCTGTGTTCCCTGGACAGCACTACACTGGTGGCCTGTCTTTCTCTAGGGAGACAGAGCCCATGAACACAGAGCCACTGCCAGATCTCTGCACTGTCCACTCCCGCCGGCCTCTCCTCCAAGTCTGGCCACAACTGTCCTGCCGCCCTGGCAAAAGTGGGTGAATGTCATGGCCAGGCTGGCTCTGAGCTCCAGCCCCTGGCTGTACTAAACACCTCATGCTCTGTGCGGCTGAGCCCGCTCCTACCCCATTGTGAGCTTAAAGGAGGTGCCGTCCCCACGCTGCTCATTTATGGAGGAGGGGCACGTGGTACACAGAGGCTGAGAAGCTTGTCTGCGGCCTCCCCACTGAAGAGCTGCAATCTTGTCCACTGGCCTCCTCTCGTGGGCTTTCCTTACTCCTGGGGGCAAAAGCCCAGGCTTCTGTTCATGGGAAGAAACAGAACACCTCTTCTTCCTCCTCCTCTTTCTCCTCTTCCTCCTCTTCCTCCTCCTTCTCTTTATTATTTGTCTTTCATATGCAGCCCAAACTGCCCCCAACTCGCTATGCACCCAAGGATGACTTTGAACTCCCAGTCTTCCTCTCTCTACCTACAAAGTGCTAGGGTTTCAGACACGCAGCACCATGCCCAGTTTATGTGGTGCTGGGGATCGAGCCTAGAGCTTCACACGTGGCTAGTCAAGCATTCTACCAACCGAGCCACGTCTCCACAATCCCTGCAACCTCAGACTGGAACCTTATGTGGCCAAATCACTTTTCAGCTGTGATTGAGCCGGGCAGATTTCTCTGGGCAGGCCAGGTGAGTCCAACCGAGTGACACATTTCGATATGACAGGGGTGAAGAGGTCAAAGGAGGAAGTGGCAGCTAAGAGGGTGGTGGCGCGTGGGACAGGCATATTGAGAGGTGTGGGAAGCTTCTAGAAGCAAGAAAAATGGAAGAAACTGGTTTTACCCCGAGCCTGAGAAAAGAGCCCACCGTACTGGTTAATATCAACAGACAATGACTTAGGTGTCTGAGCTCTGAGAACTCTGAGAATGTGTGGTCAGCCAGCACCTTTGGGGAATTCCTTCTGGCAACCACAGGATGTGGATATGGGCAGCATTCCCACACCTGTCACCACAAGGCCTTCCATTCCACAGCAGTCGGTGTCACCGGGCACCACACAATGCCTTCCTCCAGATACACAACCTCTTGCCGCCCCTCCTCCCGGAGCCTGTGCATCAGGCCCAGCAAGTTGCCCTCAATCTGGGTGCGCACTTTAACCGGCGGAGCCCTGGCATGACCCATGCGAACATGTGTTCTAACTCCCACGTGGGGCAAGGCTTGAGGGAGAAAAGCTCTCTGGTACCTCATCCACAGCCACCCTGGTTTCTCAGAACTGTACTTTCAGAGTCCCGGGTGCAAACCTGGGACTGTGGCTCAGTTGGTACAGGGCTTGCCCAGCATGCATGAAGCTCTGGGTTCAAACCCAGAGCATGGGGATTCATGTCTGTAATTAGGTACTAGGGAGATGGAAGCAGACAGATCAGAATTCAAGGTCATTTCTCAACTAAGTAGTAAGTTCAAGGCTAGCCTGGGCTACCTGAGACCCAACAAGACAAAGAGCCCAGCACACAGGAGTGTGACCCTAACCAAGGCACATGGGAGAAGGGCTAGCTGAGGCTTTCCATGAGAAACAGCCCTCTGTGGTTCTTTTGGTTATTTCTACTCCTGAGGACACACTTGGGGGACATTTGTCTTTCAGTATCTGGACTTTATTATTTATTTATTTATTTATGTTCCTTGGTGGAGGCAGTTTGAAAACCTTCAAAAAACATCCTTTTGTGGGATGGAACCAGTAAGAGCCTCCCGTAACTCTCTGCCCCTGGAGCCTCGCTTGCCTCTCTCCCTGGAGCAGTGGACCTCAGCGACTTCCCCCAGTGCAGTCTCTTCCTGCCCAGACGCTCACGTAGCCAGTTGGTGAGCCGGTTTCTTCTCTAACCACCTCAGAATCTGACCCGGCCCACTCAGGTGTCTGACAAGCTTATGCAGGATCAGGCACTGCGTGGGTGTTTCGTAAGTGTTCTTAATTATTTACAACCTATTCATTATCGTTTGAATATCACTATTTTGTTCTATTTTTACCTTCTATTAGTTTTTTACTTATTATTCATGTACCTTTATCAACAACTTGTCACTTCTCCAATATCACCAAACTTTGAGTTATGAGTCACGATTGTGTCCAAACTTTCCAAACCTCTATGATGAATTTTCAAGAATAATTTCAAAGGAAAACTTGAAGTTCAGAGATGCTCAGACATCAAGTGAATGTTCAAGGCCCCACAGTGAATGGCACAGAAGATGTGAAGCCTATATCCCATCTATTGAAGGCCTCCTGACACCCACCACAGCACCTTCCCAGAAGCCCTTGCCAGGTCAGGAGGTAAAATTCCTTTGTCCTTGAATTGTGTCCAGGTGTGAGTCACTGTGGCCACCATTCTCTGGTCCTTTCTGGCTGTGGTTTAAGTAACTAGTGTTGGGTTGTTTAATTATAAACCTGGTAGCAGGTTGAGGTGAGAGGCCGAAGGATCACGGAGAGTCCTGGCCTGGACTAGTCTGCTTGGTCACCATGGCCAGGTACACACACAGGGACTTCCCCAAAGCCAGGGTGCTGACTGGGTTGGTTTCTCTCAGGCTACTTTTCTTGGTCACCCCTCTATGTGTGTCTGTGTCCTCTGCTCCTGGTTTGTTTTGTCTGTGACAGGGTCTCAAGGAGTGCAGGCTAGCTTCAAACTCACCATATAGCTGAAGATGACTTTGAATTCCTGATCCTCCTGCCTCCACCTCCCAGGTACTGAGATGATGGACTTGTGCCATCATGCCTGGCTTGGCCTCTTTTCTCACTAGTTGCATTGAAAGGAGAGGGATAGCCACATGATTCTATGCCCCTTAGTCACCATTTTAAAGGTCCTGTTCCCAAAACCAGTTCTATTCTGAGGTCCTGGAGGAATTCAACACACACACATCCATTCGGCTAGAACCCAACCCTGCAGGGGTCTGCATCCCTTGACTCAAGCCCCTCTCCCATTGGCTGACAACTGCTAAGACCAAAACCTTTCCCATCTCACCTCCTGTCCTTGGAAGGTACCTCCTACATCTGCCCACTTTTACAGAGAACAAAACTCCAGCTCTGTCTCCAAACAAGCAACTGTTTTGCACAGTAAATACCAAGACGCAGACCTGCAGGGGAGACAGGGCCAGTAGCCTCTCCTAGCCTGTGGAAGACCCATGCTCCAGGTTCCTGTGGCTACTTAGCTTTGTGTTCTCTGCAGCCTACCTCACAGCACACGGAGGCTGCCTTATCTCCTCAGGTGCCCAGTAGAGCTGAAAAACAACAGGAGAGGGGTACAGAGGCCTTGATGGCTGCTTGCCCCTCCTCAGCTAGAAGGACCCAGCAGGACCTGAGAGGCCTGTGCAGCCCAGCTCACCTTGAAGCAGGGAAGCTGGCTAATTTTATCCCCTTTCCTACCTGAGTTGGAGGGGGCTGGAGAAGAGATGGTGGTGTTTCTCACTAGCTGGATTTCTCATGTGGAGAGTGAGCGAGGCCATTCCTGAAGTCTGTTCTTTCCTTCCTCCACAGTAAGGAAACTGATACTCAGCTCCCCAGGGCTTCCCAGAACCCAGACAGCATTACTCAGCCTCCCAGACAAGCTGCTTCATATGACTGAGTTCTAGCCCATGAGGTTTGAGCAGCAGAGGGCTGGGGCCGCTCACTCAGGAAGCGTTCTTCAATGAAAATGATATCTCTCTTTCCTCCTGGTTATAGTATGGATGTGACGGCTGGAGCTCAGGCATGGCAGGGGTGATGAATGACGGAGCAAAAAGATAAGAAGAACCAGGGCTCCTGATGACCACAGAGCTGCCATTTCAACCCTAGACACCTGACCTGTGGGCTCTGTTTATATGAAAAGGAGAGCGGTTTAAAAAAAAATCTTGTTGAATCCTTTTTTTACCCCTTAGGAGTTGTTCAATTTACCTCCACCTAATATATATATATAGTACTGTTATAATTTATGAGAATTTTTTATATCAAAGACATTAAGAGATTTAACCACATGAGTTTATTTCATCATCAAAAGAGGCACGTGGGATTGTCCCTTTTTAGGGTCTTTCTCCAAACAGATTCTAAAGGTGGCCTGATATCCCTGCCATCTGGTGTTCACGTTGGGTTTCCAATTTTGATTTTATGTTATTTCATGTTGTATGGGTGTTTTGCCTGCAGACATGTCTGGGCACCACCTGTGTGTCTGACACCTGAGGAGGTCAGAGGAGGGCATTGCGTCTTTTAGAACTGGAGTTATAGGCGTCTGTAAACCACCATGTGGTGTTCGGAATGAAACCCAGGTCTTCTGTAAGAATAGCAAATGCTCTTAACCACTAAGCCATCTCCCCAGCCCCTGGTGTTGTTTTTGCTCTTGAGTGTAGGCAGGTCACACAGCTTGCTTCCAGTCAGTTAAGATATGGCGGAGGGGATGAGATAAAGGAGGTTGCGTGGGCGGTGCTATGACCAACGGGACGGTCTGCTGCTCAGTGGTTCTGCTTTGATGAAGCAGGTGGGTCATTTGGGGAAGAAATTCACTTAGCAAGGGATCAGAGGAAGAAAGTCCCAAAGACCACAGCCTTCATCCCACACCCATGTCTGAGGGTAGGGGTGGAATCCATTCCAATACCCCAGTGAGCCTGGAAGTGGATCACTTCCCAAGCTGCACTGTCAGACAAGCAGACAAGCTTGGTCTCCAGGACCCTAGTCACAGAATGGCAGAGGATGGACCAGGCCAAGGACCCTAGTCACAGAATGGCAGAGGATGGACCAGGCCATGTATCCCTGGACTTAAACCCCTCAGATTAAGATAAAACATTAAATGTTAGCTAATCAACCTGAGACATGTGCTCTCCTGCAGAAGTGCTGAGGGGCCCCGGGACTGGGCAATGATTGTCCGTGGGCTGTGTAAGGTCTGGGGAGACCGGCAAACTGGAGTGAGGTGGGTCAAAGGGATTGATCATGTGGGAACTGAGGCTGGAGGTGGCTGGAGACAGAAGCCAGAGAAGGCACGTAGTTTTATAGCCCAACAGGGGGTGGCCTCAGGGACATTAACATCCAGTAGAGAGGACCAAGGCAGTTACTGCCACCAACACAGGACAACACTTGGTTTTTGGCTTACCACCAGGTGTTCTCTGTGCCTCCAAAGTTTCCACTTCCTCATCTTTAAATTGATAATAACCATGCTTCCCTGGGCTGGAGAGATGGCTCAGCAGTTAAGACATGTACCACTCTACCAGGGGACCTCGGTTGGGTTTCCAGCACCCACATTAGGAAGCTCACAAACACCTGTATAGATCCACCTCCAGGAGATGATGCCCCCTTCTGGCCTCTGAGAGTACTGCACACACATCCAGACACACACACACACACACACACACAGACAGCCACACACAGACATAGACACACAGAGACAGCCACAAACATAGACACACATCCAGACACAGACATACAGACATAGACACCCACAGACACCCACATACATGTGCACACACACATAGAGTCAGAGACAGAGACAGACACAGACAGGTGGGGGCATGCATACACACACACACACACACACACACACACACACACACACACACACACCACATCTTCCAGGAGTAAGAAGGTAGGCAGCCCTCTAAAACCTCCCTTCCAAATCTGGGGATTGAGTGAACTGTAAATGAAGAGCCTTGCAGGGGCTGAAGAGAGGAGTGTCTGAACAGGGCCTGGTGATACAGGCCTATAATCAGAGGTACTGGGTGAGGCTGAGGCAGGCAAGTTCAAAGACAGTCCTCATCTACAGAGTGGGTTCAAAGCCAGCCTGGGGAACTTAGTGAGTCCTGTCACAAAATAAAAATAAGAAGATGGCTGAGGATGTAGCTCAGTGGTAGAGTGCTTGCCTAGTGTGCACAAGGCTCCAAGTTCAATCCCCAGGACTGCAGAGTTGGGGGTAGGTGGCACTGCATCTGTGCAGTGGGCTTTTCCTTGTTCACGTTCCCTGAACAAGGTTCAGCCACTATCTACACAGTCTTTACAGGGGGTCAGTCATTAAAAGTCATCCCGAGGGGACATAATGTACACGGAAGGCCTTTCAGGCTCAGTGCAAACAAGACGGGGGTTGGGGGCGGAAGAGAGCATCCTTGGTTTTGGATCTGGTACCAGTCCCCTCTGCATACTATGGATGGTGGTATACAGGAAGTGTGTCCTCTGACCTTTCCAAATCTCACCATGACTACGATTGTAGCCTTGGCCAGTGACTGTGGTGTAAACCTTCCCATCATAGCCAGCTGGAACCAACACAGGGTCCCCGTGCTCAGGGTGGGCAGAAGTATGCACAGTGGCGGTGCTCTGAGAACTGTATCCCTGCTTTTCAGTCCCTGCTGAAATCGACTATGCAGAATCCTGTTCCTCTTGACTTGGCTACTATGTTTCAAGGATCCGAGGTTCCCTCCAGAATCAACAGGCAACATCTCTTAGGAGAAGTGCATTAGGGGTGTCGGGGTCTCTCCTGCAAGCTGCACCTCTGAGAAGACCTTGAGAACAGAGTCGAGGCTTATCACAGGAGTAGCCTCCAGCTGGGGGCCAGGAGAGAAAGGGTACTGTGGTGACACCTGGCAGGGTCTCCAGGGGCCAGGTGGGATGTTCTGCACCAGGAACATGTCCTGTCCATGCTCACAGTGCAAACAGGACAATCACAGAATTCTCCCAACTCCCTGCCACTGAGAAGGTCTTATGCGCCCTATGGCTTCTCGATGTCACCAGTATCCCCTGGCTTTGGCTCTTTCTTCTGTCTTCCAGACATGCTCCTAGCACCCTGGCCCTCCCTGCTTGCCTACTTCTTCAGACTCGGGGACTGTCGAAGCCAACTTGATGAGCCAAGGGTACGTTTTCTTGACAAGATCTATGACGCAGTCACACGTGCAAAGGCCCCATCACCATGCAGGCATGTCTAGCTGTGCCTGAAAGCTTCACTCTCCCCTGGGTAGCTATGAATTTGGGCCAAACCCAAAATTGTAAACTTACTTTAAACATGATGTGATGATGCTTTTAAGACTCTTTTTTCTTTTTAGTAACTCAACAGCACAGGTCTCAAGAGTGAACTTCGGAGATGAATCACCCCGTCACCAGCCTGAAGGTTAACAGAGCCGTGATTCTGGGAACACGATGTGACCATCCGGGCAGAGGTAGAGGTGTTACTCAGCCAGCCCAAATGGCCACAGGTACTCCATGACTTCTAGCTAAGTATCATGAGGCTGACTTCTGTAGTTCTCAGGGCTCCTGGTGGGTCACATGTAGTGGGCTTTAGGTTACAAATAAAGGGTCATACACTTTACTAGGGGGGGCTTTTGTTTCTCCCACTTTTTTGGGGAGGGAGCATCTTCAAAGTCTTCGGAATGGCTAGCATGCCCTGATGCTGTCACCTTCATCCTCAGGTGAATGTAAATGACAGCACTGTGGCCATTACCCCCACACCACGGGGGTGGGGGAAGGTGAACTCTGAGGCCCCAAGAGCTATCTCACTCTGCCCAAAGAAGCTTGTTAATGAGTAACGGAGCTTTGGCTGCAAACCAGAGAGTCAGAGTCCAGAATCCGCTCTCGTCCCGCTGCCCCGCCCCTCACGTGACCCACGCCCATGCCCTGCAAGTTTGCTTTCTTTCCCCCAAAACCTTCTGTCCACAGCTCCCGTGAAAAATGAACCTCACTAGTCAATGTCAGAAGCAGACGTTTGCCAATGACAGAGGCAGAGACGGGTAAAGGCTTGCAATAATGAGATTTGAGTGTCAGAGCCTTAGATGGACTAGCCTGAGCCAGGGGTCCAAGCTGACGGCTGACTGGGGCCTCATTATCACCAGGCTCATGATCCCTCAACCTGAGGCTCGTGCCCACTCACGAGGCTTCCTGAAGCCTGTCTCGTGTCCCAGGACTCTGCCCTTGCAGGGCTACATCAGCACAGGGTCAGGGGTTGAGATTAACCACAGGCTCAGGGCTCTGCCTACAGAGCGTGGAGCTGTCTAAGCTTGTCACATAAATGATTTGGGGGGGGGGGGGTGTTCCTGAAGGCTGGGGTACTACCACACCAGACTGGGGGAGCAGGTTGACCAGGGCCATCCTCTGAGTACTCAGCTGATCCTGTGAACATCTAGTATCCCTGTCTACTTCAGGTTCTAAGGCTGGGTGTGGTCAGCCTGGCCAATCAGTTTCTCTGGTCCCCCACCCCCTGAGGGTATGGTCTCTGTCCTGTCAGAACCCAAAAGATTCACCCGATTCTCTCTTCTGGAAACTGTCTGTGTTCACAGGAAGACAGAACTGGGTCTGGAGCTGCTGGGTCCTAGCATGTCATCCTAAGAAGAAAGACTGCCACTCCTTTAGGGATTGATTCCCTGTGGACGCGGTGACAGCTGAGGCAGGGTAAGGGTGAGCCAGAGAGGACCTGGACCCAGGAATCCCCCGAGACCTCCAGCTGCTTCCACTAGGTGACCCAAATAAGGACAAGAGAGCAAAGCCAAGTCAACACAGCCCAGCTGCTCGGAGCTGGACTCTCTGGCACCCAAAACCATTGTCCCCACAATGTCCTTTCTGCTCGCACAAGTGGCTGTTCATTAAGGTCACTGTGGTGGTGACTAAGGAAGGACACCACTCAGGGCTGGAAGCAGGCATACATTCTGGTCCCTGTCTGGTCCCAGTCACCCCATAGGCATTGCTGTAGGTCACCCAGATGTGAGGCCTGGAGCTTGTCTGTTGGAGACAGCAGAAGTAGGCCTGTCCATCCACCATCATTGTCAAGACTATTAACACAGCTAGTGGTAGACGCACATAGAAGAAAGGGAAGGGGATGCGCTCAGGCTGCGGGTGTAGCTCACTTGGCAGCATGTTCACCTAGCATATGAAGCCTGGAGTTCAATCCCTAGAACATCATGCACTCAGAGTGGCACTGCCTGCCTGAAATAGAAGCAGGAAGTAGAAAGAGTACAAGTTCAAGGTCAGCCTTAGCTACACAGCCAGTTTGGGGCCAGCCTAAGCTACACAAGACTCTCTCTAATAATGAATGAGTGGGTGCATGGGTAAGTAAATAAGATAATTTGATGGGAGCTGGAGAGATAGCTCAGTGGTTAAGAGCACTGAGTGCTCTTCCAAAGGTCCTGAGTTCAATTCCCAGCAAATGCGTGGTGGCTCACGACCATCTGTAATGGGATCTGATGTTCTCTGGTGTGTGTGTGTGTGTGAAGACAGTATACTCATATACATAAAACAAAAATAAAAATAATAAGGTAATTTAAATAGGACACGGGAGTATGGTATGGAGGGGGGCTGGTGGGTGGGAAACGCGGGTCAGCCTGGGCCTACAGGAAGCAGCCTGCCCTTCTAGAAGTAGGCACCTTGGGAGTGTGAGGCACCACTCTACCCTTGCAGCACACCATGCTGGCTCCCACTGACCTGTCACTCAAATGTCACTCCTGGGTCTGAAGAGATGACTCAGCAATTAAGCACACTCACTGCTCCTTCAGAGGTCCCAGGTTCATCTCCCACCTCTCACACTGGGCAGCTCACAACCACGCCTAACTCCAGCCCCAGGGGGATCCGGTGCCCTCTTCTAGTCTCTGCAGGCATCTGATCATAGGAGAGTGTGCATGTATACACACACACACACACACACACACACACACACACACACACACACACACGAGAGGTAGGACCAGCACTGTCCTACACTGAGCTCACCCCCGGCTCATGCTGTGTCATCCTTTAATGTTGGGAGCCAACTTTAAGCAGAAAGCCGCTAGAAGCAGCTATCAGCTTTGCAGCCACCTGGAACCATTTACCCTGATAGAGACTTGGTTTTCAACAGCCTACAACAGCTGAGCGCACTCTAACAAATATCTTGTTTATCCCACATAGCTTGTTTTGCTGTTTAGTGACCCCAGCTGCATGGTGCACGTGGTAAAATGTTTTCACCTGTGTTCTCCTGCGTGTGCTTGTAAATACCCAGGATTTCCTTGTGATAGTGTTAAGAGGAGTGAACAAGAGTGAATATGCGTTAGTAGAGAGTCAAGAGGAGTCAGAGAGAGGAATAAAGGAGTAACCAGACTTGACTATGGACCCTCTGGCTTGCTCTATTCTTTGCATCTTCCCCCAACTCTCTCTTGCTAGGCCCTGACCCGTGGACCCGAGCAGCAGTGCAAGCCGGGCAGGCAGAGAACGGTCCCCAACACTTTAAGATTTTCTAATTGACGTGCACTTTTTCTTGAGTTGGTGATGCGTGTGTGCACAGAGGTGAGTGTGCTGTGTGTGCCTTGTGTGTGTGTACATGTGTGTGTATTTGTGTGTCGTGTGTGTGTGCCATGCGTGTGTGCATGCATGCATGTATGTGTGTATGTGTGTGTGCCTTGTGTGTGTATGTGTGTGCACGCGTGTCCCATGTGCATGTGTGTGTGTAGGCTCGAGGACAACTTACAGGAGTCAGTTTTCTCCTTCCACCAGTAGGTCTCTGGGTCTGAACTCAGGATGTCAGGCTTGAAGCACATTCATCCACTGAGCCCTTGTCACTAGCCCTTCCTGTCCTCTAGGGTCAGCTGTAGGGAGGTGCGAGACATGTGCAGACTGCAGCAGACACTCAGCAAGCACTAGGCAGATGGTATTACCACGAAGGCCAGGCACGTCTGTTGCTACTGTGCTGGGTGGAGGCCAGTGATCTCCGCAGAGACACTCATTGTCTTCGAAGCTCTGAGCTCAGACAGGAACTGGGTTTAAGAATGTCTATTTTGCAGATGACGTAATGGAGGTGTGGTCAGAGCCCGTGAGAAGCAGAGGAGCGGGAGGCAGGGTGTGCTGTTTTTGTGACTGTTCTGCCCCACAATGCATTGCCTAGTGAATTCACCCAGTGTATTACACAGCTGAGGGAGCTCGCCAAAAGGAGCTCAGGCAAGAGCTTCTACAAAGAGAGACTTGCTTTTATTTAGTGTGTGTGTGTGTGTTTGTGTGTGCGCACATACACTCATGGGGGTGCCACAGTGCACATGGGGAGGTCAGAGCACAGCTTTAAGGAGTTGGTTCTCTCCTTTCCTTATGTGGACACTGGGGATTGAACTCATGTCCTCAGGCTTGGCTGCAAGCCTCCATACACACTGAACCATCTCTCTGACCCCAAAAGAAGAATTTTTCTGAGAGACCAACTAGCTTTTCATGTGTGTTTAGGGAAATGACATCTTTGTTTTCTGAGAATATCTAAATAGGATCTATTCCCTATACTCTCCTCAGGACTACTGACAGAAATAAGTTCACTGCCAAACACAGAACAGATCTAACGGGGGACTGCTGATGTTCACAGACACTGGGTAGTTCTGTGCCCTTTGGGGGAACTATTACACGGTCGCTCTCCAGCTACACAGCTGGTCAGCAAGCCACCCAGAGCTTGGCTTACTCGGTGCAAAAGTCTAATGACCAGAGGGCCTCGAGAGCTTAGTCTCGAGGTGGGTGATGAAACAGTGCCCATTTTACAGAGGAGGAAACTGAGGTTCAGGGAAGTCATCCCAGCCAAGACTAAGCAGGGAACTAACTCCAGAAGGGATGCTTGGCAGGGTGTTCCAGTCTGCCTCCAGCTAGGTGGTCGAATGCTTTTAATTAATGAAACCAAACGTGTAGGCGGCGGGGTGATGGGTCATCTTGTATTTTTGTTTTCTACCCAGAGGAAGCAGAGCAGTTTGAGGGACTCACTAAAAAGCTGGGGGGGGGGGGGGGGGGGGGGGAGGGAGAAGGAAAGGGGGGGGGGGGGGGGGGGGGGGGAAGGGAAGAAGGGGGGAGGGAAGGAGGAAGGGGGAGGGGGAAGGAAGGAAGGAAGAAGGAAGAGAGGAGAGAAAAAGGCGCGTATATAATAATGGAAAGACTCTTTGCCCTTATGGTGGTTTATAATTATTGTCAACTTGACAAGTATTCAAAACATTTTGGTGGATATAATAAGCATAATAAGAACATCTTGCCTTTAGAAGGCAACGCCTCCTAAGCTAAAGGTTCTGTGTGTGCGTGCATGCGTGTGCAGTGGGTATTGTGACCTTTGTCATACAGATGAGTAGCCCATGCTCAGAGAGGTTGAGCAGCTGTACAAAGGCGCACCGCTGCTGCCTGTGGAGATACGAGATGGGGGTGCAGGGCTGAGATCTCCTAAGAGCCTCCTTAGGCTGCGCTCTTGAGCTGAAGCTTTCCCACCAAATAACCAGCACCGAACGTGTAACCCTGGCTCCTGCCCACACAGCCGCTGCCATTGCTGTCTTTATCATTTGACCTGCGGCCAGGCAGACAGAACCCAGAGAGGGCCTGTCTAGTCCTGCCTGATATCTTGTGCCTGGAGGATATCCTGGCCGTGTGTCGGTCCCACCCTCTGCCCGCCTGGCACGCAGGCCCTGTGATGCAGGGCACATGGCCAGAGCCGCCCAGTAACTGAGGGTGCTTTGTCTGAGGCTTAGAGCAGGGCTCTCCGAAGACCAGGAGATACAGCCCTGGGGTCAACGTTGACCTAATTAGACTTAGGCTTAAAAATAGACTCAGGAAGTGTTGGATATCCTCAGACCCTCAGCTGTGTGACTTGGCCTGGAGCCTGGTGATGCCCGCTCAGGCTGGGCGTAGGACTGTCTGTGGTGTGTGTCGGAGGCTGGAGAACCTGTCTCAGACCTGTTGACTGTGAGATTCAGGACTGAGGGGAGGGCTCTGCTTATCCCATTTGCTTAAGATACAATCTGTACAAAGTGCAATGCTCCCTGCTGGGGCTGAGGGTTCTAAGCTTGGTTGGGGTCTTTGGGTGGTGTCTGGTTATTTGCTTTTGCAGTGGTAGGAATGGAGCGGGGATAGGCAACGCCTCTACCTCAGAGCCACATTCCCAGCCCCTACACACACACACACACACACACACATGCACACGCATACACACACACACACACGCACACGCATACACACACACACACACACACACACACACACACGCACGCACGCACGCACGCGCACACAAATGTGCACTCTACAAAGATTCCTCTGGAGCTTAAATTATAGGCAGCTGTGGAAACCAGCCCCCTCCCCGAGAATAGTAAGCAGTCTTAACCACTGAGCTATCTCCCTTGTCTCCTGGGACAAGTTCTGGGGTGACAGATGGGGGCCACACAGTTTAGATGAGTGCTAAGGTTCTCTTTTTTTCTTTTAAAAAATGGGGTCTTGTGTAGCCCAGGCCCTTGACCGTCTGATCCTCCTGCCTCCACTTCCTGAGTGCTGGGATTGCAGGCATGTATCCACACACCTATTCTGTGTGTGCAGGGGATGGAAGCCAGGGCCTTGTGCACGACAGGCAAGCCTTCTGACAGCTGAGCCATAAGCACAGCCCTTGGATAAGTTTTGAGAACATATTCTATCTCTCTCTCTCTCTCTTTTGAGAACATATTCTATCTCTCTCTCTCTCTCTCTCTCTCTCTCTCTCTCCTCCTTTCCTTCTTCCCCTTCCCTCCCCTCCCCCCTCTCTCTGTGTGTGTGTGTGTGTGTGTGTGTGTGTGTATGAGAGAGATGGACAATTCTCTGACCCTCAAGAGTCCCCTTCTTGCCCCCTCCAGTCGCACTAAAAGTCACATACACAGAATGAGACACCACGTCACCACATGTTCCTATGGGGACCCTCTTCTCCTGCCCACAGGGTGTCGTGCACTACAGTAAGGACCACTTGGTCCTGATGAGCTGTGGCCCATCCTGTGGCTGCCCTGACAGACTGCACCTGCTTACAGCTGTTGGCACTGGCTGTTCCTCCCTAGCGGCTGCTTTACAGTGAGCATGGCACTGACAGCACGGCACTGACAGCATGGCACTGACAGGCCTGCACAGCAGGTATTTGTCTTTTTCGTGACAAACACCCAGGACGGGCTTACTGGGTCATAAAGAAAAGCATGGCTTTAAAGGTCTCTCCAGGAGCTGCAGCCGTCCCCGTGGGCTGGGACCCTCCAGTCTGCTGTCTGTACATTCTCGGTCCAGATGAGATACCTCGGAGGGGCTGGGTCACAGCAGTATTGGTTTTGCTGCCGACTGGTCCTGGGTCCTGTCACGTTACTTTCTGCTTCCTTTGGCTGTGAAAGCTGAGTGGTTTGTTCTGACTAATGGTGAGCTGTTCACACTAGGGCTAAAAGCCATCAAGATGATGGAGACGGGAACATTCCAGATGCCGGGGCTCCCCAGGGTTTAGGCCTCTCTCCCTGGCAGCCTAGACATCAAATGCACTGTTAGAATGGATAGTTCTCCATCCTCTACACACAGCAGTGGCCACCAGGGGACCAGTGCTAGCAGCAGAGACAATAGAACTCAGATCAATGTTGACAGGAATCTGGGTGTGCCCTCTGGCTACTCTCCATTGTCAACCTGAAGTCACATTTGGAATCACCTGGGAGACACACCTTTGCGAGTGTCTGTCGGGGAGATTCCAGAGCGATTCAACTGAGGAAGGAAGACCCACCCTGAAATGTTAGCAGCACCATCCCTGAGCCGGGGTCCAGGACTGAATAAAAGAATCAAAGGGAGCTGAGCACCAGCGTTTACCCCTCTCTCTGCTTCCTGATTGCAGAGGCAACGAGACCAGCCACCTGGCAGCAACAATCGACGGTGTCCCCTTCGACCGTGAGGCCGAGTAACCTTCCTTCCTTAAGTGGTTCCTGTCAAGCATTTTGTCACAGCAATGTGAGACGTTAACACATCGCATCACCTTGCTGACCCTCGGTTTGCTTGTCCAAAGAATGGGTGCATCACCGATACTAGCACATATCCCTGCGGTGAACAGGATGGGTACAGAAGGCTTTAGTAGCTAGGGCAGTAGATGAGGGTGAGGGAACAGTAATTCGAGCCTCTGCTATCATCTGAGGATGTCTTTATGAGAGGCAGGGAAATTGGGCTGCATGCCAGCCTCCTGATGCTCACCAAGCCTTGGAACATGGCTCCCACCAGTGTGGATTCGTGAGGAGACTCGTGAGTTGGCTGAGTGTGGACTTCAGACACAGATGGTGCAGGAAGGACCAGAAGGAAGTCAGGACCAAGCCAGAGAAATCCAGGGTCAAATAAAAGGGACCAGTGTATTTACTCTTGACATTTGTCTCTGCTCTGTAGTGTCCTATCCTACAGCTGCCTAGCTAGCACGGCTTCAGCCAGATCATGGGGGCCTCAGGCCACAAGACATCACAGGGTTTGATGACTACCTCAGCTGAGTCCCAACACACCCTTGGTGAGGGAGGTGTTCCAGGCCAGGCAAGAGCTCAGCACATGAAAGGAATCCCTGGGAGCATATCTCTCTCTCTCTCTCTCTCTCTCTCTCTCTCTCTCTCTCTCTCTCTCCTCTTTGGCCTCCACTTTTTTCCTGCATCTTCTCCCAACTGTCAGCTGTCACCCACCTCTCCTTAGCAGTTATGAATGGCCTGTGTATTTAGGGCTCCACCACTACATGATGCCCCTGCTCAAGAGGCAGGGCAGCTCAGCTTCCAGACCAGAGGAGGTCTGTATTCGTTACTTTTCCAGCTGCTGGGATAAATACTTCACAAAAGCATCTTCAGGAGTGAAATGGCTTATTTCATAGCATATAGTTCAAGAGTCTATTGTGATGGGGAAAGAATGACAGAAAACGCATGAAGCAGCGGGTCACATGGCATCCACAGTCAGGAAGCAGGGAGGGAGGGATGCTGGTCCTTAGCTTACTGTCTCCTTTTTAGTCAGCCCACAGAGTGGATTGACATTTAGGGTGGTTCTTCTGGCTTCAATTAACCCAGTCTAGAAAGTCCCTCAGACGTCTCCTAGTGATTCTACATCCTGACAAACACACAATATTGACTGTCATAAGGGTTCCTACAAACATAAACAGTACCCACAGCAGTGTTGGGGACCCTGGATGCCATGACTGTACGGAGCAGGGAGACAGCAGACACAGCCTCTGCAGGGATGTTGCCCTGAGACGTCCAGGTGTCATGTCACAGGTGATGGTTGAGCAACAGCAGCCTTCCATTTAGGCTGGAGATGGCTCCTCTGCCTCCTCCTCTCTGGCCCAAGGTCACCTTCGTAAACAGGTCACCAGACACTAGTGTGGCGGTGGCTGTTCAGTGTTCAGGGGCTACACTATTTTTTTTTTTGTACAGAGCTTTATTCTTAATGTTTAAATTGTAAATATTTAGTGTGTACGCATTCACCAAGACATGCATGTGGAGGTCAGAGGACAGGAGTGGGTTCTCTCCTCCAGCATGTGGCTCCTGGAGGGGTTATGTCAGGCCACTAGATGGAGGCAAGAGCCTTAACCCACTAAAAGTGATCTTGTTTCATCACCCACTGGCGATGCCAGCAAAGACACTCATCCTGAAAAACCTGCTCCATCCAAGTTCCAAACAATTGCTGCCACTGGGCTGGCAGACGTAGTAAATGTCCCTGCATGTAACTCAGAGCCCTAACCACGTGCACGAGCTGCTAGTCTGCTCCTGACCCCTTAGTCATGCAGCTTTGCACACAGTCCCTCCTCAGAGTTGTGGGGCATGGTGGAACTTCCACCCTACGGTGGAGCTAAACACTCCAACAGACCTGGCCATAGTGGCCGTCTGTGGTGCAGTAACTGAATGAAGGCAGCCATCCTGGGAGTTTGTGTTGTTAAACTGACGCTAGACATGCTTGACACATGCCAGTATTTCAGAGGTGGAAACAAACTGGTCTCTCTCTCTCTCTCTCTCTCTCTCTCTCTCTCTCTCTCTCACACACACACACACACACACACACACACATACACACACACCACCACCACCACCACCACCACCACCACCACCAACCTCAAAAAGTCGAAAGCAAGCACATCCCGTCAGAGTGTGTTCCACACAGCCATTTATTTCATGATCAGACAAAATGGTTTTGTCCCAGAAAGGACAGAGTACGGAGGCTCTTGGTCTTGGGTGTCCTAGGGACTCTGGACTCCCTTGTGTCCTGCACAAGGTTGAGCAGGGATGAGTGGAATGGCTAGGATGCTGGTTCCTTCCACCTGAGCCCCTGGGTTCCAGATGAGAAAGCTGGGACCTGAGGCGATCATGTGTCTCAACAAAGCAAAACCCTGAGACTCAAGGCTGGGGCTACCATGAAGGGAGGGACTGTGGGATCAATATTTCCATCTGAGTGTGAACAAGGCTCAGCCAAGGGGAACCAGCAAGGACTCCTCGGCTCAAGATCATGTCCAGCTAGGGTGTGAAGCCCAGGTGCATAAGGTACCAGCTCTAGTGTGCCTTAAGCTACCCCTCACCAGGTGTAACCAACCAACTAACCAACCAACCAACTAACCAACTATCCATCCATCCATCCAACCAACCAACCAACCAACCAACCAACCAACCAACCAACCATCCATCCATCCATCCATCCAAGGTATAGCCAAACGTTTACCAGAAGCACAGATGAGAGCTAAAGCCACTCCATACCTATCCCCATGAGGCACAGCCCAGGCTCCGCCCTCTTGTGAGGCAATCACCTTTGGCAAGCAGTACTTCCCATTTGTGTGTGACAAAAGCTAGTGACCCTCCACGTCCCTCCCACAGATACCTCTACTCCCGGCCTGCTCCTCCTCTCCTCCAGATCCTCCCCCTGTAGTGCCAGGACCCAGCATGGTCTGGTGACTTGCACTTGCATGCTGAGTGACTCTGGGCACCCTCTGGCCTCCTTGTTCCTTCCTCAATACATACATACACCCTCACCTCAGACCAGCAGCTCCAGGACGGCACACCCCTCCCCAAAGCTTATTTGGCCTGGGAGGTGTTTCGTGTTTATCTTATGTACTGTGGGATAGCCACACATGGGAACACGGTGATGATGAATGCAAACATGACTGGTCCTACCTGTCCCAGAACCTGGGGTGAGTCACAGCTCTGCCCGAAGAAGGGGTCTAGCCTCCACTTTGCCATAGTCACCGCCACTCCCTGTTGCCACACGTCTGGTCTGACTTCTTCATCTTCCTGGCAGAGTCCTTTTGGACATGTGAACTTGTCACTCCGGTACCATTCTTGCCCTCTGCATACTCCACTGTCTTCCAAACTCACTGCTTCTCCATAAAGCTCATTTTTCCTGGGGCCCTCCTTGCCCCAACTGTGTCCTCACGTCATCACAACCAGATTCACCCAGCCTTCATCAGCTACCATGACTGATCATGCCAACCCTCCAGCCCGTGCCATCAGCGCATCAGAGAGGCTCCTCACTTGGGAGAATCTGGACCACCCAGCTCACCTCAGCCCTACATCACCCCCCCCCAGACACTCACTTTGAACACAGCACTGGATCTTGCCCAAGCAGCACCAGTGTGGGTAGACATGAGCTCCCTCCTGGGAAAATCAGTCCAAGACTGCGGCACATTCAAGGTACAGGGCAGCCCCACCTGTGCACTCGGCCTTCCTCTCTCCCCTGTTCACCATGAAGGCCTCCTAGCCTCCTTCTCCTCCTCTCCGAGTACTTCAGGCCGGAAAGACTGCTCATCATGGGAGGAGCACATGGCAGAGGTAACAGACAGCTTAGTTCAGAGGACAGGAAGCAAAACCAGGAGGAAGAGGAGGAAGAGAAGGAGAAGGAAGAGGAAGAGGAGGAGGAAGAGGAAAAGGAGGAGGAAGAGGAGAAGGAGTAAGAAAAGGAGGAGGAGGAGGAAGAAAAGGAGGAAGAGGAAAAGGAGGAGGAGGAAGAAGAGGAGGAAGAGGAGGCTAAAGCCTAATATCCCCTCCAAGGGCATGTTACCAATGACTTAACTTCCTCCCACAAGACCCCAGCATCTTAAAGGTTTCTACCACCTCCCAACAATTGGGACTGGCCAGAGACTAAGCCTCAAATACAAGGATCTTGAAGAGCTCTGTGTGTGTGTGTGTGTGTGTGTGTGTGTGTGTGTGTGTGTGTGTGTGCGCGCGTGCGCGCGTGCATGTGTGATGTGTGAATGCATGTGTGATCAGCCTTGGGTTGATCTCATTTCTTGGGAGCTGTCCACCTTTTTTTATTTTTTGAGACAGGTCTCTTACTAGGATCTAGGGCTCTCGAGTAGACAACACTGGCTGGCCTAGGCCTGTCTGTCTCTGCCTCCCCAGCACGGGGGCTTTGCAAGCTTAAACCACCATATCTGACCTTTGACACTCGTGCTGGGGCTCACCCTCAGGTCCCCACTGAGCCATCTCCCCGGCCTCCTCCTCGATCACTGACCGCGGGTTCCCCTTCCCTTCCCCACCTCCACGCTGCAGAACTGCAGCCTTTTCCCTTAAAGCTGCTATGTGTATCTTGGGATTGACAGCTTCCTTGGTAGCCATGGCAAAGCCTCTCTGTATGCCCTCAGCTGGCCCTGGACACAGCTTTGATCTAATGTGGGAACAAGTCCGAGGAAACTGTCAGCTCCTTTGGCCAACACAGATGCAGCAATGTCGAAGAACATCAGACAGCAGGTGCAAAAAAAAAAAGTCAGAGACTTGCCAGCATGGGGTTAGACCATTCACTGTCATGGTGGGACACACCTGTCCTCCCAGTGCTGGGGAGTCAGAGGCAGGAGGAGCAGGAGTTCAAGGTCATCCTTAGCTACCTAGTGAGTTCATGGCCAGCCTGGGCTACCTCATTCAAACAAATAAATAATACAAACCCGCTAAGAAAGAAAACAAACTGATTTCAAATACAGTGGGCTGAGTGTTGGGTCTGGACAGGAAATATTTTTAAGACGGAGTTTGTGGGGTTTGCCTAAAGAAGAAACAAGCAAAAGATATTTATATGAAACAATGCCTGGAATGTGAATGGGGTGGGGGGGAGGTGGGGGGGCGAGAAAAGCAAGTCTGGCTTTTATGATGTAAACACGGGGTCAAGGCCAAGTCTGGCTCCCAGGAGGACAGCAAAGACTGGTTGGTCTGACATTAACCTGGGACACTTGTAAGTCCAGGTGTCCACTGTTGACTACACAGTATTTCACACACCAGAAGTGTAACACGTGTGGCTGCCTTCATTGGCTCTGGTTCAGAGAGGAAGGTCGGTGCCACACCCATTTTACAGATAAGGAGAAAGCATCCGATCAGAAAGAGTGAGTCATTTCCCCAAGACCACAAAACTAGCAAGTATCAAAATCAGAACTGGAATTCATATCCTCGTGGCTCCACAGCCCTCTGTTTTCCATGGCGTCAGAATTCTCAAGCTTGGGGCAGGTGGGGCAAAGTTTAGCTCAGATGGTAGAGGCACATCTAATGTCCATCAAATCCTGGCTGCAATCTCCAGCATCGTGTAAACCTGGTACGGTGGTGAATGCCTGTTATTCTAGCATTCAGCTACATAATGGGTTTGGGGTCAGCAGGGCTGTAGACCTTGTCAGGAAAAGGTGGGGGAGGGGCATTAGGTTAAAATGGGTGGAGTCAGCTAGAGAGTAACAATTCTGATGCTCTGGCTTCCTGCTGATATCTGACTGCAAAGACTGGGCCAAACCTGTTTCTACAAAGTTCCTTAAAGAATGCTGGTCCACCCATGGACCTTGGCAGGAAGTTACAGGGATGGATCACATCTGGACCAGACAACCAGTCTTGCTGTGAGATTTGGGACCTGTTCACAGCAGAGCCCTTCTAACTGTGCTTGGGCTCAGGTAGGTGGTTTCTACCTGATCCCCTTCCTGTCTGGTTCTTGTTGAGAATTGACCAGAGAGGAACTGTGTGGCCACATGGGAAGGTGACTGGAGCTTTCTAGCTCTCCGGGGTGTCTGAGCCTAGCTGTGGACAGATAGGCCATGGGTTCCATCAGCTCCAGGCCCACCATGGGGCTGGGTATGTGTAGGGGACAATGGCTGGACCAGGCTGCTCTGTTAGACTCCCTGAATTACATGTCTGCAAGTAGATGCCCTGGCTTCTCCAACGTGAGACTCCACCCTCAGCAGCCCCGTCCTCTGCCTCCCACATATCTGAATACAGCCTTGCTCCCAACTCTGGTCCCAGCTTCCCTGAGTGACCCTCAATAACCTCATCTTCATTTCCGATCTTTCCATCTAAGGCTGCGGAGACTTTGGGGAAAGGACGATCTGGTTCAGCAGGCCCCTTGGCAATGGAACACACACTGAAATCTAAAAGACACGTGTAGGCATCGAAAATGCCAGCATGTATAGCTGTGTGAGGTTTGTGATGCAAATGAATTAAAATAAATACACTGGCCAGTGAGATGGCCCATTGGCCTGCGGAGACCCAGGACCTGAGTTTATCCTGGGAAGAGAGCCGACTCCTGCAAATCAGCCTCTAAATGCCACATGAGCAAGAAACACACACAAACAAATCAAAATGTAATAAAACTTAAAAAAAAAAAAAAAAAGAAGAAGCTGCCTGTACCAGGTCATATGATAAGTGAAATGTCCAGACAGACAGTGGGTTAATGGCTGCCAGCAGCCACCAACACTGATGGGATGGGGTACTTTGAATACTTGCTTAAGGGAGTCGGGGATTTTTCTTTTCAGTGGAGGGGAGACTGGGGGTTGAACATGGGGTCTCACACCTGCTGGGCAAGCATTCTACCCTGTGATATAGCTTTGACCTCTTCACATTTGGCGTTTGTTTGTTTGAGACAGACTCTCACTATACAGCCCCGGCTGGATTAAAATTCTATATGTAGACCAGGCTAGCCTCAAATGAACAGAGGTCTGTCTTCCTCAACTTTGGGAATGCAGGGGTTGAAGGTGGATGCCACCATACCTGGCCCTTTTCAGCTTGAAGTTCGGGATGGGTTCTGATCCTTGGGCTTGAGATATGCTCAACCCCAGCCTCCTGAGCAGCTATGATCACAGGCCTTTGCTGCCCTGCCCAGCACTGGAAACGGGTTCACCAAAGTGGGTAGGGTGAGAAAAAGACTTTGGGGTGACAAAGAGGAGAGGACATGGGTTTATGAATATACTAACTGGTTGAATCAGCTATTTTAAAGCGATTTCTGACATCACGTGAATTTCTGAGCTGTGGTATGTCACCCGGGTCGGTACTGGCTGAGCTCATCCTGACAGGAACCCTGCAGCCTCAGCCCCACCCTGGGCAGGTGGCAATATCCTTCTCCCTGGATAACAGATGAGGGCTTAGACTGTCTGACTCTGTCCGTTCTTATTTGTCACTATGTCAGAACACCAAACGGTTTCTGTGTGCAGGAGACAGAAACCAGATGTCAGTCGGAAGGGTCCTTGGTGACGTGGCAAAGCAGGAGCCCAACCTCTTCATGCCACTGTGTCCAGAGGCAAAGCAGAGAGTGGACACCATGGGGTAGCCGGATCACTCTTGGGACCCAACACTGGTCCTTCTGAGATGAGACACCATGGGCTGCTAGTTGTGGCTGGCTCGGATTAGGAACAGACTCATCCATCACAGGGGAAAGGTATTCAAAAGCCTGTGGGGTCTGGAGATGTAGCCAGCTGCTGCCTGCCTGGCTTAGACGAGGCCCTGAGTTCAGTCCTCAGCATAGGGCTGGACACTCATATTCTCTCAACACTAGGGAGGTTGACACCAGAGGAACAGCCATTCAAGGACATCCTCAGCTACATGGTGAATTCAAAATTCCCCTCCTCCCTCCACACGCTTGGTCCAGGCTGGCCTCAAATTCTCTCTCCTCCTGCCTAAGTATCTCAAGCGCCGGGATTACAGGCTTGCAGGCCATCATACCCAGACTTCACAAAATCTTAAAATTATTCTCTCTGTTGAGAGGAGCTGATCAGTCTCATTAGGACAAAGGTTTGAATTTTAATGTTACTTCAACCCAAGGTAATACATATTTCCTGGTGAGAAACTTAGTACAGCTGAGAACAGAGGGTATATAAACCTCACATAGTTTATTAGCCATTACTGTCAGAACCATATGGTAAACGGCTTCCCTTTTCCCCTCCAAGATGTCTCAGCAGGTACAAGAGCTTACCTTGCAAGCCTAACCTGAGTTCCATTCCCAGAAGAGAACGGACGCTACAAAGTTGTCCTCTCATCTGCCTTTTTAAGCTGTGTCATATTTAAAGTTGTGTCGTATTTAAGCTGTGTCATGTATATGGCCCCCCCACACACACAGTCGACGATACAAAGTTTAAAAAATATAAGATTTATTATTCATGTTGTTTTTGAAGTTAAAAAAAAAATAGCCGGGGCAGTTTTGTAACTCGCTGGTTTACAACTGGATTCATCTTCTATGTCTTCCTAAGTCTCTCCCATAATTAGTGCACAATGAACCCACATGGATGGACCGAAATTTGTGTTGGACGCTTAATTTGCATGAGAAAACATTTCGGTTGTGTGTGTGTGTAGAGGGGGAGGGTTTAGCCTTATCAGTGGTGTCTAGCCAGACCTCCTTCCCACAGAGAGCAGCATGGCCTCTGGGAAGAATGGGGACCCAGCAGCAACAGCAGCTTTGCATGTGCTAACCTGAGCATTCTCACCTACAAGACACACATTTCATGTAATTTCACCTTTTGCTCAGCGGGAAGAGTGGCTTGCTACCCTGGCAACACAAATGCAGATATCCTGCTGGCTCAGTGGGTAAAGGCACTTGCCTCCAAGCCTGACCTGGAGCTCCATCCCTGGGACCCTCATGGTTGGAAGAGAGAACCAACCCCTGCAAGGTGTCCTCTGACCTCCACATGCTGTCGTGGCACGTGTACACGTCCCTGCACACACACATTCACACAATGAAGAAAGGTAATAAAAACCAATTTAGCAAACAGACAAAGTGCCCAGAGTCTGGAAGTTGGCTGACTCAGCTGAGTCCTAGCTGGTGGCCCTGTTACCAACAGTGGAGCAAAACCGGAGTCACCTCCGTGGCCTCACAGGTTTTCAGATGAATTGAAAACCTCAGGTTCGGAGGCCTCAGGCTGCTGAGTCTCTCTGGGCGTGCTGTACTTCCAATGCTACCTCTGGCCAGTGAGTCGTGAGAACAATAGGGACCTAGGCTCTTTTTATAGAAACCTGCAAGTTGCTTCTGTTGAAACCACTGGCCTGCACTGGTGTCCAGCATATGACCTTTTGGTTGGGTTTTGGACCCTGTAACAAGGGACTGAGGTGCATATTTTACATATCAAAGCAGACCTGGCCTCCAGGTTCTCCCAGCATCCCTCAGTCCCTATCTGGTATACCCTGCCCTCAACAATGAACTTTCCAGCCCAGGGGTTGGGCTGCTCTTCTAAAAGGCTCTTCTCTATATAATCCAGACATTTTGTGCTATCTCTGTCTGGCTCTTTCTCTCTCTCTCCTTCTCCTCTCTCTCCCCTTCACTCGATCCCTCTCCTCTCTCTTTCAGCTCCCTATCTCTCTTTCTCCCCCCACCCCCATGGCGACTCCCCTGGCCTCAATCCTTGGGAGCAGTGAACTCACTCGAGTGCAGCTTCCCAGTAAACCTGCATTTAATATAATCTCATCTGGCTTGAATTGGCTCATTTCAATGTCAGAGAAATAACTTATCAATTTTGAGGTCAGAAAGCAAAAAACAGCACCCTTGGCTCATGCTGACCTTGCCGTGTAAACACACGAGCACCCCAAGGAGCCTGGATGTGCAGAACCTCTCCCATGCTATGAATCACCCCATGTCTTTACCCCAGAAGTCTCCCCAAACTCCATCCATACTCTTTATGTAGCCCAGGCTGGCCATACTTAGCTTCCTTAAGAAGTGGCCCACCACATGGCAGGTAAATGGCCTGGCTGGGAATATTATTAATCAATCCCTTAGAAATGAAAGTACTGAAGGTTAGGAAACAATGAGTCCCTAAACGACTGTAGAGCCAATACCTTCCCATTCCTATTTAAATTATGACTATTTAAGTTATGATGTTGTTGCACAGTGGGTAGTGGCCCCCTGCCTCAGTTTCCCCATTAGTCATAAGATTGTTCCACACATTCAATAGCTCCCCATCCACAAGGATGATTGGAAGGACATTTCTCCCTCTGCTCCAGAAGTCAATCCTGTTAAGGACAGTCCCAAACATCTTTGGCTTTTATGACCATGCAGATGTGGCTCTGTCCCTCAGGAATTTCCCTAACTACTTCTTCTATGGTGTTCAGCCAGTTTACAGGAAGCCTCTTCAGGTTCCCGGTAACCAGCTCATCCCGGGAGAGAGAACACATGTGCTCTTTCTTGGTTGCCAGCGTGATTCTCCACACTTGTGAGTCAGGGCAAGAGGGGAGGATGGCTGGGCAAGCCTGGGAACATCATCTCTAAGGCAGCAGCCACAGTCTCTCTCACTTATGACAAAGCTATTGCATCAACGGCCTCTCTGCTGGGTAATCAGAGAAATACAAACCACTGGTAAAAAGTCCAGAGGCCACCCCAGCACAAAGGCCACCTACTTCCCTGCTCCTCATACCTCCCTGCCTGGTTCTGACTTTTCTTTTCTTTGGGTGCACAGACCTCTTGGAAGATCTGAGGAAAGCCACTGACCTGTCTTTCTAAAATGCAGGCGTGGAAGTCTACGCATAAAACTCCCAGGTGGTTAATTCCGGGTTTTTAATGGCGCTATGACCCGGATATGAGTTAGTGCACGTTTAAAATGACTCAAGGGTTTTGAGGAGCTCCTGAGCCTGCAATAGTTTATTGCTCTGATTACCATGAGCTCAGGTACGATCAGGTAAACGCAGCATTTAAAAGTATCTCGAAGTGCAGAGATGATTTCAGGAAGCCCGTGTTAGGAGTCGGGAACTTTGAGCACCTCTGGTTGACTCCCCGAAATTAAAAGGGATTTCAGTATTAGTGTTAGACGGCCTTCCACACTGATTGTTTCATGTGTACACACAATTCTGTAATTAAACAAGAGTTAATAAAACATTGTTTGGGAACTATACACAAACCATTGTTACTTCCAAGCCTGTGATGGGAAGGGAGGGTTTGGCAATGAGGAGGAGTCCAGATTCCTGCCCAGCGGGGAAGTTGGGTAACCACATCAGTTGGTGGGGGGCGGGGAGGCAGGTAGAAGACCAGAGATGATTCCCAACGGTTGCTGCTGGGTCTTCTCTGTGGACCCTTAAATTTCCAAGCAGGATAACAAGCTGGCCGTATTTCATTGGCAATATTACTGCCTGGAAGAACTGGCCAAACCCATACAAGTTTGTTCATTTTATCTAAAGACAAACACACAGTCACCTGCAGAGGCAGGAGATTTTAGGAGGGCGTTTGTTTCTACCCCAGCTTTCTAAGCCTCTGAAAGGGGACTGGAGTTTGAATCCAAAAGGAGCCACTGGGAATATTGACCAAGCCACACAAGTACACAAGGCCACCCTCCCTAGTAGTGACCTGTGCAGATGTTCAACAAAACAGAGATTTTTTTTTTAAAAGAGGAAGACAGTTTCTCTAGCCACAAAAAACGACGCTTGTTTATTAAATACCAGTTAGTAAATCCAGCCCGGCAGGAAGAAAATGAATATAATTACACCGCAGTCCTTAATTACTGATTAGATCTGTGAGGGCTCCCCGACTTTCTTGTATATAGTGAAAACACGAGGTTCTTCTTGTTTTCTCCCATAATACAATCTTATTACAACATGGTTTGAGACCTAATATTTATATTGGGATATTTTTAGGCCTTGGGGGAGGGGGTGGGGCTTTCCAAATGTTTGCTCAACCCTCTATCACTGAGCCATAACCCCAGTGCTTGGGGATCTAAGTTTTTCAATCTTTGATACTGAATAATTTACATTCCCACCTCAAACACATGAAAGTACCACCTTCTGTATCTTCCTTTCTTCCTGAATTTGAGTGAGGGTCTCATGTAGCCCAGGCTGGCCTCAAACTCACTATGTATCTAAGGATGACCCTGAACTTCTGATCCTTAGCAGTGGGATAACCTGCATACTAGAGGAACACTCTTTCAATAGCACCCCACTCCAAGTGCTCACATTCTTTTTAACTTAAGGTTTTTATTACTCTTACGTATTTACTGTGTGTGTATATTTGTGCATGTGTGTATGTGGGTGTGTGAATGTCATAATTCTCGTGGAGGACAGAGAAACAACAGAGTTGGTTTTTTTTTTCCCTCTCAACCCTGTGAGTCTCTGGGACTAAACTCATCATCAGCCTTGGAGGCAAATGCCTTTATCCACTGAGCCATGTTACCTGCCCATTAACTTAAGATTTTACAACACTTTTTGTTCTTATGTGATGAGAATATGGTCTGAATTGGCATGGCCTTGAATACAATCAGGTAGAATGTGTTTCCACATCTCCCCCATGCCCACAGTAACAACTCTTTCTCTCTCTCTCTTTTTTTTTTTTTTTTTTTTTTTTTATTGGTTTTTCAAGACAGGGTTTCTCTGTGTAGCCCTGGCTGTCCTGGAACTCACTCTGTAGACCAGGCTGGCCTCGAACTCAGAAATCCGCCTACCTCTGCCTCCCAAGTGCTGGGATTAAAGGCGTGCGCCACCACCGCCCGGCTACAGTAACAACTCATCTTTATCCCATGCCTGGGCAGGGGCATTCAGCTTTTTCCTGCTGACCCAGAGAGCTCCTGCGAGTGTTTTGAGAACAAATCCTTCCAGGTATGTGCTGAGAACACTGCCTCAGTTTACCAACTGGCTTGTCAAATGCCTTAATTTTAGAAACCTAACCTAGCAACCATTTCCTGTATAATTTTACCTTTGTCACGACGTTAAAAGCCCCTTGCCAAGGAGGGCTGCAGTAACGTGGTAGATACCCACTTACCCAGTGTTCAAGACCATCGTGGCTGAAAAATGTCACATGGGTAACCTACAGATCCTGACACAGCACAGAGAGAGCACCCCTTCCGTGCAGGAGCTAGAAAGGCCCTGACTAGTTAATAGAAAACATCAGACAAACCCAGTTTGAGTGACGGCTGCCTGGCCAGTACAGGGTCAAGCTTTCAAGGTTAGGGAATTCAAGGAGAATCTAAAAACTCTGAAGAATCTAAAGAGACTTAGAAATTGTAACAATCAGATACACTGTACTGTTTTAGGTAGTCAGAGCTGAAAGATGGCACTGGGAAGGCCAGAGACATCCAAATATGTCCCATGATTTCAGTGGTAATAGTGTCCATGACATGTATCTGGTCAGAGCAGATGCCCTCTGTATCCATGGGAACTGCGTTCTAGGATTCAGTCAACTACATATAGCTGGGGCTGTGTTGAACGTGTAAATGGTCTTTTCCTTCTCTTCATTATTCCCTAAACCATCCAGTTTAAGAATTCTACAGTGTTTATATTGTGGTTGGTATAAATCGGGTTGCGAGCCAGCCACGGGAGCACAGACCTCTAATCCCAACTCTCAGGACGCAGAGGCAGGAGGATCACAAGTTTCAGACCAGCCGGAGCTATACAAAAAGACCCTGTTTCTTTTCCATTTGCTGTGATAAGCTATGCTAACTAAGGCAATGGAAAGAAGAAGGGTTGATTCCAACCACCAGTTCCAGGATTCGATCCCTTGTGGCTGGGAGGTCATGACAGGAGCACAAAGCAGCTATGGCTTCACATCCAAATCAGAAAGCAGAGTGCATGTCTTTACTTAACCCTTCTCCATTGGGAGAGAGAGAGGGAGGGAGACAGAGAGACACAGAGGGAGAGGGAGGAGGAGGGAGAGAAGAAGGGGGAAGGGGAGGGGGAGGGGGCGGAGGGAGGTAGGAGAAGGGGGAGAGAGAGTTTGGACAATCTGGGCAAAAAGGCAGAGAAAACAGGAAGTGAAAGCTCCTCAGACTTCCCTGACCAGAGTGAGCAGGAAGAAAAAAGTAGAAGCGGCTTCTTGAGGCCTGGGGTTGAGTGCAGTGTTGAGCAGTGGCCATTAGCTGGGAGGATGGAGAGCGAGGGTCTCTGAAGAGACCCTCTATCTACAGGCAGCAAGAAAGTCGTGAAGATGTTAGCCCAGCTCTGTCTGTGGGCTTGCTTACTGATTTCAACTGTTTGCTGCTCCCTAGTTCACTCCCTAGACCTCTCCCAGCTCCCCAGTAAGACATAAGCTCCATGAAGGCAGGAATTGCCTCTCCTGTGTGCCCTGCATCCCAAAACCAAGAGCCACACCTGATCTGTAAGAAAACTCAAGGAGTACAGGGCCATGTTTCCAAAAAACGATTCTGTCCCTCAGTGTTTTATTGTGATAAAATTCTACTGGGCAAATTTGTTCTTTATGATATAAACTTTCTTATCCTGACCTGCAGGGGTCAGGCAACACCATTGTGACTTCCACCACCTGTTCATGGGTTCTGGGGATAGAATTCCGGGGTCGGGGAGAGGGTCAGAATTGTGAGGTAAGCTCATTACCCACTAAGCCATCTCAGCAGCCTCAATACCAAGTTTTAAGGGTACAGTTTGGTGGCGTTAAGGACACTCATGTCATAGGCCAATCATCACGGACAGACAGCACATTGGTTCATTCAGCAATTCTCAGCAATTCACACTGTAAAAATCTGAATCCCTCTCCAGCACAGGGTAGCTCACGGTCTCCCTCCCTTTGCCCCTGGAAAGCAGCAATCCACTCCTCTTCTGCCTTGAGGATCTGAACTTAGGCCCTCAAGTTTGCATGGCAAGCTCTGCCCACTAAGAACCAACCCCCTCCCTGTCTGTCTTCTCACAGGCTTTTGTCTCTTAGCATAAAGTCCTCAGGCAGCCTGTGCCAGAGGTCCTTCCATTTGAAGACTGAAGGATATGTATGGGCCACGTTCTGTGTGTTTACCCATCTGCCAGTGAACGCCTCTCCCACATTTTAGCTCTCACAGACAGCACAGCATACAAATGTCTCTTCTCAGACATACTCTTTTGGGGGATATACCTGGAAGGAGAGCTTCTGGATTGTATGGCAGCTCTGTTTTAATTTGGGGGCGGGGGAACCGCCACCACTATAATAACTTGTGGAAGGAAATTCTGTAGGTTTTTCCCGCCTCGCCCTGGCAGCTCTATGGGCCCTTATGAACGTAACTCTACTACTTCCGGGACTTTGTACAGGTTGCTGTATCCACTGGGTTGTTTGCAGACACCTGAACTTTGGTCCCCTTCCCAGTTCAACTCAGACTCCACTTCTTTAAGAGTCCTTTCCCTGGGGAGTCTAGCACTGTAGACATCCTGTTTGCTTATCGAGCATGAGGTCCTGGGATTCAGTTCCCAGCATTGCCTCAAGCAGGTGTGCCGTGGGAGATCTCAGCACTCTTCCGGTGAATGTAAGGTTCAAGGTCATTATCAGCTTTATGGTTCTAGGCTAGCCTGGGCCACATGAGATGCTGTCTCTAAAATAAATAAAACTCTTTCCTGCACTTTGAGTTTGAGCTAACCCCTCCTCCCTCCTGGTCTCGGGTCCTCTGATCAGATTCCAATTGCATGGTTCATTCCCCACTGTCTCCCCCAGGACCATAGGCTGCATCCCTGGGGGCAGGGACTTCATCCCTGTTGACAGCAGACTCAGTCACTAAGGACTGTAACCGTGCATTTGTTTATCAATTTGTTTGTGCAAATATTCTTGCATATGCTTAGGTGTGGAACCCAGACAACCATTTGCACGGTTGATCATTTGAAAATAAGAGTTGTCCAGAGGCCATTCCTACCCAACCGCAAAGTGCAGTTCATGGCACTACTGACCTGAAGACTCTTCAGATTGCTTTTCTAGGAAAGGCTCAAGAGCTTTTTAAAAATAATGTTCCCAAGACTACCCAGAGAAACCCCCTCTCAAACAAAACAAAACAACCAACCAAACAACCAACCAAACATCATGTTCCTTCCACCAATACCATCAGTCAGGGTCCACACCCTACTCAAGCCAGAGTGTAGGGGCAGGGAAAGCTCATGGAAAGAGGGTAAGTCAGTTCTCAGCCTCTGTCTAGACCTAATGTAAAGCTGCCCAAAATGTGAGATTTCACCAAAAGTACCTAGGCCTGTAGCTTAGTGGCTTACCATATACAAGGCCCAGGGTTTAGTCCCAGCAGTCACCCCAAGTCTCCTGCAGAGAACACACCAGAACCTTCTGGAGACTTTCAGAACTGTATTTTACATGAGACCATGATATCAAAGGTACTGGCCCACCATGGGAAGGTTGGGTTCTGGTTCTACCAATATATGTTGGGTGAAGTCAGGCTGGTCCTGGTCCTCTTAGGCCAGAAAGACAGTCTTGGGAAGTTGTCTGTCATCTACAAAATTCTACACACACACACACACACACACACACACACACACACACACACACACA
>JANHMN010000004.1:10862515-10876612 GCA_030674055.1 Rhabdomys pumilio | reverse complement strand
ACACACACACACACACACACACACACACACACACACACACACACACACACACACACGAGAGGGAGAGAGAGAGAGAGAGAGAGAGAGAGAGAGAGAGGCAGAGAGACGACAGACAAACAGACAGGCAGAGAAGGACTGGAATACCGTTTACTGGAGGAGAGCTTACCCAGCTTGCACAAAGCTCTGTGTTTGAGCCCCAGCACCACCTAAACTGGGTGTGGAGGGTATGTCTGTAATCACAGCACAGCAGATGGCTCAGGAGTTCAAGGTTGTGCAGGGTAACTTGGCAAGTTTGAGGCCAGCCTGGGATATGTAAGATGTTGTCTCAAAAAAGAAAAGAGAATATTAAAAAGGAGGAGGAAGAGGAGGAAGGAGAGGAGGAAGAGGAGGAGGAAGAGGAGGAGGAAGAGGAGGAGGAAGAGGAGGAGGAAGAGGATGAAGATGAAATAGAAACGAAACAGGAAGTAGGGTTACTATGCCTGGGTGCTGGGTAAGTGCTACTATTAAACCAAGTGTGCTTTTAGAAACAGATTTATTTTTAATTGACTTGTATGGGAGTGCTTCATGTATGTGTGCGTCACGTGTGTGCAGGTAGCCAAAGAAGCCAGAAGAGGACATCAGATCCTCTGGAAGTGGAGTTACAGACTGTTATGAGCTGCCATATGGGTTCTGGGGACCAAACCAAACCCAGGTCCTTTGCAAGAACAGTCAGGACCCTTAACATTAAACCATCTCTCCAGCCCTGACAAAGTGACTCTTTCTGTCAGCATTGTAAGCAGGGTTGCTGCCAGATAGCAGCGGGCTTTCCTGAAGAGCGTTCCTAGTGCCTGCTCAGTGTGGCCTTCAGCCAGTAGAGTCTGTGCTGCCGATGTGGGTTCCAGGCCAGCTCTCCCTCACACTGCCTCCCTAGCCTCCTCTGGAATGCCATCACCATCTCCACTTGGAAACTCTCATCAGAGTGAGGCCTGGCACCTACCCACCCCTGCCTCTGTTTCTTTTAAGAAGAACTGAAGAGGCTGCGTCAAGACTGGTTCTCCACCTTGTGATACGTTTGACTTTTAAGGTCTCTGAAGTCTTTAACAGGGACCTTCGGCAGCCAGGGTAGATCTGGAACATTTGCAGGCAGTTCCTCCTTCCCGCTGGCCCTGCCTCCCACCCCTGAGCTCTGTCCTTGCAAAGCCCGAGCTGCTTTCTGGGAATGGTCCAGGGATCCTGAGTTCCCAGGATCACAGCATAAAAACCCAGTGGCCCGGAGCAGGGCTGCTGGAAGCTCTCACTGCAGAGACCAACATGGGCTGCTTGGCTCAGACCACACTCACAGACCGACTTCCCCTGGGCCCGAGAGATGGCTTAGCGGGCAAAGGTAGGTGCGGTGAGACCAAACCTGACGGTGTACTACTTGGTGACACATTTTACTTTGAAGGTCTCTGAATTCTTTAAAAGGGAACCTCTGAACACAGGGCATGTATACTGTGAAGTCAGGCTTTGCGTTTCATGAGACCCATATGGCAAAGGAGAAGCAGGTCCTGCAAAGCTGTCCTCGGACCTCAGCAACAAGAATGAGTGTACCCCACCTCTCTCTGTCCCTCTCTCTTTCTCTCTCTCTCTCTCTCTCTCTCTCTCACACACACACACACACACACACATAATAACAATAACAACAACAATAATAATAATAGTGATAAATGTATTTTTTTAGTTGATAAAAATATTCTGGGAGTGGTGGCACATGCCTTTAATCCTAGGACTAGGGAGGTAGGAGGATCTCTGTGAATTTGAGTCCAGCCTGGTCTACATAGAGTTCCAGGTAAGCCAGAGCTACATAGTGAAAATATGTCTCAAAATACTACTACTACTACTGATAATAATAATAATAAATAATAATAATAATAATAATAATAATAACATGAAATTTAATAAAAAGTACTTTCCATGGGCCACTGAATTGACCCAGAAGGTAAAGTTGCTTGTCACCGAGCCCACTGGCCTGAGTTTGATCCTTGGGCCCCACATGGGTGGAAGGAGAAAGCCAACTTCTGTAAGTCATCCCTTGACCTCCATAAACTAAACATGGCAACTATATACCCTCCCCAACAACTCCTCCAAGACAGACACAAAATAAATAAAATGTTTTTGTTTTTTTTAAAAAATTGTGCCTATAGCTTTCTAGTTTTTCCTCTCATTCACTTTTTAAAAAGATAGAGCAAGAACACTTCACTGACCATCAAACCCACGGATCAGATGCTATATAAACCGGTGGCACATGCATACCATCCTAGAACTGGAGAGGTGGAGGCAGGAGGATCAGGGATTCCAGGTCGTCTTTGTCTACATAGCTAATGAAAGCGAGCCTGGGATACAAGGCCCCCAGTCTCAAAATATAAAATAAACCCAAACAAATAAAAGATGTTACCCATAGTGTACAAGCGTTAGGCTGGAAGACACCCGCTGTCTGTTCAGGACTTTCAGTGTATAACAGTGTCCCTTCCCAGAAGTCTGTCCCCTAGAGGAGGACCTCCCTGCGTCACTTGCCCAGGAAGCAAATTCTCTGCACGTTTTATTTTGCCTTTGATTCTTTAAAAAACCTTTTTTTTTTAATCTTTAAAGTGTGTGTGTGTGTGTGTGTGTTTGCCAGTGCACATGTGGAGAGACCAGAAGAGGGCTCCATGTGTCATTCTCTATCTTATTCTTTTAGTCAAGGCCTCTCTCTGAACCTCGGGGCTCTTTTTTTTTTTCCCCTCAGCTAAACTAGAAGCCAGTAAAGCCCAGGGATCATTCAGTCTTAGTCACTGAGGTATCTCTTCAGGCTCCACTTTTGCCACCTGCTTCTGAGAAGGGCTGAAATGAGCAAGCCCAAATCAGGGCTAAGGATCTCCTTTAGACACCCCTGGGATGCCTAGTTTGGGGAAAGCCATGGGATCAGGGGTGGTACTACTGGCTGGCTTAAAATGAACACGGCTAAAATTAGACTCTTCCTTTGTGTGTACTTGGCTCCCACCAGCTCCATCCAGATGCCGCCAGCCCTCCTCTTTCTAAAGACCTCGTGAGGATCAGATGTCTCCTTAACACTCACAGAAGCGTGGACCCTGAAACCCCGTACACCTTGATTGTGTTAGAGAATTTGAGTCAAGGCAGTGTCCTGACTGAACTGACCCTAAAAGCCTGAGGAGCTTTGTACAGACCCCTGAATTGCTTGTCCCTTCAGAGCATAAGACTTCAGAATGTAAAGCCAGATGTAGCACTGCCGAGTAAGGTCAATTGGCTTTACAGCTGGGTGTCGCTGGGTCTATGACACTGTCTCTTCCTGTCCTTACAAGTCATATGTGTGCTTGCCATCTGGAGAAGCAGTGGGTTCCTTAGTCTGCAGACGCAGAGACACCTGTATGGCTCAGTGGATGAGGGAGTGTCAGACACGTGTCGCCAGTAGCTCCCTCCCAAATGACAGTGTGCAGAGGAATCTGAAAATGGCAAACCCAAGGGGCCCCAGCTCTAGTCCCACATAATCTGGGCCTGGTGTTGGATGTCTGTGGTCCTTGTACTCGGGAGGTGAGGCAGGAGGACCAGAAGCCACCCTCAACTACATACAGAGTTCAGAGCCAGCTTGGGCTACAGGAGATTGTCACACAACAGACAAACAAACAGAAGGACCCTGAGAAACATCCAAGACAGCCTGGTGAGATGGCTCAGCAGGTCAAGGTGCTGACTGCCAAGGCTGGTGACCTGAGTTCTCATCCCCAGAAACCATGGAAGAAGAGACAACTGACTCCTAAAAGTTTTCCTCTGGCCTGAACACACATGCTTTGGCATGCTCACACCTGCACATACACACTAATAGTAAATAAAATAATAACATAAAATATAACAATAAATCATCCAAGATAGAAGTGGGAAAATCAAGGCCTGGTCCTGGCTTTAATCTCAGGCATGCCCTTCCCTTTTCTCAGGCCTCAGTTTCCCCATTTGTAAGATTAGGAGATTGAACTTCTGAAGCTAAGCCCCCCTCTCCCCCACCCCTCCACCCCGTTAGTTCCAACATCCTAGGTCCTAAAGTGACCAGCATGCAAATGTGAGGACGGCTGAGCCTGTAAATCTAGGCCAGGGGACACAGGAGCCAGAGGGAACAGCTGAATGACAGGAGGCAGTGTGCCAGGGCCAGGCCGGCATTCTGAGACAGGGCTTGAGAGAGGGGATTTAGGAATCAACCCAAGGTGTGGTGGCTAGAACAGCTTAGCATAGACCCATCTGTCAGATTTCTGGCCCCTGTCTGGGACCATCTGGAAGTGGTCAAGGCAGCCTAGTCTGTGGCAGGGAAAGAAAACCAAACAAGAGCTCCCAAGAGAGGAGGCCTGGTGCCAAGGGCTGGGGAAAAAAAAAGATACTGTCAGGCCAGGCTAGGCTATGCCACCTGTCCAAGCTGGGGAGATGCAGGACTCAGTGGAATGTCCAAAACGACCCAGAAACTATGAAATCACCCAGTTTGTCCCCCATGTGGCCACTCCCCCTCAGGATCGCATGAAGGACCCCAGAAGGTAATCTGGGCTTCGGTGCACAACCACCCGCTGCACAGGTCTCTGGTCCTTCTGAGTTACATGGGTCCCGTGAACGTGATGCCCGGACAGCTGGAAGCTCCTCTCCACCTGGTTCACAACAGGATCCTCCTGTCGCCTCCAGGCAATCAGAAGCTTCACACACTTAGCTCCTGAGGCTGCTAAGTGCAGGATGTCTCCCTGAGTGCCAGGGCGCTGACCATAAAAGTGAAAGCAAGCAGCGGGCCAGATACAGATTCCTCACACCCTGTGGAGAGAAGCATCTGGAACTTTCCCAGTGCCTCGGACTCCCTAGAATCCCGCCCTGGGATCCCTTTTTGATCTGCAACTGCAAAACAAGAGACGGGAGAGGCTCCCTGCAGACCTCAGAACTGGGAAGGGCAAAAAATAAAAAATGCAGAAATATGTTGGTGTACATCTGGAGCCCCACCCCAAAAAACCCAAAAGGCCAAGCTCCTCCTAGAGCTGTAGCCAGAGAAGGCCCTGAACCTGTGACTTCAGGAACTCAAGCCACTGCTGGAGGGTCCAGGGTCCAGGGCCCTGTCAACATCCTGGGAGCCCGTGGAGCTTCCTATCTCTGGTGGGAAAGAGAGCAGCCATTTGGGCCTCCCATGGAGTCCAGGAATCTTACCCTTGATCATCCGTCACATGTGAAAGTCACAAGTTAACCCTTGCCTCCTGTATGGTCTCCTACCCAGTGCCCCTCAGTGTCTCTACCGTCCAGAGTCAGTTTTCCTGCTCCTGGTTGTCTTTTTGAATTAAGTTGAAGAATGTCTAGTTGCAGCTGCTGTGACTTGTTTGGTGCCCGAAATGGAACCCAGGGCCTCACGTGACAAGCAAGTACTCTACCATGAGACACCCCCTACACACACACACACACACACACACCCCAGAATTATCAGACGCCTCCCCTGCCTTAAGACCTAGGATAGAATGTGTGTCCACGCTATACACCTTCCGCAGCTCCTGGCTTACACAAAATGCTTGGTCTACCTCTGCTCACCTCTCTGGGATGCTCCCACCCACTTCCTGTCCAGTCCATCTCATCGTGGACACCTAGACCTTTAGCTTTCCTCTTAACCCACTCACAAACCCACGCACACTACCCTAATGGTACCCCGCCCAGCACATTCACACACCTATAGACCTCCGTGTTATTGTTCCTGTCATCTCCTGTCCCCCGGGGATGCCAACGTCCTGATGACCACACCAGTACCCACTTTCTTCTCTCTCTAAGCCCCCTAATATATTAACTACAGAGTTTGTGCCACCAAAGTCTTATTGCAGTCTGGGAGGTCGGAGCTCTCATCTTGGAGGAGGAGACAGGCTCAGAGGGGGTGAGGTGACTGTTCACTGTCCCTCACACAGCCCTTGTCATATCTACCAATGACTTCCTTGATTGCCTGATTGGCCAGGCCTGGCCTTGGGTGATAGCCAACGGCCAACAGTATTGCCACCAGTCTCTCTCTCTCTAGTCACCCTTTTCTTTCCGTCTGGGTCGGGGGGAACCTGTGATCTGGTTCTGAGGGACATACTCGGAAAGGTGTAATTCTCCCCAAGGACCCTGGAGTGACAGGG
This sequence comes from Rhabdomys pumilio, assembly GCA_030674055.1. Taxonomy (NCBI): domain Eukaryota; kingdom Metazoa; phylum Chordata; class Mammalia; order Rodentia; family Muridae; genus Rhabdomys; species Rhabdomys pumilio. Next base: position 10,870,487 of record JANHMN010000004.1, on the reverse strand, counting down.
CTCAGTGGGGGAAGCTGTGTGACCCTTCTCTTAAGAAGCCAGCCTTCAAATTAGCCTTCAAAACAACAGCCAGAGGAGGCCCTAGAGAGGACAGGTTGGGATCCCTGCCCCTGCAAGCCTGCTTAGCTTACTTAGGTCCTGCCCCTTCACTCTGCTCCCGACTTCCATCTGTAAGTTCCCATATTGGCCAAGGACCTGGCTCAGGGCCACCTGTGTTATCAGAGGAGCAACCCACCACCCTGCAGGGTCCCCATCGTAGGACAGGTCTCCTGCTCCTACCCGCTCTTAAAGTGGCCGATGTGATCGTCAGAATTGATGTTCCCTTGAGGAGGTGTTCCATCCTCAAATGCACCCCCAATACTCACCAAAATTACGAGCAAACATACTATGTCATAGGTGTTTTTGCTTTCCCCCTGTTTTACAGGAGAAGAAACCGAGGATCCCGGAGGACTCCTGGCTCTCCACACCTCGATTGCTTAATCCGGTAACAGTCAGGAGGAAGTAAGGGTACGTAGTGTCCACTCACACATTACAAGGACAGGGACTCGAGCGGCCGGCTCAGTGCTCTCTATCCAAGTTCTTTTCTCTCAAAAAGTGCCCAAGTACCTCTGTCCAGGCACAACGGATGCCACCTGTCCCCGCCAACAGGGGGCCCCCGAGGCCGAAGCCAGAGCGACGCGGGGAGGCGGGAGCACCCCACATGGGCCGGGTGCGGCTGCGGAGGGTGCGGGGCTTCAGAGTCCCCTGGGGAACATGTCTGACAGGATGCTCCGGGACGCACGGATATCTAACCCGGGCCCTACCATACACTTTACGGCGCGAGGACGCAGACTCACCCCGAAGGCAGTGGGCCACGCTAGGTCTCTGTCCGGAGGCCCGGGGCTGGGGGTTCCGAGACACCCCCACCCCAGGCAATCGTGGGCCTCGGAGCAGGAGCTGGTAGCACGGCGTGGAGAGGGCGCACAGCCCGGGGACCTTTGTAGTGTTCAGCCAGCACAGCCCAAAGCACCGAGAGCGAGAGGGAGGGACCGAGGGCGCCCGCAGGAGGCGCCGCCCACCTGCCCACCCTGCGCCCTACGCCACCAGGCGGGGACCAGGACCCTGGGGCGGAGCAGGCTGGAGGGCCTGGCACTGGGCACAGCAGTGCAGGGTCCCGGACCTCCCACTCTGCGGCTGGGGGATGACTGTCTAGGGGGGCACTTGCGGGATAATGGGAGCTGGGAGTCCCTGTTCGGCGACCTCACCTGGCTGTAAACTCACCTTCCTGTGCGCTCAGGCCGCCGCTGCGAGGACTCCCGGCCGCCCAGCCCAGTGATGGGCGGAGGAGGGAAGGAGGAAGGAAGCGAAGTTTTCCCAGCCTCTCAGCTCATGCTCTCGGCCAGCTCCCCATTGTCTGGTGTCCCGGAGGCCCTCCGGATCGCCACTTCGAGTCCTAGCCTATCTCGGAAGTGTCCCCGTAAGGGGCGCGTTCCCAGCTTGGCAGAAAACTTTCCAGCGAATCACAGGCTGGCTTCTCCCTCCGCCTGGAGCCGGGGAGGGTGTGTGAATTGAGCGGTGCCTCACCTGCCTGGAAGTTTGCCTGGGAACCCCACGACTCCAGGCACGGATCTGTGTCCCCTGCCAGCTCTGAATTCCGACCTGGGTAGCTTCGTGGGTGCGCGCCCAGCTCTTTGAAGTTCAAGGCCGGAGAAGTCCCGGGGCAGCCGGGTGTCAGAGAATTCGGCTGGGGTCAAAAAGCGCCTCCTACTGGGAGGTGACCGCTCTCTGGATAAGCCGCACAGCTTGGCTGCAGCCAAGTTCACTTGGAATTCCTGGGTCCTCCTGATCCGGCAAATTCACCGAGCTGTATACTTCCGGAGTTCAATCACGCTCTGTACATTGCTACTTCTTATTTGCACTAATAGTAGCAAGGAATTAATTTGGGAATAGCTTGTGGTTTGGGAGGTTCAAAAGGCATTTTTTTGGAAACAGGGTCAGAACACAAGAGTAACTGCTGACATGTCACGTCCTAACTCTGAACCCGAACTGGGTTCCTAACCATCACCCCTGAACAGTCTCCCATAAGCCTCCTCAACCCTGCACAGCCCAGGCCTATAGTTTGCATTTCACCCTGACTGACTGGAAGCAGGTCATTCAGACAGTTCCAAAGGTGGAACAAGGAATACTGGTACTTTTCCATGCCGGGATCCAACCCCGGACCCGCCCCTACTCCGCATCTAATCTCGCTGGGCAGGTCCGTAGCTTCTAAGTGGGAAGAGACCAAGGACTTAACAGCTAAAGCTGAGCTAAAAGAAAAACCAGAGTAGCAAAGGAAGTGTGCTCTGTGCACTCTGTCCAACCCTCTGCCTTAATGTGCTCTTTCTTTCTTTCTTTCTTTCTTTCTTTCTTTCTTTCTTTCTTTCTTTCTCTTGCATCTCCCCCACACAGGAGCTGCCTGTCTTCTTATCCCAGCACATTCCCAGTTCACCACAGCTTGTGTTCTTAGGGGAAAAATTCAAAGAGGTGAATCCCAAACAGTGACTTTCTATTACCTATTGTGCTGTCTAGTTTTATGTGAACTTGCCACAAGCTATAGTCGTCTTTGTCGAGGGAATCTCAACTGAGAAAATGCCCCCAGAAGATTGGGCTGTGGGCAAGTCTGTAAGGCATTTTCTTAATTAGTGATCAATAGGGGAGGGTGTGGTCCATTGTGGGGACTCCTGAACTGGTGGTCCTGAGTGTTATAGAAAGCAGTCAGAACAGTCATGAGGAACAAGCCAGTAAGCTGCACTCCTCCATGGCCTCTGCATCAGCTCCTGCCTCTAGGTTCCTGCCCTGCTTGAGTTCCTGCCTGATTTCTTTCAATGATGAACAATGATGTAGAAGCATAAGCCAAATAACCCCTACACACACACACACACACACACACACACACACACACACACACACACAGAGAGAGAGAGAGAGAGAGAGAGAGAGAGAGAGAGAGAGGGTGTTTCATTGCAGCGGCAGTAACCCTAACTAGAGCGTCTATTATCAAAGGATGTTGGGATTGGATAATGGTGACCACTTACTGAATCCGGTGCAGCAAACATCCGACATTCACAGAGCACTAAGAGAAAGATCCTTCTGGCCTTTCAGGGGAGGCCTCATAAAATGAGGAGAGTTATATTCTTGGATCTGCCAGCACTGAGGAAGTTGGGATTTAAGCCAAGGGTCTCTGCAGGAGCCTGACTTTGAATATCCATGTCAGGAGTTTCCAAGAGCTGGCAGAAGAATGGGCACCCAAAGGTGTTCGCATCTCAGTCTCTGGAACCTAGGACCTTAGAGGGTAGACTGCAGGTATGCTCAAGCTGTGAATCTGGAGACTGGAGGTCATCCAAAGTGGTCCCGGGGGCTTTTATCGGTGGAAGGTAGGAGGGTCGGTTGTATCTGAGATGTTATAGTGGAAGAAGGAATCAGGTAAAGCTTCTGAAAAGGGCCCTGTGTCAGCCAAGTGAGGTTGTCGGCCTAGAAGAGCTGGAAATGGTAGGAATGGATTATGTGGTAGAAAGCCCAGAAGGGTCTTCACACTTGCTAAGGGTCTTCACACTTGTTACTGATTTTAGCCTGGGAGAAGCTGGTACCTGACCTCCAAAGCTGTACCCTGGTTGCTCTAAGCCCTGCAGCAGCTCCTGGCAACTTGTTACAGTAGCCAAGGGGAATTGGAGACATCTAGCACTCTCAGCTGCATAGGCCAATGCTGATTTCACCAGCCCTTCTGCTGACTGTCCACTGGAAAGCTCTTTTCTCAAGAGACACCAGGAGATAGCGATATAGCCTGAATCACTGATTTAGAAAGAGGGTATGATTTCATTAGATCTGTAGTTATTTATTTATTTATTTATTTATTTATTTGCTTACTTCTCTGCTACTTTGAACTGTGTGACCTTGAGAAAATGTCTTATCCTCTCTGGGCCTCAGTTTCTTTCTTTAAATGTAAAAACAGTGATGCTGGCGTATGCCTATGGCCCCAGACACTTCAGATGCTGAGGCAGGAGGATTGCACATTTGAGGTCACCTTGGGCAACCTTCTTTTGTGAGGATCGAGGCTTGGGAACTGGGTACTTTTCCATTACACCACATCTCCAGACCTAGCTTGAGTAACTCAATGGAACTCTCTCCAAAACAATAAACTAACGAAATTTAAAAATTCTTAAAACAGGAACTGAAGATGTAGACCCTACCTGTGTTTCCCAGCAGGGTATAAACCCCAGTGGAGTGGCACACTCTTGTAATCCTAGCACTAAGGAGGTGGAGGCAGGAGGATCAGAGCTGCAAGTCATGCTGGTGTATATAGCTAAGTTTGAGGCCAGCCAGGGATGTGTGATAGCTGGTCTCATAGTGACGATTACAATAACGAAACGCAATGCCCGTGTGTGGCCCCGGATCTCATCCTCAGCACATCAAGAAGAAAAACAGAATAAAAATAGTGGTGCTAAAAATACCCCCCTTGCAGAATCAATACGAGTATCGGAGGCAGCAGGATGCGATGCTCTGTGTGAGTCCCTGTGGCATCTGAGCTGCAGTCGCTGAGGACTGACATGCCCACTCAGGAACACAGGACTCTTTAGAGCAGGTCTGCCTGCTGGGCCACTCCTGAACTCTGGCTGAGTGGGTACATGATGCTTAAAATGAAAGTCTAGCTGGGCTTAGTGATGTACACTGTAATCCCAGTGCTTTTGGGAGCAGAGGCAGGGGGATCAGAATCCAACCAATTCACCCCCCCTAAAAAAACCCACTAATTGAAAAAAAAGGGGGGGACCGTCTGTTGTCACTGGTCAGTGACTAGACCCTCTTCTGATTATGTGCCGAAAAGAAAACTATCTACTCAATAAAAAATGTAAAAAATGTGCTTATGGGCCAGCAAGATGTTGCAATGAGTAAAATGCACACTGCACAAGCTTGACGACGTGAGTTCAATTCCCAGACCCAGGGAATAGACAGGTTCCCCCACGTTGCTCTCTGACCAGCACACGAACACTGTAGCATCATTCACACATGAAACAGCAACTGGCCTACGTGCTCATGGGTCAGCAGCGATGGTGGCTTGAATTTGATCCTAGGGACCCACTTGGCAGGAGAGACAGATCCCCCCTCAAATTGCCCTCTGACCTCCACATGTGGGGGTATAAATATACACACATAAGTAAGTAAATTTAATTTAAAATTCTGAATATGTTTATAAATATTTAGAAGCTGGTCAGGAGCCAGCTGTCAGTCCTGTGCCTTCCATTGCTGGCTGTGGCTTCTGCCATCTGTCACTATTTTCCTTCTTAGGTCCCTGTTTTACCCATTTAGTTTGCTTGTTTGTTTGTTTGTTTGTTTAAACAGAAATCATTATGTATTCAGGCTAATCTCAGCTTCCTGCATGTAGATTCCTACTTATCCTTCCCGGGGCTCATTGCTGTACCTAGGAAGAGCTGAGCCCAAATATCTTAGCCACTGACTCTCCCCAGTCAGCAGTTAGTCACGTACGTGTACAACCTGGCCTTGGGCTAAATCACCCCTATTGGTCACCAGGAAGTGACACGTCTTGTGTGCAGGGCTTCAGGAGTGACATACTGGCCCAACCTCTCTCAGCTGATTCAGCTCCTTGTAGAAGACAAACTGGACTCACGTGATGCTGTGCAAAATCAGAGAGTGTTTAAAGGAAACCAGTTCTGTCTCATTTCATGAAAAAAAAATTAATTTCAGAAATATGTTCTCTGCCTACTCTCCCAGAGTCAATGGGCCAGTGGGGACAAGCCAGAAAGCTGGGAACAGAGCTTAGAGGGATATCCCAACACTTGGTACAGCTTCTCTTGTCTTGTCCTGTGTTGTTTTTGTTTGTTTGTTTGTTGTTGTTGTTGTTGTTGTTGTTGTTGCTTTTTTGAGGCAAAGTCTTATATATAGCCCTGACTGACCTGGAGCTCATTATGTAGCCTAGGTTAGCTTGGAACTCACTATGTAGACCAGGCTGGCTTGGAACTCACTGTATAGTCCAGGATGGCCTGGACTCACTATGTAGACCAGGCTGGCCCAGAGCTCACTATGTAGACCAGGTTAGCCTGGGAATGTGTGGAGAGCCTCCTACTTCTGCCTCTGAATCCTGGGATTCCAGGCGTGTACCTCCATGCCTGGCAGGCAGTGGTTCTGGAGACCCCGATTGTACAGAGTCCATCTTTCACTATCAGATGTGTGTGCAGGGATGCCTCATCTGTCCCTTTAAATCCATGCCCCACAATGCCAAGTTAAGGATGTCTGGTGCAGATCTAAGGCCCCTCTCACTGCTCTCAGCATCAAGTACAGCCTCCCCAGCAAGGACACACTAGACTCTCAACCTGGTGTGATACTCAGCCTTGCAGCTTGTCACCTTAGACCACAAGCCGGTCCATCCTCTCTTCCAGTGGCTCTTTCTGCACTAGCGACACAGTCCTTGGACCTTCCTGTCAAGTTCCTTGGCACGCTATATTGGCAGAGCCCCTTTCAGTGGCTGTGACTTTTGAGGTCACCCAGAGGCACTGGGGTCACACTGAAGCCTCACCTGCACATGGAGGCTCTGCAGAAGGAAGGTGGTTACAGCAGTGATTGCTAATGTCAGGCCACTGCTACCACACCTAGGCTTGTTTTCCAGCAGTAGAGGGAGTGAGGCTGAGTAGCCTCACGCTGGCTGTGGCCTGCCAGCCTCCAAGGGCATTGCAGAATGCTTGCTGTTTTGGTTTTGGTTTTGTTTTTCCCTGACTTTCCTCTGGTTTAAGGCTTAAGTTAGTCTGAGGACATTCTGGTTTTTATCAACTTGTCTCTAGCTAGAGTCATCTGAAAAGAGAGAACCTCAATTTAGAAATTGCCCCCTTCAAATTGGCCTGTGGGTGTGTGTCTATGGGGGCATTTCTTTCTCTTCCTTCTTTCCTTCCTTCCTTCCCTCCTTCCTTCCTCTTTTTTCTTTCTTTAGGAAGCTTTCTTCTTTTCAAAAGAATATTTATCTTTTTTTTATGTGCAGTAATGTTTTGCCCGCATGCGTGTCTGTGTGAGAGTGTCAGATCTTGAAGTGACAGACAGCTGTGAGATACCATGTAGTGTTGGGATTTGAACTGGGGTCCTCTGGAAGAGCAGTCAGTGCTCTGAACTGCTCAGCCATCTCTCCAGCCCTGGGGCGTCTTTGTGATTCATGATTAATGTGGAAGAGCCTAGACCACTATGGACAGTGCCATCCCTGGGCAGGTGGTTCTGGGTGCTATAAGAGCAGGGTGAGCAGGGCGTGGAGAACAGGTCAGTAAGCAGAGTTTCTCCATGACCTCGGCTTCAGTTCCAGCCTCCAGATTGCCTGTCTCGAGCTCCTGCCCTGGTTTCCCTTGATGATGGACTATAAGCTGTAAGCTGAAGCTAACCCTTTCCTCTCCTAAGTGCTTTTGGTCAGTGTTTTATTACAGCAAGAGAGAAGTGAATTAGAACAGAAGGCTTCCCACTTCTTTCACCAAAAGGACATGAAAAGCATCCTGTTGAAGCCTAGACTGGCAGTGGGAGGGAGCGGCAGTGTGAAGGCTCACTGGAGGTCAGGCTGCGGTGCAGGCTCCACTGACAGTTTGTAAGTGCCTTGGAATCACTGGGGCAGCTCGAGGATCCCCTGTGACTTAGACACAGAAGAAATAAACCCAACACTTAAGCGGAGAAATGGCAATCAACATCCTCTCTAGGGCTGAAAGGTGGCTTGCTGCCAAATCATGAGGCTCTGAGTTCAACTCCCCAGAACCCATGTTAAAGAAAAAGAAGAAGGAGGAGGAAAAAGAAGAAGAGGAGGAGAAGGAAGAGGGGGAGGGAGAGGGAGGAGGAGGAGGAGGAGGAGGAGGAGGAGGAGGAGGAAGAAGAGAAGGAGAAGGAGAAGGAGAAGGAGAAGGAGAAGGAGAAGGAGAAGGAGAAGGAGAAGGAGAAGGAGAAGGAGAAGGAGAAGGAGAAGGAGAAGGAGAAGGAGAAG
>JANHMN010000004.1:10846556-10862505 GCA_030674055.1 Rhabdomys pumilio | reverse complement strand
AGAAGGAGAAGGAGAAGGAGAAGGAGAAGGAGAAGGAGAAGGAGAAGAAGAAGCATTGTGGTGTTGGTTACTTATGAAAAAAAGGCTGTGGAGGAGGGAGACAGAAGGGTCCCTGGGACTTGCTGGCCAGTCAGACTAGCCTAATCTATGAGCCCCAGGTCCTAGTGAGAGACTTTGCCTCAAAAACTACAGTGGATGGCCCCTGAGGAAATAACACTAGAGCTTGACCTCTGGCATTTCCATGTTTGCATATGCACCCGTGCGCACACACACACGCACATGCATGTGCACACACAAACACACACACACACACACACACACATGCACACTCACACACAGTTTGCCTCAGCAGTCAACACCCACAAAGCATGGAGTCTGTTTGTGTCCCACCATACACTGAGTGCAGACCCATTTATCCTCCTTGGCTACTTGAGGAAGAATGGCACCGACTGACCTCACCTTACAGGTGAGAGAGTGACACAGCAGGATCGAGCTCACATGGCTGCTCGGTGCTGGGGTCTGAGTGGGACCCCAGCAGTCCATCAACAGTGTCCTGTCGGACCAAGGCTTCCACGCATGTACAGGGCAAGTGCTTTTCACTGCATCCAGTCCTGCAAATGGTTCTTTCTCTTTAATTTAGTTTTATTGTTTTAAATATTTGGTATTAAATGAGGTATCTGTTTCTTCAGTCCCTGGGAAGAGAAGAGAGCTAGGCAACTTCTACTGCATTCTTTTCTGCTGGCTTATTTATTATTATTATTTTTTTTTTACATTTAGTTATCTATTTATCTATCTAGTGTGTGTGTGTGTGTGTGTGTGTGTGTGTGTGTGGTGAACCCAGGACCCTGAATATGATAGACAAATGCTCTACCAGAGAGTTACAACTAGAGCCTTTAAAAAAAAAAAAAAGCTCTGTCTCTCTCCTTTTTTATTTTAAGATGGTATGATGGTTAGTTTTTGTGACGATTTGAATATGCTTGGTCCATGGGAAGTGGCACTATTAGGAGGTATGGCCTTGTTGGAGCAGGTGTATCACAGTGGGGCTTTGAGACCCTCTTCCTAGTTACCTGGAAGACAGTCCGCTCCTGGTTGTCTTCAAAACAAGATGTAGAACTCTCTGCTCCTCCAGCACCATGCCTGCCTGGATGCTGCCATGCTTCCTGCTGTGATGACAATGGACTGAACCTCTGAACTGATAAACCAGCCCCAATTAAATGTCCTGTATAAGAGTTGCCTGGGACATGGTGGTATTCCACAGCAGCGAAAGAAACCCTAACTAAGACAGTCTTATTGTCTACTTGACTAGATTTACAATTGCTTAGGAGATACATTTCTGAGTGTGTCTCTGAGGGCTTTTCCAAAGAGCTTTAACTGAGTGAGAAGACTTGCACTGAATAAGAGTAGCTCCATCCCATGGGTCAGAGAGGTAGCTAAGTTGGTAGAGTGCCTGACTAATGCACCAAGCCCTTGGGTCCACCCCCAGCACCAAATGCCCTGGGCGTGGCAGGACATTACTGTAACTTCATAGCTTGAGAGGTAGAGGCAGGAGGATTGGAATTTCAGTGTCACGGTTTGCTACACACGAGTTAAAGGTCAGCCTGAGAAGCACAAAATCCTGTCTCAAGAAAGGATGGAAGGAAAGAAGGAAGAAAGGAAGGGAGGGAGGGAGGGAAAGAGGGAGGAAGGGAGGGAAGGAGGGAGGGAGGGAAGATCAAGTGGAACACCAGCATCCACCTTGCTTTGCTTCCTAGCTGTGATGGTTTGAGTGAGCACAGTCCCCATAGGCTCATGTATTTGAGAAGGATTAGGAGGTGTGACCTTGGAGAAGGTGTGTCACTGGCTTGTGAGGGGCTTTGATGTTTCAAAAGCCCACACCACTCTTAGATAGGGTTCTTTCTTTGCCTCTTTGTCTCTCTGTCTCTCTGTCTTTGTCTCTCTGACTCTTCATCTCTGTCTCTCTGTCTCTGTCTGTTTCTCTCTCTGTGTCTCTCTGTCTCTCTGTCTCTCTGTCTCTGTCTCTCTGTGTCTCTCTCCTCTCTCTCTCTCTCCTCTCTCTCTCTCTCTCTCTCTCTCTCTGCCCCATGGTTATGTCTCAAGATATGAGCTCTCAGCTATTGCTCCAGCACCATGCTGCCTGCCTGTTCTCAGGCTCTCTGCCATAATGGTTGGTTGAGGACTTGCCCTTAAAAACTGCAAACTCCAAATAAATGTTTTCTTCTATAAGTTGCTTTGGTCGTGGTGTCTCATTGCAGCAATAGAAAAAAGTAACTAAGACACCAGCTGCGGACAAACACTCCTCACTCCATGCCTCCCAACTGTAGAGAAGATAAACCCTTCCTTTCTCCCTTCCTTAACCTTTTTCAACAGGTATTTTTTCCCCCATAGCAACATGAAAAATAAAAAGGAGCTCTGGCTGTCCTTGAACTTAGGATCTAATAGTAGGAATTAGCTAATAGCAAGCTCGTCATCCACTGAATCACCTCACTGACCCTAGATATCGAGTCTTCAAGGCTCACTCTATACAGGGAGCTGGGTGTCTGAGGGAGCAAGAGTTCAACAATCGAAGAAGACACAGCCCTATTTATAATTTCCACCCAATGAGTTTTTAAAGGAAGGAAACAGGGGCCGTTGGTCATCCTAGAGCTGTCTGTCCCTCTGGTCAGGTGGTCAGTCTGTTCCTGAGACTCATGGCGTCTACGGAATCTTCTTATCATCCCTGCACTTCTCCCAAATAATTATCTCTGGCCTCTGGGCTCAGGCACTCTGTGGAAGCTTGAATCTGCTTAGTGTCTGCCAGGCAGGATCAGCTCTGATGTCCTCCAGAAACCACCTGGGCTGGATGGTCACTTCAGAACAAACAAGCCCCAGATAGCGTACACTAGTTGATCTACTGATGACATATTCAAATATTGACATGCCAATTCCTTTGTCCCTGTAGGTCATACAGAAATGCCTCTCCCAACCCTGCTATTGTGGGATTATACTCTTGTGGCTGTCACTTTAGAGTTCACCACAGTCCCCACTCTTCCCTACAGTACACCTGAATTGATTTATTCTTGTGTGTGCGTACATATTTGTAGTGTATGTGCTTGTGTGTCTATACATGTGACAGCTAGAGGTTCAGAGGTGTTTTGACCACAAAGATTAACTGCGTTGGGCTAGAGATGTATTAGGTCAATTGACAGAGATGCGCACTGGGTTTTGGAGATCACTGATTGGCTAGCCTGGTTGGGCAACAAGCCCCGCCCCTAACTCTGAGGTTACAGATATGCAAAAGAGCGTGCAGTACGATTGCAACACGGATTCTGGGGCTCTGCAAGGAACTTAACCATGGAGCCATCTTTAGTACTTTATTTCGATTTTTGAGGCAGTTTCATGCATTCTCAGCTAGTCTTAAGCTTCCTACGTAGCTGCATATGTCCTTGAATGAATGGAACTCGAACCCAGAGCTTAGCCTTTTAAGTCTCGAATCCCCAATCAATCACAGGTGTAACTTTGATTCTCAGCTTTCTCCCATGTCCCTCACCCGGAAGAGACCCAAAGACTGTTGGGTCCAGGGTTTTCCTAAAGCCTCTGAAGATGGCTGATTGGCTGGTGCCGCCTCAGTGGCTTGAGTTCAGGCTGGGCGTGCCCCTGGAACTCCATCCCGGGAAGCCAGCCAGCCAGTGCAAACCTTCTCCCTGGAGGGTGGCAGAGGCCGAGAGAGAAGGATGAACCCAGAGGCTGAGTCACTGAGCTGGCAAATCCAGTTACTTTGGCCGGTCGCTGGCTACTGTCTGGTTCTAAGTCAGCAGCTGCCCTACCAAGCAGGGTGAAGTTATTTTTCAGGAAATCCTGTTATCATTCAGAACCTCGAGGTCTGTCCCCGGGTGCGGCTAGGGACTTGGCTGTCACTCCATCCCGCTAACAGCCTCAGACTTGGCAGTCAGGGTCTCTCTGACTTCTGTTATTCTTAATGCCTGGCCAGGAAGGCATCTCTCCCTCAGAGTCCACCAGTCCTGTGCCACTGCCAGCTTTGCGGGAGGCTTCATAGAGGGGACACTGGCCACCAGGTCTCTAAGAGCACTAACTCTCTATTTGGTCAGAAAGGGGAAAGGTTTTGGTTTCTTTTTCTGTAACTTAAATTTAAAGTTTATTGTGCAAATTGAGATTTAATTTTTTTTCTTCTTTTAGGGCTTAAACCTATGGCCTCAACTATGTCAGGCAAGCTCTGGGTCACTGAGTCCTCTTTTCTGTGTTTCTGTTTATTTATTTAGAGGCAGAGTCTCATGTAGCCCAGGTTGGCCTTGATCTCCCTATGTAGCTGAGGATGACTTTGAACCCCTGATCCTCCTGCTGTCTAGCTTCTAAGTGCTGGGGATTATACATGTCACAATATACCTGCTCCTTGCCTTGCTGAGGGTGGAAGCCAGAACTCCATGCTAGACGTACACTCTACCAGGTGAGCTACAGTGTTGAATTTACCACCCCCCCCCCCCGGATTGATATTTTCCTGCTAAAGATTAATGATCGCTTTCACGTCATGTGCTTTTACCATGTGTGATGCTTTGTATATGCTTGGCCCAGGGAGTGGTACAATTTGGAAGTATGGCTTTGTTGGTGTAGGTGTGTCACTGTGGGTGTGGGCTTTAAGACCCTCATCCTAGCTGCCTGGAAGTCAGTCTTCTGCTAGCAGCCTTCAGATGAAGATGTAGAACTCTCAGCTCCTCCTGTACTATTCCTGCCTGGATGCTGCCATGTTCCTGCCTTGATGATAATGGACTGAATCTCTGAACCTGTAAGGCAGCCCCTTATAAGAGTTGCCTTGGTTATGGTATCTGCTCACAGCAGTAAACCCCTAAGTCAGACACCACAATCTTGACCTTCTAGCACGGGAATTTAGAGTTGTAGTCTCAGGAGGCAACAGCTTGCTTGCTATGTAGGTACATGGCCCCAAAGCCCAGCCACCAAGGAGCTAAGCACTAGTTTTGTGGGGTACTGACTTGACTCAGACCCTTTGGGGCCTTGGCATCCTTATCTTTAAGATGGAGTTAGTGATGGTCGCTGTGGAGCTGAAGTCTGTGAAGTACAAACAGCAATGCTGGGTCACGGAAGGCTGCTTTATAAGCACAAGCTCTTACTGTGGGCCTCAGAGAAAAGCTCCCAATGTGACTACAGATGCCCTGGGTCAGGATGAGGTGGGGAGATGTTCAGAAGTGCAGGTAGCACATCTCAGAACACCCGTGAGTTGAAGGCCAAGGTGAGAATGCTGGACGACAAATCCAGCTGTCTTTTCTCCATGGAGCCTGGAGAACGGTGACGGGGCTCTGTGGATTCACCACAGAAGGCTGCAAAGCCAGAGGGCCTGGCACTCAGAAACGGGTTGGAGGTGCCCCAAACTAAAAGCAGCTGTGGCTGGTATCCTGGCTTCCCAGGACCCAGCTGCTGAGAAGGGGAAGCGGTGACCAGATACGCTGAGTAAGTGACCCTGTGGCTTCGGGTTGCAGGCTGTGGGAAGTGCTGCCCAATTCTGTGGAAATCCCCGGAAGCTGGTGGCTGCATCTCCATGACTCTCCCTGGGTTTCTCTGACTTACTCAGACATATTTGTTTATTTGGTGGGAGAAGGGTGCCAAGCACTTTCACCAGCTGTGTTCTGTGGATTCAACTCAAGTCACAGCTTTGCTGGCAAGTGCCTTTACCTGCTGAGCCAGCCTCCCTTGATCACCCCCCATACACACACACACCATGATGGGACCCTCTACTAGAATAGAATGGGGGTTTGAACTTCTGTTTTCCTGATTCACCCTGAAGCCAGAGTCTACATTTTGGGACTGCCTTACTAGGTTTCTGTCGGGAAAGGAAAGACACTTGTTCACCAAAAGCTGCCCTTGAGTCTACTGAGAGAGGCAAGAACTTCAAGGGGTCCAGCCTTGGTGAACTTTGCCAGGCTGGAGTTCTGGAGGGCGTGTGTGTGGGGGGGGGGATAGAGGCTAGTGCTGGGGGAAGGGAGTGGAATTAGCACTTCCTGAGTTGAACTCAGCACATTAGGACTGGTAAGAGACCTGACCCGCCATCTAGTGGCCCACATTGGGATTGAAATCTGTCGTATCTCAGGAAGGTCATCCCAGGGCAACTGCAAGCCCAGCTCTTGGCTGTGCCCTTGAGTCACCTACCCGGTCCTATTATATCGGGAACAGAGGCCTGCGGGTACACATCCCAGATTCACATGGAAATCCTAGACCCTGCTTCTGAATTCTGTATGGAAATAGAGATACCAGAAATACCTCCTGGAGTTACCACAGAGTGGACAGTGAGGAGACACAGGGTGGCTGGTCACTGTTAAACATCTGGCTATTGTCTTTGGAGTCTCAGGGTAAGAGAGACAGGCATCTTGAACAGCAAGTTTCAGTTGGTGTTTCTATGAAAGAGAATTCAGAGTTGTCTCGTCCCCCATTCCCATGTCACTGTTGCCATGCAGCAAAGATTGAGGGTGTGCGTGTGCGTGTGTGTGGATGGTTGTGCATGGGTGTGTAGAGATAACTGCTCGGTAGGGGTTGAAGGAAGGGATGGGAATCACGTTCAAACTCAGACAATGGGCGGCTGAACTGGGGCTTTTGTATCAAGCGACTGAAATCCGACCTGAGTTGTGGGGAACTGTTAAGTAATAGACCTTATCCCCTCATAATCTAGATGGTGGCATCCTAGCCTCGGAACCTAAGACCGTGACAGGATTTGGAGATTAAGCAAAGTGGTGGGGTTGTCTAGTACAATGTGACCATGAGTCTATAAACACACAGTGTCATTTTATGTGTGAATACAGAGGAACAGCCATGAAGAACATAGGAAGGGGGTGACTAACTACTGGCCAAGTAGAGAGGCCTCAGAAGGAGCCAGCCTTGGACTGTGAATGTAGCATCTTTCCTGATAGTTCTTTGGAAGCTTAAGATGATCAAACCGGCTTAGACAGGCTAGAGTTTCCAATCTGCCCAGGGTGTAGTCAGTGCTTTCTGAGTTTTGCAGCTCTCAAGAGGTATGGCACTCGGAAGCAATCCTCCCTCAGTTTCCATGAACCAGGTGGGTGTCTGGGACCATGAATGGGGTGGGTGTCTGGGACCATGGATGTGGTGGGTGTCTGGGAACATGGATGGGGTGGGTGTCTGGGACCATGGATGGGGTGGGTGTCTGGGACTCTCTGTGGTTACTCGGCAATGAGAACGAGGCCTTAACAGAAACAGTAATTCACAGCAGCCTGCAGGCATCCTCGAACCTGCTTTAAATCACCCCGGATGACTTCTGCCTATAGTACAACATGCTGTGCAAATAGATCTTAAGAGTCAGGATAAAACAACGGCCTACATGTTTGTTACAGACGCAATTGTTTCTCTGGATATTTCTGCCGAGGTTGGGTGAGTTCTCCAATGGTAACCCTCGGATATGGGAACTGGCTATTCCACAGAACCATGGGTTATTCTGATGTGGCCAGAGGGCCTTCTGACTTGACCGAAGATCCCTGCTAGAAAGCAGAAGTGTGGGGAGGTGGGGGTGGGGTGGGGGTGGGGTGGGAGGAGAATGACCAACAGCACAGAGCTGGGGGCGGGGGGAGTAAGTTGTGAGCACAGAGGCCCAAGGTTCAAATCCCCACCCCACAACTCTCTGACCTTGTCAAGCTGGACTCTCAGCCTTCCTAAGAAGTCCCCCATTAGTTTCAGGGGCTCCCGGTCTCCCTTGTCTTAAGAGGCTGCTGAGACAATAAAGGAGAAAGCCAACAAGAAAGAAGGATTGCAGCAAGGCCAAGCATTTATTGTTACATTGTTAAAATTCCCTCTGGGAAGGTGTGGGACACTACGGTTCACTGTTCATTTGTCGTGCATTTTACAAACCCTTCATGGGTCAGGGACATGGTCATCATCCACACTGGCTTCTGTAACGTGAGACCCAGAAGGTGCCACCACCCACCCAGGAGACACGTTCCCCCACAACCTGTGAAGTGTCCTTGGCCTTCTGAGAAGAGCTGTCATGATCCTAGTAGTCTTCTTTGACAAGATCCTGCAGTCCAAATTTACATCTGCCAGGGCCCCACCTACCTTTGACCTCAGACTTTGGCAACCTCACACTTTTTCTGTGCAGGCCAGGCTTAGGAGAGAGCCCCTCTCTCCACTTCCGAACCCAGTCCTTTGACAACCCCTGCATTCCGCGGTGAGGAGTCAAGACAGAGTCTGCTAAAAGTGACCACTGGATATGGATGGGGAAGCCCAGAGTCCACTGGGAAAGAGCCATCTGATGCTGTAGGCCTCCCAGCCTGTAGGAAGCAAGTGTGGAGTCTCTTCCTACCTAGAACCTGCCCTTGCAAGAAGCCCACATAGCCGGCAACATTTCCAGGAAGGCTGCCAGTATATTCCTGGCTCCAGAAGCTGTGTCACCCTTTAGGAGCTTGGTTTAAAGGTGACAGCTGGCTTCAATTAGAAAAGGACCTCACCCTCTCTTTGCTGGGCTAAGAGCTCGGTTGCTTCAGGATTCCAGGGGTGGGGAATGCATGTTATAAACACTCAGGGGTGTAGATCCTGAGCCAAGCTGAGTTATACCCCAGAGGTTGACCCTGCGAGTCCTGGTATGTGCCATGTGTGCTTTGGAGGCTGAGACGCAGACAGAAAGGTTCTTCCCAGTCTCCGAGGCCCCTGGACTCAGGTTGTGAGGGAGATTGTGCCTGCAGGACCCATGTCTTTAACATGGGGATCAGTAACTTTCAGATTCATAGGCTCCGTGTGGTCTTCCCTTAAAGAGAAGCTCACTGTACCACTGCAGAAGACTGGCTTCGGTGGCTCAGAGACTGTGCCCCACACACCCCGTGCTGTCAGCTGTGGGAGTCTGAGGAGAGCTGGTACAGAGCTCAGTGGCCTGCAATCCTCCCTGTCACCCTATCTCTGCTCAGTCAGCTTGGACCCTGCACCCAGTAGGCCCGAAGGCTGTGCTGGTGGCTCTTTCAGACCTGGCTTTCGGAAACTCTCAATATTAAACATTCTGCATGCCCCTCTTTCCTATCTCCCGATCCAACATGGAGCAAACTCGCCCAGTGTCTGCAGATGTTGTCGGTGGAAGTTAGGCTCCTTCTTCCCCGGACCCGTCCCTTCCAGCTGTTTCCTGAGAGGTTCAAAGCTTGGAACAAATGTTAGCGAGAGTGTTAGTCCTCACAGCTCCCCTGAGAGGAACCGGAAGTATTACGGGTAAGACACTGAGGCACAGAGAGGTGAGGCCACTGGGAAGAAGCCACACAGCAAAACACTGGCAGACCAAGACAGAGACTAGAAAGGCCCTACTCTGACAACCTGGTGACCTTGTTCTGTGGGATCTACACCTCTGTGAGCTTACCTGTCTCAGCTGACAGGGACATCACAAAAGAGGTTTGTCGGGTTAATGACAGGCAGTCTCCCATTTTATGCCCACACTTGGAATAGCTGTTTGGGACAGCTCAGTAACTATCCCTCCCACTCTTGAAATCACATTCATTCTGGTGGCAGGATGTCTGTAGCCCCGAGGGCTGCAGCTGTCAGGCCGCTCTGCCCTGCAGAGATTCCCCTCCTGATCCCAACATGTCTACCTCAGGATGTGCTGCTCTTAATGTGGAAGAAATACCCAGGCCGTTTTGCATCCTTCCAGAGTGAGTGAGGAGGTCAGAGTTCAAGTTCTCTGCCCAGTGGGCTGTCGGTCAGTGTTCACCACCTGGCCACTGCTGGCTGGCTTTGCAACAGGTTCTCAGTGCCCCTGGCTCTGCCAAGGCTGGCTGGCTTTCCTGCTCCTTCCGGCAGAGTGTTCCAGGCCCAAAGACTGACCCTTCCTGACCCTTCCTTGAAAGTCCAGTGTAAAGTACCAGCAGCCCCTGGCTTGTACTATGAACAGCAGCCCCAGGGCCACCCGCTGGATCAAGGCTGGGTGATAATGTCCTCAGAGATACAAGACATCTAGGTGGGCATTCTCTGTCCTTGGTGCTCCCTGGAAATGTGACCATCTCTGGGAACTCTGTTCTGACACCCCATCTGTCCTCAGTCCCGGGTCAAGCAGCACAGTGGGGATGGACGGCTCTGGGACATTGGACTGCTTCTCCTCCCTGCTCTTCTGGAGTTGAGTCATGAGGCTTTCTTACACGTTGGTGACCTCCAAGCTGTTGAATCCCTCCAGACGGCAGTGTTCAGGCCTGCCTTGGAGGTCTTCATCCCCACAGTCCTCGTTCTCAAGAGAGCCATAGTCATCATGGAAGTCGGCCTCTTTGCTGCTGAAGCCCCTTCCTATCTTCCCCAGGGGCAGCTGAGGAGACAGAAACAAACCAGAGGACAGAGCAAGAGAGAGATAAGAACTGAGTCATGCTGTGGCATCTCCAGTGTAAATGCTGTGTGACCTTCAACATCTCTCGGAACCTCTCTGGACTCCTCCAATATTAGTACCACACCTACTGCCCAGACACATGGAGAGGATTTGCAGGAATTCCATAAGAAACCAACATTTGACTTTCTAGCTAGAGAGACTCAATTACTTACCAGGGATGACTTTGGACTAATGATTCTACCTCCTCATAATACTTATACTAATACATAATACTAATAATGCCCCCTCCCCCACGATGTTGATAGAGGAAGATGGGACAATTCCTGGGAGTGTGTGTGACCACATGTGCAAGGTCTTACTGTATGCGCCATCCAGAAGGAACTCTAGCCCTACCTGGTATGTCCACAAGTATAGGCTTGAGGTTTGTATATGAGTGTTAGAGACCCTGTTATGTATTTCTGGCTGTGGGACCTGGGATAAGTCAGCTGCCCATCTCTGAGCCTTGATTTTTTTTCTCAGCTGCATGATGGGAAAAGTGACATTGACCTGGGTGGACTGTTGAGAAGATCAAAAATCTGTAAGGCAGGGGGTGGGGGATGGGCAGCTCAAAGCAGGTCCCCTGTGGGAACTGTCCCCACACACAGAGGCCTCTTGGTGGGGTGGTGGTGATTCAGCTCTGGTTCCAAGCTGATTCTTGCTCCCACAACTCTAAGCGGCTATGTGCTCGACTGCCTGTCTTTCTAGACGAGTGAGTCTCCACTTGAGATTCTTCTATAAGAACCTTTCAGACAGGGCTTCCAGATTTCCCTAACGTGTATCTATTCAGGAAGCATGTGTGTGTGTGTGTGTGTGTGTGTGTGTGTGTGTGTGTGTGTGTGTATCTGTGCAAGGACACGCATCTCCCTCCTTCCCAACAAGTTTTTGCTCCTCTGGGATGAAGGTACTCACAGCTGAAAGCAAGCTCCCAGCCCTTCGGAAACTGGGACTGGTGAGTTTCAGCCCAGATTTGGCTACACAGTGAGATGTGTCTTACAAATAAAGCAGGACCAGGCTGGGGAGATGGCTTAGCGGGTAGAGGTGTTTAATGCTGAGATTGGTGATCAGAGTTCAGTCCCTGGCACCCACACTTGTGGTAGAAGAGAACTGAGTCCTACAGTTGTCCTGTGACCTCTGCATGCATGCTGGGGCATGCACACACAGAGATAATAAAAATTATTTTAAAAGATAAAATAGGAAAACAAGAAAGTCTGGTTGAGGTATTGTTCGCTAAAGTGTTTGCCTAGCATATAAGACCCCAGCCCTGGGTTCGACTTCCAGCTCTGCCAAACCAAAACTAAAGCAAAAACCAAGAATGGCTAGCCCAGGACAGTGTCCTCAGAAGCCAGTGACAACGTGTTCTTGCGATGCCCTTCCTGAGCTCAACTGAAGTTCAGGTGACGCCAAGTGAAAGTGAAGATGTACATGTAGTGACCAAAATGCTGGTTACATCTAGAGTTTCTGTTGGTCTCTGGCCTACTGCCTCTGTTCTATTCTGTCCTACTGGGTACTCCAAAGGTTCCTCGCTGGCTGTGGAGTTCAGCTGTCCCTGTCTTATGCTGTCCTACTGGGTACACTAGAGGTTCCTTGCTGGCTGTGGAGTTCAGAATCCAAGTCAAAGGTTTCCAGACTCTAGAGCTCCCTGATCCCTCCCAGCAGCCAACTGTGTGAGGTGTTCTGCACCCCAGGGGCTCTGTGTGAGTGGATCCCACAAGCTGTAGCCACCCTACCATACATAGACTCTGCCTTGCACGAACCCCTGTCACTAGGCATTATTTTAAGCACGGGCCCAGATATGTGCTGACTCTCCTATGTGCACCTGTGATCTAAGGTTCACAGGTGACGAAGGAGCCATGGGTCCACCCAGGAAAGGACACCTGGCCCCATGGACAAAAAGACCACTTACCCGGCCAGTTCTGTACTTGCTGTTGCCACTACTGTCTTCTTTCCCAGCTCTGGTGATGCTGGAGGCCCTGCCAGGTGGTGTCCCAAAGCGCTCAGAATCCCGAATGCCTGTGGAGCTGTGGCATTTCACACCTTAGAGTTAGTAAGAGACACAGCCTACTGCCCCTGTCCCCACTCCCTCATTCTTACTGCTTAAGAGTACTGGCTGTTCCTTCAGAGAGAGAGGACTGGGGTTTGGTTCCCAGCACCCACATGGTAGCTTACAATTGTCTATAACTACAGTTGCAAGGTATCTGATGCCTTCTTCTGGCCTTCATGGGGCATCAGGCATGCATGTGGTGCACAGACAGACAGACAGACAGACAGACACACACACACACACACACACACACACACAAATAAAAGGGCTGTGGATATAGCTCAATAATAGAGTGCTTGTCTAGAATATGCAGGGCTCTGGGTTCCACCTCCAGTACTGTTAAAAATAAACATCAACTATCTTTCCTTATAGTGTGTGTGTGTGTGTGTGTATAAATGAAGCTAAGAAATAGCACCTTGCTGATGACATTTTGTGACATCACTGTGAAGGACTACTGTGTCCACCCAGCCCGGGATGCTGTCTATGGTAGAATCCTAATATTGAACTTAATGACAAGGAACGTTTCTCCCACTGGTATCTTCCACCAACCCACAGCATCCTGGAAGGATCACACTGGGAGGATCCAAAGGGTCACCACATCCCCCCAACCTGCTTCTCCTCCTCTCTGAAAGCAGAAGGAAGTAACAGGAAGGAGGACAGAGACCTTCCTTGTGTGGCTCCCTGCAGAACTGCCCCATGAGTGTCAACTCTCGGAACCATCTCAAAGATCTCACCGTGTGCCAGGGACAACTATCTGCAGTAGTGGGGGGGGGGACTCTCTCAGCTACTGAGGTGGCTTCCGAACTCCTTAGGAACTCTTGGGGTTCTGTGTCCCCTCATCTGACTGAAGTCTGTCCCCTGGGTTCATGGCACTCTACAAAGCTTCATGGAACCTAACTAAGGGACCTTGCCACACCAGCCAAGTGTGATACGTATGGGCTGCATCACGGATAGAGGTGACAACAAGCTTTTAGGCTCCGGCTGAAGGCTACCTCTCTGTCTCTGGCCCATCAGCCTCCAAGTCCTGGAAGATGCCCACTTCCTTCTTTTGATCCCAGAGACAGAAATCCTACAGCTTTTACATAGCTCCCAAGGGGTTACTGGTCCAACCAATCACAAGGATCCACCCGCCCAAGTGTGACCCCAGGCAGCATCCACAGGGTGGGTCTGGGATGTCTGAGTACCCAACCCAATCGCTCTCTAGGCAAAAGGACCAGTGCAGGTAAGTGGCAGTGCTCTGCTTCCTTGGGTCAGAAGTACCATTTATCTGCCTAATCCTGACTCTAAACCTTTGCCTCCATGGCTATACCTGGCAGAGTGGCCACCTTGTTCTGTGAAATCAATGCATCGTCCCCAGCTCAAGCCTCACCTCATGCAACCTTTCTCTTGCTGAACCGTTTGTTCTCCTTACTTGAAATGTCCCAGTGCAGCGGGTTTAACATGTGCTGCCCTCAGGACCTGATACTCCTTTCTAGTATCTGAACTTCTCTGAGCTTCATCTTCCTGATCAGTGTGGTACAAGGACGGGTGGAGCTCAGCCAGGCAAGGACCAGAGCTGGGACAATGTCATCTGATTTCTCAACCCATGCCTTGTGTCCTGAGTACCGTGGTCCACTCACTTGGCCGGATGGAAGATGGTGCTCATCTCCTCTGCCAGGTGTCTCCTGAGGATGTGCTTCCCGCTGGGGATGCCCAGGGCAGTGGCCATGGCCTCGGCATTGAACGTGGGCTCCAGGACCAGCACAGCACCATGGACACCGCTGTTGGTCAGGTTGTCTGCATATTCCTGAGGGCAGAAGCGTGAGGTGGAATCAGGAACCATCAGAGCCAAGTAGGGATATGACTCAAACAGCTGACTCGTTTGAGAGTGAAGAGGGGACCTGTTCCCCATCCTCAGGGCTGTGAACATAGCGGTCTAGTGTCACTGACACTTGCTGGACCCTGGCAAAAGCCATAGATATTTATAGAAAAATTATTGCTAAGAATTGTTCCAGTCATGAGCACTTTCAACAGGGATCCCACTGTGGCAGTAAGGGATTCTACTCCAGTGACAGAAAGCTGTGTCCTTGTCAGGCTGGGTAATGGTGCCCCCAACCTGACATTAAAGTGGACATTGATTTGCATGTCATTTGCATAGATTAGAGAGTCACCCCCATGCCTCCACCACCATCGCCCCTCACCTTCAGGTCGATATCTCGAACCCACTTGAGCACTCGCTGGTTGGTCCAGACCACAGGGTCTGTATTCTGTGTTTCACAGCGAGCTCGGCGCTCCTGGAGAGCCTGGGAGTTGGAAAACAGGGAGTCAGTTGAAGACATGAGGGACACACGGAGGTCACGTGTGGGAGGAAGTTCCATGATGTTAGTGGGGTCTTCAGCATGCTTGTGTGATGAGGGTCACCCACAGCTGCCTGAGCCACACCGTCTGTGTTGTGAGACACAGAAGAATCTGCCTCCTAGGGTGCAAGAAATTGGGTGTGGGGGATGGAAAGAGAAGTCACTCTCCACGTACTCTGTGTCCCAGGCCTGTGGCATCTCTGCCCCAGTGATGAGAGCACGAGCTCAGTGGACATTTGTGGAGACCCTGCCTATGATAGGGAGGCTCTTGAGTTCTATGCATCCTGGTTTGAAATACCATCTTTGGGTCCTGTGGATGAATCAGTTTGCTGCTCTTTCATAGGTTGCCCTGGGGTTCAGACTCCCAGACCAAGAGTTTCTGCAGAGGTGTACCCTCTGTGTTTGGATAAGAATGGTTCTCATAGGCTCATATATTCAGATGTCTGGTCCCCATTTGGTGGAACTGTGTGGGAAGGATTAGGAGGTGTGGCCTAGTTGGTGGAACTGTGTGGGAAGGATTAGGAGGTGTGGCCTAGTTGGTGGAACTGTTTGGGAAGGATTAGGAGGTGTGACCTTGTTGGAGAAGATGTGTCACTGGGGGTAAGGGGATGGGGACAGGCTTTGAGGTTTCAAAAGCCCACGTCATTCCTAGTCTCCCCATCTGTTGGTGGGTCAGATGGAGCTACTGCTCCAGAGCCATGCCTGCCTTCCTGCTGCCATGCTTCCTGCTGTGACTGAAATAAACTAATCCTCTGAAGCTGTTAGCAAGTGCCCAAGGAAATGCTTCCTTTTACAAGTTGCCTTGGTCACAGTGTCTCTTCCCAGTTACTAAGACACCCTCTCTAGGACTTCTACCCCAAAGTCCCATCACTTCCCCTATCTCAGTGCACTGGCTCCACGTATTACAGTCAGAACACCCAGCGTTTACCCTTCTCATCATACTGAGGATCCCAGAGGCTAGAGCTCTGCTCAGTCACTCAGGGGATGATGGGGCACAGGGACAACAGCCTTCTGTCTGTTCCTATCTCAACACTGAGTTTATGTTTATGCTCTGATGTGGCTCTAGAAAAAGTCATATGGACCAGACCCTGAGGACTAGCCTCGCAGTGACCTTCTTCAGGGTACATATAGGAAGATAAGCTACGAAAGATGGGACTGGAGTCCTGTATTCTCTGACTTAGCAGAGTTCAGAATTAAGGAGCATCAGAACTTAAACCTACAACATCAGCCAGGGCT
>JANHMN010000004.1:10824056-10844056 GCA_030674055.1 Rhabdomys pumilio | reverse complement strand
ATGTGTATATGTGTGTGTGTGTGGGAGGGGGGAGGTATTTTCCAAGGTCATGGGTTATCTGGTTGCCTGGAATTAAAGATATTGGTTGAGAGCTGCCTGGTATGTGTTCCCCAAAAAGGCTTGAGGAATGGCTACGTCGGTCCCTAGCTGTTATTCCTCTGCTCACCACACAGTGGCAGCCTCACAGAAGGAATGAGGTCCTCCTCGCAACCTACCTGCAGAGAGACACTGAGAAATGACCCGGTGCTGGATGGTGGGAGCACAGCTTTGTTTAAGTGGGAGCCAGGGGTGGACACAAAGGGAGCACTCACTCACACAAAGGGAGCACTCAGTACAAGAAAACACAATTGGCTCACGAAGGGGCACTGCTCTTCTCTTTGGTGCATCCCAAGATAGCTGGCATGCCCCAGTCTGTTCCCAATGCTTTCTTGCCCTTCCTCCATCCCAAGAGCGTCTTCTGAGCCTGCACTGGAGGGGCAGATAGGGCTCCCTTCTTCCTTCCCCCAGAGGATGTCTCTTCTGATCTGTTTTAGGTTGCTCCCTCATATCTGGTTGGTCACTGCCCTCAAAGCACTTGACACGTATTGCATTTTTTAAAAGAGATTTTAGAAAGAGATTGATCACTAGTTTACTGTCCCTTGTCTCTAACTTAGAGGACAGGAATGGCGGTCAGGAACAGGGCCATGTTCACTGACATAGTGGGTGTGGGCTCGTCAGCAGACATTCACTAACTACCTATGGGCGGAATGTCTTTATGAGTTCCCGGCTCCCTCTCCCTTGCCCTGCTCCAACCTCCTGGAACTACTTGGCTGTTTCCCCAAGGACAGGACCTTGTCCTCTGTCTCCAGGCTTGTTGCCCAACATTTCCTCTTCACCATTTTTTACAGACTCCACTGGGCTGTCTGGTCTCCTAGATACCTTTCGGGAATACCCACTGGACCAGGATCCTTTCACTTGCCCAAACTCCCAGATTCCCATGTGTGTACCTGGCATGTTGAGGTTGACGACAGCTTGTAGGCCAATATTCCCTCTCTAGACTGTCCTGGTAAGGGACAAGGCAGCTCACTCAGCCCACCCAGCTGAGTGAATGCTGCCTGGTGTGTCTTGAAACTCATTGCTTAGACAGCAGATGAAGGCTAGGGGGAGGGACCAGGCTCCTGTCTGCACTGACGCAGCTTCTAAACTAGAATATTTCAGCCCAAGATAATCTTCCTTCTGGGTGATGGCTCCAGTGTAGAGCCTTCTCCTTCTCCAGGGCTGGCCCACCTTGTCATTGGGGATCCTTATCCAGACCCAGCTTTCCTGGCCATCGTGGTTCTGAACTGGGTACTCATGACAGCGCTGTCACTCATGGGGACAAGGGGAGAGTGCCTCCACACTTCTGAAGTCATTAGTGCCACACTGTTGGGGGTGGTGGCCAGGAGGTACACCTGGCCTGACCTCAGCAGTGGTTCACTTGTAACCAGCACTTGTGCCTCTGTATGATCCCAAAGAATATACATGTGACCTTCAAAATGCCCTCTGCATTGAAGCTTGGTCACTCTTGCTCAGATTCTACTCAGAGCTGATGTTGGAACCCAAGTCTGGCGTCCGCAAGAATCCAGAAGCTGTTTCAACCAAGAGTTGTCAGTACCTCTTCCTCAGGTAGAGCTAGGCTAGACCCCAAGGTCTGAGGATGGGCATGCCATGCAGAGAGTGTCTGGGTCACAAGTTAATATAAACACTGGGAGACTGTTCTAGGTGTGGGACCTTGTAACTCTAGGGCTGCTTCTTCTGTAAAATGGAGATAGCCAAATATGCCACATGGAGTGGTGGAGACTGAAGGGATGAGAGAATGGAAAGCCCTGAGCCCAGCTCTATAGCTAACAGTAGGAGCTGGCACGGTTAAACATCTAGCACACCGGCACCACGGGAGGGTGGAAAGACACCTTGGATGCGGTGCCACTTTTTGCATGTTCCCTGTTCGAACTCGACTATCTCCAAGGTGGGGTTTGTTATGTTTGCCTGAGATGTGGATAGAATGGGTAAGGGGAATTGTGTCAAGAGACAGGGGAAGGGTTGGTAAAGGGAATTGTGGGACCCAGAGAGGCCACACCCATCATCACAGCTGGATGAGTTTGAAACACCCACCTAAGGCTCTGACCCCAGAATCCAAGGGCTTTTAAAAGTTCCATGGCTGAGTCAGAGGGCTGGAAATGCAGAGTTATAATAGGCTTGTACAGTTCACTTGGAGAACGCATCAAAGCTTGTACTAGATTCCTAACAGGGTCCAAGCCTTAGCTTCTGGTTAACTTTTTCCTCTTTACTTTACAGGTAAGGAAACAGTCCCAGAGAAGACAAAGTTACCCAGCATGTTAGAAACAGGCTTGATTTCCACAGAGGACAGGAATCTCACGCTAAGGTATCTCCCCACAGGACATAGACTGTCTAATGTGGGGACCCCATGTTTCCTGGGACCATTCTGCTTCAACTCTCTCCTGCACATGTGGCTGTGCCTTTGAGCCACGTCTTTCTGAGCTCCTGGTGGATGGCAGGTGCAGCTCCTCTTATGGTCCCCTATATCCACATCTAGGTGACGGTGTCTGAATGGGGCTCCAGGAGGAGTTAGGGTTACCTGACATGACTAGGGGTAAATTATATTCCTCACCCCTGTGTGAGAACCCTGAAGAAGGCTGCCATGTATAACCAGGAGAGGTAGTCCCGATGCAGCCAGGCCACACTGCCACCCTGCTCCCTGTTACCCTTGTTGCCTTCAGAACTGGGAGAGACAGATGTCTGGTGTTTATGATACCCATTTTGTATGGTAACCTAAGCTGATGGGGACAGCAATGCTTTGTGGACAGTGGTGGACATTTAGGCAGTGGTGGGGACTCTGAACTGAAGCCGGCAGCCCCACATGCTTGAAGGACATACACAGAATGGAGGGATCCTCTAGGATGTGAGGCGTGGTGTGAGCAGGAGGGGTCCTCTAGCTCTGGGAGTCAGGGTATGAGCAGGGACTTGGGGTCTAGAGGATGAAAGCAGTCAGGGGGTGGCTGGGAAGATACTTCCGGAGCCCTGAAGTCGGAAGTCCCCCTGGTTGAAGGGGTGGGTACTGGAGTTTTGGAGTCAGAAAGCCCAACGGGTTGAAAAGGTGCCTCCTGGCCCCACCCCATCAGCCCTTCCCTCCCAGCCTGACACCTCTGCTGCTGGCAACAATCTGCCAACTTTCTGACCTCTTCTCAGTAATCCTTGCCCCCAGTAATCCATGGTACCAGAGTCCCTCTCCTGCCACGTATGGATTGTGTTTCTCTGCTTCGGAACTGGCCTGCTTCTCCACCCCCTCCTTCCTTTAATCCACAAAGCAGCTTCTGCAGATAGCAGCACACACCACTAGGTTTGATTAATTAACTATACAGAAACGATGGGAAACCAGCAAAGGAGATAATTACGCAAAACAGACCGTGTCAGGTTTTTCAAAACTGGCCCCTCCCCATTCGGAGCGCCAAGGACTGGGTGCTAGGCAGGGCTTTCGTTTTCATCAGAGCGGCTCAAATGGTGGACTCCCCCCACCCCCATCCCCTGCCCCCAGCAGGTCAAGAGAGAAGTGGGAAGGGAGTGGGGCTGGGTGGGGGTGGGATGGGGAAGGAGGACAGGTCTCTAGCATGGACAGCCCAGCTCCCACCAGGTACACCTGCTAAGACATGCCTAAACCAGTGGCTCCACTCCTGTGTAAGAGATTGAGTGAGACTATCCAATCCTCCTATTCTGCCCCCTTCTACTTCAGTCTTCCCTCTTGCTCCCTTTCCTCAACCTGGGATGGACACTTAGCTTTGAGCAGGTAAGGCAGACATGTTGGTTATGTGTGGCCTGGTCCCTGCCAGCTGGGCAGCCACCCACTTTCTTGACTCCTGCTCTGGGTTGGAGGTATGTCTCCAATGTTCCGGGCATGTGTGCCTTCTCCTGTGTGTTCATTTTTCTATGGTGACAGGGCATGCCTAGGTTGCTGGACCCGATATTCTGAAACCTGGTATGGCCCAGTGTCCTGCTTACCTGGGTGACAGAGAGGCTCAGGACAGAAAGTCCTTGTTTTGTCCGGGTTTCAGTGACTCACCTGCGGCCTGCCTCAGCATCTCGGTAGTCCTCAATGGCTAAGCGGAGCTTCCGCCTGTGCAAGGAGCTGCACACACCTAGGCCCAACTCCAGGTCCTCGTCACTCAGGCTGAGAAGCACCTGCATTCAGGAGGTAGGCTTAGTGCAGGAAGGTGGGGTCCAGGGACAGCCTGACCTTGGCACTGGGAGCTCCAGCCCCTGTTCCCTACTGCTGAGCCAATACGGAAGGATCTGAGAAAAGGGCTCCTCATTTGTACCCCTCTCCCAGCCAGCACCAGGACACCTCTGCGATGACTGAAAACTCCCAATAAAGCTTGTCCCTAGGGAGTGGTGGCACATGTCTTTAATCCCAGCATGTGGGAGACAGAGGCAGGCTGATCTCTGAGTTCAAGGCCAGCCTCCTCTACAGAGTTCCAAGATAGCTAGCTGGGGCTCCACAGAGAAACCCTGTCTTGAAAAGTCAAAAGATAAAAAGATTAAAAAGCCTGTTTCTAGGAACTATAGAATGTCTAATATGGAGTCTCATGTCGCCCCCCCCGAGGCTGTCTTGCTCTAGTTTCTCCTCATGACTCTTGCTGGACTCTGGGAGGTCCTGGGCTCAGCTACCGTTATAGGCCACTGTTTGGGTAGGCCACTGTTTGAACCAAGATAGGTGGGACCACCATGCAGGCTAATCCCCCCTAGTCCAATCTTGCCCCTCTTCTGCCAGGTCGGGGGACGTTGCTCATCATCTGAGGTTGGTCCCACTTCAAGGACGAGGTAGCCTGACTCCAAAGGACTGTGTTCCTTGGTAGAAAGACTGACTTATTGGTGACCTAGGCCTGCAATAAACTGGCCAACTTCTAGATTATACTTCTTGTCCCTAGAGTAAAATGGAGACCAGTCCCTCCCTGGGAGGGCATGACACTCACGGGAGGGTACAGAGGCATCCCCCCCAGTGGCCCGAGCTGCCTACCTTCCCACTCTTGACATTCTCCGCACAGGCTTTGACGTACATGGGCATGGCCATCACCACCTCCAGCCAGGCCTGCACTGTGCCAGCCTTCCAGTGGGACATGGGCGTGGTCCTCACCAGCTCCACGTGCTGTAGACGGTCCATCTGCTCTTCCCCCTCAGAGAGGCTGAGGCTGTGGCGTGTGGGACTGCACTGGCTGTCGGAGTCTGCAACATACAAGTGGACAAGAGGAGATGTGGGGAGTAGCCACATTCAGGGTTCGGCTGGGCGGAACTCTAAGGCACAGAATCAAAGTGGCTCTCCTGGTACCCTGCCCGTGCTCCGGTGGATGGCCTCACATCCACACACATGCAAGAAACATAGAACTTAGAAGTCATTGAAGAAGAGGGGAAAATAAAGTTGGGAGGGGCCGTGTAGAGCAGGGGGAGAGCTGAAGGGGGAGGGGTGGGAGAGATGTAAGAAATGGTTAAAGAATGAATACAAGTCAAAGCCACCCATCCCCCATTACACAGTCCTCTCTGCCTCCCCAAAGAGGCAAGAAACATGATATTCCAGAAAGGAATAAAGCTAACACAAGGATGTAATTCTCCCAATGCCACTCCTAGACAGCAGCTGTTAGTATTTAGTTAAATAGTCTCCAGGAGATACAAACGCCCAGGCTCGCAGACCTACGTGCACGGCTCTGTTCTGCCTGATGCTTTGGCCCAGACACTGTGACAGGCACTGTTCCGTCTCAGTAGAGGATTTCAGGGCAATCTTTTGACAGTGTGGCAGGAATGCACCCGACTTATTTCATTCTGCCTAGGGGTGGCGAGGTGGGAGAGGGGGATGGTGTTGTTCCCAGTTTTCCACATTATAGATATGGAGCAGCAAAGAGCACCAGGAGATTTGTGTGTGCATATGTGCCCAAGTGCACTTGTATGTATGTATGTATGCACTTGTATGTATGGGTTTGTGTGCAGGCCTTCTGCAGCCAGCAGGTGTATGTGTGTATGTGTGTGTGTGTCTCTCTCTGTGTGTGCCCGTGTGTACCTGCGTGTGTGCAGGACTTGATCTGCTCACATACTACCAGTTGCTACGGAACACAGGGTAGTGGAGTGCCAGAGGCTGTGCAGGCTCCCACTATTAACTCACGCACTCAGGTTTAGGTTGACCGCCCCCCCATCTCCCAGTCCCCACACCTCCTGCCTTCCATCCTAGGACTGAGCTGCAAAGAGGAGGGGTCTGTGGGATATTTGCTCACACTGTGAGCCCTGAGATTGTGTTCGTTATTGAAAAAAAAATCTGTTTCTAGTTGTAGTGTGCCTCAGTCCTTAGCACACACCTTTAATCCCTCTGACTGGAATACAGACACACCCTTAGTACATACACACCTTTAGTCCCAAACAAGGAAGGTAAAGTTAGTTTGTAGGAAGAAGCATCCACGTTTGAAAGTGATATTTAATTTGAATGGCAGACAAAGAAAGATTTGACAGAACAGGAAATGGCTAACTCTCCTGAGAGAAGAAAGCTTACTTAAGAGAGCAGCGCGTGGGGGTGGAGGGGGGGAGTTTTACCAGGAGAGTTTTACAGAAAGAAGCTAGACACAGCTGAAGACCGAGAGAAGCCACAAGATTAGAACAGATTCCTAGAGTTAGTTTGACGCCAAGCAGAACAATTCCGGAGAAGCCCTAAGAAGGCAGATTGAATCAGTCAGCTTGGAGAGGTGTTTGAGCCAGAACATCCAAGGTGACCAGCTAGCCAGAGATGAGAAAGAACTAGGAAGGGGTGAGCTTATTCAGCAGTAAGTCTCAGAGGCTCAAAACGTTGTAGGCCTCGATAAGATTGTAGGAGGCTAGAAGCTTCCAGGACTAGGCCTGGGTTAGCAGACAGAGGCAGCAAGCCTCTCAGAGATGAGAACTACAAAAGGAGAAAAAAAGATACTTTTAGAGGAGGGTGTGGCAAAGGGGGGGCTCTTTAGGGTCACAAAGCATCAGCTATACTGTCGTTCCTCAAATGCTGGGTTGACCGATCAGTTTCCATGCCTGGGCTTCCTTCAGTTCTGTGATTATTTTCCTTCCTTCTCAGCTCTGAGGGTGAGAATGGGTCATGTTTACAGCCTGGATGCTCAGCCGAAAGGCTGGAGTCAGGGGACTGGTTACCCATGGGAGGTTTCCGGGTTTTGCCTATCACCACCGGTACGTGCGTGCGTGCGTGCGTGCGTGCGTGCGTGCGTAGGTACGTATAAGCGCGCTCCTTGTGTGCACCCTCATTAAGGACACTGTCAATGCTGATCACAGACTTGCTGCAGAGGCTTCCCAGGAGGCCACAGGTCTTGTGGAGGCCACCGTAGGTGCTAAACACAGGGATTGGCACAGGGTTGCATGCCCAGCTTAGAGGAACAAAAGAAGTCTGGGTCTAATACTCCCCTGTGGGACCACAGCCATGCCTCTTGGTTCCTCACTTCGTCTGACTTGGCTCACGTTGAGGACTTGGGTATCTGTGGCAAGATCATCTGGCCCACACCGCCGCAGATCATCACGTGTGGTCCACTGCACAAAGCCCTTGGGAGAATGACCTGGCTGGGTGGCTCAAGGCCAACATAGAGGCTTTGGTCTCCATTACTTCATTCAGTCCTGCTGCCCCAGTGGGTTGGGGGCTTCACTTTCTGGATCACTGGTTGTCATGTCATTGTCTTCAGAGTGTGGGCCCTGAGATAGCAACATCAATGTCGCCCAAGAACAGGTTAGAGATGCAAGTTCTAGGAGTCCTTGAGCAGCGACTCTGGAGGTAGCCCAGCTTCCTCAGCAGTGCCCGTGATTTGGAGACAAGTTCTGGGGTACACCCATTGCTTTAGTGGGCCCCTCTCACACTATGCAGAGTCAGCTGACCAAGACATATGGGTCATCCAGTGTTGTCTTAAAGTCCCAGCTCAGATAGTAAGAATGGACACCAGCAATTCACAGCACCCCTTGTTTCTATGATGCTACAGGCTACTTTTAATCTTGAAGGCCTCAGTCATGGGACACTGTACTCATGATGTCTCCATACTGATTAGTGTCTGTTTAAAATAACTCAGGTTTTTTTTGTTGTTGTTGTTTTTAGTTTGTTTTGTTTACCACTCCTTGTTGTCTCAGAGCCAGATTCTGGGCATCTATTTTCTGACTGCAGAAGAAACTGACTGAGAGACTCCTTTGATTCAAAGTGTTTGGGGGGCAGGAGAGTGGGGAGCCCTCAAGACTCATTTATCTGAAAAAAGCTTGCATCTGCTTCCCAAGAGGGGCACAGTGCAGGGTGGTGTGTTCCCCACATTTTGTCTTTTCACCCTGAAGACAGAGTTCCTTTAATCTCCCATCCTTCTGTTTGGCAAGGGAAGTCAGGGTAGTCTCATTGGCTTTTGCGGGCTGCTTTGAAAGTTTCTCATTGTCTTCTGTGTGTCTCAGTTTCATTACAATGAGGCTAGATGTGATCTCTCTCTCTCTCTCTCTCTCTCTCTCTCTCTCTGTCTATATGATTCTCTCTCTGTGTATGTGTCTCTCTCTGACTCTGTCTCTCTTTTTATGTGTGTGTCTATCTTACTGTCTTTCTTTCTGACTCTGTCTCTGACTCTCTGTGTATCTCTTTCTGACTCTCTGTTTCTGTGTGTGTGTCTATTTGACTCTCTGTGTCTCTCTCTGACTTTGTCTCTCTGACTCTCTGTGTCTCTCTGTGTCTCTGTTTCTGTCTCTCTCTTTTTTTGGCCACACCTGCTGTGTTGCAGCTATGGAGGTCAGAGAGTCACCTTGGGTATCTGTTAGTCTTCGCCTTTCACCTTGTTGAGGGTCACTGCCTTTTCTAATTCACCCTATGTAGCCCAGGCTAGATGGCCTTCGAGCTTCTGGGATTCTCCTGTTTCTGTCTTCCATCTCACTTTAGTGAGATCACAGGTGCCCAAGATCCTGCCTGGCTTTGTGTGGGTTCTGGGAACCTGAGCTCATCTCCTTATGATCATTATGGGTTTTACTGCGCCAGCTCCACGGCTCCACTTTCTTTAATTTCTTAATCGATTCCGAGCCACGTAAATTCTGCTTTCCGAGTCAATGGGCTCCACTTGGCATGGTCTCGAGACTCGTCTCTTAATGTTACCTCTGCTCCACTCTCGAGGTTCCCTCCAGGGGTTTCACTGAGACATAACTTGGGCTTTTAAAGTCTCTTTCCCACATTTCTACTTAGCAGTTAGCAGAAACGTGTGTGAGGGTGAAAATGTGGCAGCGTCACCACTACCCAGCATGCCACTGTGAACATTCAAAGTGTGGCTGGTGCTCATAAGGAAATGAGTCTCAATTCTATTTAACTTGAATTAACTTGAATTAACTATTTCAGATACATTTTGTTTTCCTTTGGAGACATGGTCTTTCTGTATAGCTCTGGCTGCCTTGGAACTCGCTCTGTAGACCAGGCTGGCCTTGAACTCAGAGATCTGCCTGCCTCTGCCTCCCAAGTGCTGAGATCAAAGGTGTGCACCACCACGGCCCAACTCTAAAATTTTTTTCTTTCCCTCTGTGTAATTCAGGTTGCCCTGGAACTCACTTTGTAGACCAGGCTAGCTTTAAACTTACAGACATCTGCTTGCTTCTGCCTCCTGAGTGCTGGGATTAAAGGTGTGTGCCACCACATCTGGCCTGCAAATACAAATTTAAACAGTAGTGTGGGGCAGTGACTGTTGTATTAGACTAAACAGTTGGACTTTTCCAGTCATTATTTATCTCTGTTTCTCATACCCCTTAGCAGGGAGTGACTTTGAAGGCATAGCCCAGATTAGTCTAGAACTCATGATCCTCCTGCTTCTGCCTCTTTAAGCATGCTGTAGACTTCGCTTCTTATCTCTCTGCATTGCGTTCTTGAGAGATTATTTCCTTAGAGCTATTTTCCATTTTGAAAATTCTCTCCTTAGCTAGTTAATCTGCAGTTTAGCTGTTTATTCAGTTTTGGCGTTATAAACTAGACTACTTCTAAAATGTTAAATGTTTCTAAGTGTGTCTTCTTCTATCCTGGCTCAAGTGGGCAGCATCTTTGTGCCAAGTGCTATGTTCATTCTGTCCTGGGCTTGATCTGCAGATGCTACTGGTGCAGGGCCATTCGTCTGTCCAGCCATGAGATTATGTCTCTGGTTAGTCTACTCGATTTTTCTGAGATAGTGGCTGGCTTCAACTCACTATATAGCTAAGGGTGACCTTCGACCCCAGATCCTTCTGCTTCCACACTCCTAGAGCTCACATGGCAGATATGCCCCACCACATTTGGTTTATGCAGTGCTGAGAAACACTCTACCAGCCACCCAACACCCCTTTGTCCCAGTCTCCTGACAATTTGTGCAGCCTGGGCTGATTCATGGTGAGGCTCAACACATGTGCTTATTACTGGGAACACTGGGAAGGGTTAGAGAAACAGCAAGGGAAAGGATGGTGACCCGAGTGAAACAGCCTGCTCTGAGGCTAGGGAATTGCTGTTGGCTCTGCCTGCTGAGTTAGGAAGCCAGGGACTCTGCTGTGAATGAGAAACAGTGACAGAGACAGGCAGGTGTGCGCAGGCACGTGCGCGCAGACACACACACACACACACACACACACACACACACACACATGAGAGAGAGAGAGATAGAGAGAGAGAGAGAGAGAGAGAGAAAGGAGAGAGAGAAAGGAGAGAGAGAACTACAGAGGGTTTGAGGGAAAGGTCTTCTTGTCATATTCTCTGACTGTAGAGGAAGAGGCCAGTGAGCTGCTGTCCTCTCCCAAGAAGCCAATGTCCCTATCCTAACAGAGGCCAGTTGGCTGCTGTCCTAGCTCAAGAAGACAATGTCTCTACCAACAGGAGCCACTGGCAAATATGGAGAAGATTTATGTTCTCAAATTATTGATCTTGCTGTTCCCTGGGCCCAGGGATGACAAGCTGCTTTCTAACCTTTTGGGGCCCTGTTTACATGTTGTTACTATCAAAGAAACCTTTCCCTGTCACTCGTGTCATCTGTCACACACCACCACCACCACCACCACCACCACCACCACCACCACCACCACCACCACCACCATACACATGCTCTTACTAACTCAGGACCTTTTCTGACACAGATACCTCTCACCTTGGAAACCAATTTAATCTCTGAAATCACTGGACCAGCACCCATGTCTCCCTAGAGTCTATGCTTCCATAGGAGAAGGAGCTGGTTAGCCCTGGGTATCTCCAGTTATCTAGTAAGGTACTAAATCAAAGCAAATGTTTAACAGCTGACTCTCGTGTTTCTAGAAAGTGCAGCAGCTTTCAAAAGCATCTGTTTGCCTGTATTGTGGTCTAAGCACAGTACTCTTCTTTTATGTCAATATTGAGTCACTGGGGAGGGTGGGGAGTGGTGTGGGATACTCTCAAGGCGGCCTACCTGGAGAGCTAAGAGAAGGGAGCAGGGAGGAGGAGGAGGGTATGAGGAGGAAGAAGAGGAGAAGGAAGAAAATGAGGATGAGAAAGAGGAGGAGGAAGAGGAACAAGAGGATTAGGAGAAGCAGGTTGGTCTCCTGCCAGCCACCTCCTCTCTCCCAGGCCTGCAGCTGGCTGTAACTCATGACTGTCATGTGTTCTTTGTCCTTTCCTCTATGCCTGTGGCAAGGTCTGTCCACCACATGTGACTGACATTGAGGCCCCAATCATTCTTTGCCCGCAGGCTGTCTTGTGCATTCTGGCCACTGAGCCATTTACCTGAACTTGGCCCACAGGGTCCCTGCAAACAGTACACACACTCACACCAGGATAGAGTAGCTTGTGCTGCCCCTGGGCTCAGATCTCAGATCAACTTGAACGAGCAGCAGCCAGACTCAGGTCAAAGATCCCTGTGGTTGACCAGCGATGAGAAAACCCCCACCGGCATTTTGAAAAGCAAAGCTGAGTTTCTATTCTTAAACCCCGCTCGAGGATATGAAAGTGACCCGTGATGACTGCTGATGGCCACCGCATGGTCTGGAGTGCACTGAGGATGCTCAGCCACAGCTCCTAGGAAACAGGAGCAACAGATGGGGTCCCAGCTCACTGGATCAGGGACAGCCAAGTCCCAGTGAGCACAGAAGCAGAGCCTGCAGGTGGCTACTAGGCTGCTGCAGGACCTTAGGCAGATAACAAGGTGGCCAGGTTCCACCACCAAGCCACAACATGGGCTCCCAGCATGTCCCTCAGTTATGCCACCAGGCCTCCCAGAAAGTGACAAAGCTGAAAAGTGTCACTCTGACTCAACATCACCGCTTCACCCTTTTCCCAGAATCATATACTTTTTTCCACCCCCTTCCCATGACTTCCAACGCTTCACAGGTCTCTGGCCTCAAAGGATCTCCCCGTCTGAGGCCCCTCCTCTACAGAACAGGAATTGGCTTCCTGGGCGTGGCCAGACTCCATCCCGCTCTGTACTTTATAATTATTTCCAATATTACCTAGTTATGCAGCAATTGTGCCTCTACAAAACCGGTTACCAAAAATTTCCTATTTCTCGCTTGGTAATTTGTTCTACTGCCTAATAACATCTCTATCTGGGAAGTTCTTCTTATAATCTAACCTGTTACAGAGGCTTATTTTTACCCCCATCCCATTTGTCCTGAGATTCCCCTATCTGTTTTTTTGTTAGCATGTTTTCTAGGCAACCCTGCTCGAATGTAAGTGGCCACGGCAGGTGGATTCTGAGAAGCGAGGATCTTCGAGCAGAGGCTCTACACAGAGACTGTGTGAGGCTGAGTCTGCCTGGTCGTTGGGATCAGAGTTGGGGTGATAGAGGATGAGGATCTTGGGGACTCTGGAACCCTACTTAGAAGTCATATGTTCCTGTCTCTCCTATCTGACAATGTGATATCATGGCGGTTCTACCAACCTCCAGACAGCTCATGACTCTGGGCTTAGCTCAGCCAGCTACTGTTGTCCCATGGTCACTGTGATAGCCCATGGTCACTGTGATAGCCCATATGCCCACGGGGATACAGGAGCCACCACTGAGCGAATTCAGAGACCAGGGTGAGGCACTTGGGGGCGTTTCCTTTGCCAGGATTATCTGTATTTTTGTTACAGTTTTGAGACAGGGTCTCATGTAGTTTATCCCTGAAATGAACTTTCTGTGTAGCTGAGGCTGGTTTTGAACTCCTGATCCTCCAGTCTCCACCTCCCAAGTGCTGGGATTATGGATATTCATCACAGTATCTGACTCCTCTGGGATCATCTTGCCATTTAAAGCAAATCATTTAAAAGCCTTGATGCCCCCTCAAAATTCTTCACAGCTAACTGCCCCCAGAAGCTCTCTAGGCTAGAGCTAGATTCCACTATTTATGGCACCAAGAACTAGGGCAGGCTTGCAAGCCTGACGCTGGGCAGTGGCTAGTTAATTTCTTTCCCAGTGGTGAAAGCTTCCATGGGGTTGGGGTGGCACAGTTCTTTCAGCCTGGACACTACAGGAAGGTGCCAAGGGAAGATGGCTGTCCACTTTGACCTGTCCCATACTGATCCTACAGAGTCACGGCTGTGCCTGCAGCCATGGCTGATGTGATGATGGTACATTCACCGCCACAGTTGGCGGAAGCCCCTTTAGAATGCATGAATACCTTCAGCTGGAGCCACAGCCTGGGGCAGAGGATGCCAGGAAACTTCTCCTCATCTTGCAAAGGCCTTCTCTGTCCTTTCCCTGTTCCCTCCTGCCAGCCTCCTTCCTGTCCTAACAGCTTGTGCTGTTACCAGCTCCGATTGTGTCTGTTCATAAAGGGGTGGGGTGCAATAGTATGTAGCACCCCAAATCTCACCCCTAGCTTATTCCATCTCGGGCTACTATGATGCCTCTCTGAGCCTCAATTTTCCCATATTCGAGGCTGAGACAGTGATATTCAAGTCAAGGACTTTAGCGAGGACTCGTTGATTAAGAAGATTGATGCTCTTAATTGATATCAACATCCTGGCACATAGGCTGTAAACTCAGAGACACTGTGTGTAGGATGACTTAATACATTTATGTGAAGTGCCAAGCACATGCCTGGGACAGTAGGCACTCAATGTCATATCATGCCGTCTTCTCCCAGCTTTTCTCACTTCTCTCTGCCCAAAGGCAAGCCTTTGTCCTCCTGCTGACTCCCTAGGTTCAGCCCTGGCTTAGAACAGCTCTCCATGCTAGTGGGAGCACATCCTCCTGGGGACTCTGGGACAGCAGGAATCCACTGCACCAGGCCCATGGGCGACTCCACTGGAAGGTAAAGTCTATGCTTTGTCTCTGAGATTCTGGGACTCTGGAAGACAAGGTGAAAGGTGACTACATTCCTTGGCTACAGGAAGCTGGTTCCCAGTCTCAGGAAGTCCTGATGATAATGGGCTTAGGGCCATTCTGAGAGAGGACTCCTGTCCTCTCCATCCCATTGGCTAGACACCCACAGTGTTGAGGATTAGGAAAAGAATGTGGTCACCCAGTAGAAAATGGCGGGGGAGGGGGCAGATAACTGGCTGAACAGAGATGGGCATCTTTGGTCCCAGGTCTCTACCAACAAGAGGGAGCCTGGATCCAGAGAGCTGAGCACAGAAACTACCCAGTCTGGAGACAGCAAAGTTGTGGGCCCAGACCTGACCTGGGACTGTGGATCACTTCCTTTGCTGGATGTCACTTGTCTAAGACTAACTGGGGAATGTTGAAATGCGAGGGTCCTGCATTGCATCTGTGGCCTCTTGCAAGGTCAAGAGCTCTGGAAACATCTGGCCAGCATCCTCCCCAGGCTTGCCTCTTCTTTTATGTGGGCCAGATGTTGCCAGCTATGCTGACTCCCCAGGCCTCTGAGTATAATACTGGCATGTGGCTATACTCACGGATGTGGGCCTGAGTCCCTGTCACCCCACTGTGTATTTTGCAACAAAGCCTATCAGAGCTGTTCTGAAGACACAGATGTGAGCAATTTGAGCACATTTAACCAACTCCCACAATGCATTGCTTTTCCCCCTCAGAGAGGTAGACTTCAATCTCCTGGAGGCCATCGCACAGGGGTGAGGACAGAGGAGCATAGGGAATCCCCACCGTGAGCAGGGGACTCTGGCAGGGGTAGAGTCAACCTTAGTTGCCAGCCCAGGTTCACTTTCACGGGGCTTCCTGTAGCCCCAAGACAAGTTGCTGTAATGTTAGGCCCTTTTTCCATGTACTGTATCAACTTTGCAACAGCTGAGGCGTCCCATCTCCACCTTACAGAGAGAGAGACGAGACTCTGAGGTACTGGCTCCTGAGATGGACCTTGCTATATTCCTTTCTGCAGCAGGGGGATGCTTGTCAACTCTGCTAGCTCAGCCGACACCAAATGTACATTTCTTGCACACACCGGGCAAGAGGGAAGGAAGCTGGTATAACTCACTGCAATCTGTGATCTCCCCCATTGGTCTTTCTGTTTCCTAGAGCAGTGGCTCTCAACCTTCCTAATGCTGCGACTGTTCAATACAGTTCCTCAGGTTGTGGTGACACCTCCCTCCCAACCATAAAATGACTTCCATAGCTACCTCATAACTGCAATTTTGCTATTGTTATGAATCATAATTAAATATCTGTGTCTTCAGATCGTCTTAGGTGACCTCTTTGAAAAGGTCATTTAACCCCAGAAGGGGGTCTCGACCACTACCCTAGTGACTCCACATGTCACTGTCTTGTGTCCTCACTATCTTAGTGACTCTGACTCCTTGCAGTGACCCTTGTCAGAAGCTGCCTTCTTCCTTCTCCTGACCCTGAAAGTGTCCTGATGATCTGTTCCAAGATACCCCCAGAGGTGCCAGCCTCCTAATGAGAAAGGATGCTGGCCCTGTCCTGAACCAGGGCCAACTTGAATGTGAATCCAACATGCTTAACTCTCACCTGGGTCAGCAATTAGGCAGCCCAGCATTCCCACAGGGTACACTAGAGGGTAAGAGACCCAGACACTGGTAGGATGGAATTGCCCACTCCTGGGCCCTATATAACAGACGCAAAGCCTCCTACAGCTGGGACAGAAGGCAGCAGGATGAGAAATGCACCCCCCGATCCCAGCCTCTTAGCTAATTGCCGGGGATCCTTGTGTCTCTGTGAGCATGGCTCAGAATACACACACTGCACCTATAGTTGCCTAACCTGGCACCTGGCTCTTTTTGTCTTTTGTTTGTTTTTAAGAGACAGGGTCTCCTGTAGTGCAGGCTGGTCTCAAATTCACGAGGTAGGTAGCTGAGGATAACCTTGAACTCCCAATCCTAAATTCTGGGATTACTGGTATATGTCACCACACTTAGTCTTGAGGACTGATGAGGATGGAGCTGGGGCTTCACCCATGCCAGGCAGGCATGCCGCCAGTGGCGATACAACTCCAGCTCCATTTTGCCTGTTGGTCCTGGAGTTAAAGGCATTCTCTACTGTGCCTGATTTTTCACCTCACGTTTTAAGTGCACTGGTCCAGCAGACATGGATCTCAGGGGCTTCCATGTCTAGGCAGTGCTAGGACGAGGATGCTCAGACCTCCCTAAAGAGCCCCCGAATCAGCACCTCACAGCACAGACTACTGAACCAAAAGGTGCCAGATGACATCATATGCCCCACTGATTCTCAGAGTATGACCGACATAGCTGGGTTAAAGACCTGGTTCTGGGTTTAGCTAAACCTGGGAGGCACTGAATGGGAGAATGTAAGATATTCTTCTGGGTTGCAGAACCTCTTAGGGCCTTCATGAATGAATACACTCTGTTAAAATCTACAATACAGTTCCTCGAACTTATTGACTGAGATTTTTCCCCCTCCCAGTGGGGAAAATGCCTGTAACTCCAGGACAAACAGGCAAAATGGAGCTGGAGTTGTATCGCCACTGGCGGCATGCCTGCCTGGCATGGGTG
Organism: Rhabdomys pumilio; assembly: GCA_030674055.1. Lineage (NCBI taxonomy): Eukaryota > Metazoa > Chordata > Mammalia > Rodentia > Muridae > Rhabdomys > Rhabdomys pumilio. The sequence continues at coordinate 10,827,165 of JANHMN010000004.1, read as the reverse complement.
AAAGCTCCATCCTCATCAGTCCCCAAGACTGAGTGTGGTGACATACACCAGTAATCCCAAAATTTAGGGATTACTGAAGCTCAAAGCATTGGTTTGAGAATGAGAAGCCCTGGGTCTCAGTGCTGGGTTAGACGTGAGTAGTTTTTTGGGCTACAGGCAAGTCCCTCCCATCCGTTATTACAGGAGGGGCAGTGCAGAGGCTACCGAGAGCCCTCTAGCCCAGTACTCTTGTCTCCTATACCTGGGCTGGTTTGGTAGCTGGAGCAACCGCTGCCCTTTACTGACCCTGATTCGTGCAATGGGGAGACCCTCACCTGTGCAAGGAGGCATCCTGCCTACCTGATGGCCGGTGACCAAGGTCATCTCTGTTTGGGCTGAGCCTGCTGTGTGGACATCATCCCTGCAGAAGCCTTGGACCTCTATCTCATTCTCCCCACTGTGCAGCTGCAGAAACTGAGTTCCCGAAAGTTGAATACCTTGTAGAAAATTACTAGGCAGTGAGAACGGTGACTGAGTTCAGACATAGAATCAGCATTTTTAATTCTACTTTGTCTGTCATCAAAAGACAGCCATAAACCATGAAAGGGTAAACCTGGGAGCAAGATTGCTAAAAGCAGTTTTGCTGTGGTTCACAGCTTTGAAGGGAAGGTCTCTGGCCTCACCTTGCAGGCTTTCCAAAGCCCCTACCTCCATTTCCGTATTTCCCGGGTAAAGGAAGGGAGTATACCATCTGTCAGGTGGGGAGAAGGGCTGTGGGGAGTGGTCCTCTGTAGAGCCTGCATTATCTTCCTAACTTGCAGGAGATGCCAGGAGTACCCATCCCAGCCTACGCACTGTCTTAATGCTACTGAGCCTTCATCCAAATCATGTCGTACGTAAAGGCTCAGGAAGCCGGAACTTGGGATCAAGCAGCAGTGTGTGGACCAGGGGTGAAGGCCCAGAGTAGGCTGCAGACAAAGCCGTATGTAAACCCAGTCCAGGGGCTTCCGAGATGATGGGCCTCAGAGGAGTAACTTCTGCCTGGCGCGTCTTTTAAGAAAACCTAAGGCCCAGAGAGGGAAAACAATTTGGTCATGAGTCCAAGATCAAACTGGGAGAGGGGTGTTGGGCATCTGGACTGGGGAAGGTCCAGCATGCTCAGAAGCCTGAGGCGGGGTGTGGGCAGACAGCTTCCGGCTCCTCTGCAGTAGATCCAGGCCTTACTGCTACCCCAACCCTCCTCCAAACTGTTGTTTGGTGTTCATAGGCTGGTGTCCATGTGACACCACAGCTCCCAGCTAAGCCTACAGATCTACCTGATGCTCAAAACAGGGCCAAAGAGAAGGGGTTGGCCACAGTGGATGGCAAGCTTAGAACTCCCGTCTTACACCCCCTGCCTCCTGGCTGAACATGTCTAGCCACATCGGGGGACTTCTTTGTGACTCTGCTGCAGGCTTCTGAGGCTGGCAGCAGACACATTGTTCCAGCTGCTTGGCTCTGCTCAGCAGGGCCCCTCAGGGCTCCTAGAAGAGTTTTGTCTGGGTAACCTGGGCTCCCGTTTGCTTGTGGTTTCTCAGCCTTCCCTGTGGTGACCCTGTCAGCTCTGCGGGACACTTACACAGGCATGTTGCTGCCTCTTCAGCCTCTACCCTGGAACCAGCGCTCAACCTGTGCTGGAAAGCATGCCCAGTATGGGTCTAAAATCCTGGGGTCTCAACCCCAGGCCTTCCAAGTCAGCAGGGTAGTGGGATGAGGTCAGGGAATCTGTGCCCTAGAACCAACCACTGGTCTACCCCTGTTCCCCAAACTTCTACCTTTTCTGTTTCCCTCACTTATGTCATGGGACCCCTACACAGAAGTCTGGTGTATAAGCCCCCAGCTCTGAATGAAGGCAGTTTACAGCCCAGCCTGCTAATCATTCAGTAGCTATGAGAGCCCTTTAATAGATCTCCGAGGACCCTCCCCACCCCCAAGGCTTCCCTGGAGCACAATTTACAAACTTTCTATTCATGACTCATCTTCTTTGAGTCAAGAGACTGACCCATAGAGATGACATCCTCAGAACTTGGTCTTACCTCCTAGTGTGGCTTTCTGGATTTTTATTATTTTTTGGTTTTCTGTTGATTTGCTGGCCCTAGTGGGGTCCTTGATGTCAGGAGTTCACCTGAAACCATATAGCAATGCCACCAAGAGGAGACTCTTGGTATCCAGACAAGGATGCCATTCTGTCTCTTCCTAGCTCTAAGACTCTAGGCAAGAACTTTACCTCTCTGTGCATTGGTTAGACTGTATATATTTCTCTTGGGGAGTTCCTGGAAGAAGGGAGTGGAAAGAACTCATAGTGAGCAAGAGAGAGAGAGAGAGACCTCACTGCTAGACCAGGCTAGCCATGGCTGCTGGCACACATGTCCTTATAAAAGCCATTCCTTGGTGACCCTGAGTTTCTGTTTCAAGGACATAGCCTTGGATAGTGACTGTTTCCCTGGGTACACATCTGTGCATGACAGCCATGAGCAAAGTCTCTCTCAATGTTGGAGAGGAGGCAGGATGCTGCCGGGACTCGTGACTTCATGGCCAAAGTCTAAGCCTCCCTACTGCAGAGCAGAGGAGCCGAGTGGATGTTTCTTCACTGTAACTCTGGAGATGATCGTGCACTTGGGGTTGGCAGCTGGAGGGACTCGAGTTCCCACACCCCATGCCTTTGCCAGCGTTAGGTTAGTTGTTTCCGACGGTAGACCAACTGTTGGTTCTTGGGCATAAATATTCTGGCCCCATCTCAAGCCGAGCCTCTTTCCTACCTCCCACTAAACTTAAACCCATTACAAGTCAGGAAGCACAAATCATGGTCTTTAAAAGAGTTGGGCTTCACCCCTGAACTTGTAAGAAGGAGGGGGTATGCACTGTACAGACAAGCTTACTGGGGCTCATGGACCGCATGCCTCACTTAAAATCAGGAGTGAAGGCAGAGCTGGAAGTTAAGACCTAGACATGGGCTCTCTTGTTTTTGCTCTTGCCTTCTTACTCATGCTCTCTCCTCATTCCCTTCCCTCTTCTCTCCACAGCTCATGGCTCTGCCCTCTACTTCTCTCTCTCTCTCTCTCTCTCTCTCTCTCTCTCTCTCTCTCTCTCT
>JANHMN010000004.1:10798138-10824046 GCA_030674055.1 Rhabdomys pumilio | reverse complement strand
TCTCTCTCTCTCTCTCTCTCTCTCTCTCTCTCTCTCTCTCTCTCTCTCTCTCTCTCTCCCTCTCCTTCTCTACCCCCTCTGCCTTTCTCTGCCTCTACTATCCTCTTGACTTCCCTCCCCATACCCTATTTTATACTTAAAAAAAAAAAAAAGGGTCCCAGACATGGCCTGAGACCTACTGTAAACAGCAAGGATCCTTGCAGTGAGACAATGGCTTCCCAAAGACTCATCTGCCACATGTGCTTGGGGGACTGCATACATTTTGCTTCCCTAATACCATGGTCCTCAACTGCTGCTTCCTAGTGACATCCTCTACCTCCTGGTGATGCATTAGAAAGCAACTAGGGAGTTCCTCAAACCAAAACTCACTAGAAAAGACTTTTCCTGATGTCCCTACTGCCCCCGGTGTGTGTGTGTGTGTGTGTGTGTGTGTGTGTGTGTGTGTATCTGTGGTTACATGCACGTGTGTGTGTGTGCATGTGTGTTAGATAGGGTCTAGTGCATCCCAGGCTGGCTTCAGCTTCTTATACAGCCAAGGGTGACCCTGGTCTTCTGAGCCTCTGCCTTCATATCCTATGTGTTGTTATCTGGTGGTACTTGAGATGGACCCCATGCTAGGCAGGTAGTCTATTAGACCCCTGAACTATATCCCAGAGCTCTGATCTTGCTTCTCACACACTAATTCTCTGGGGACCTTGTTCTCTGGGATACAGCTGTGTACAGCTGTGGAGAACCCAGGCTAATACCTCACAGCTGCTTATTCAAGCATCTTCCCCGATCTGGGCCTCAGGACACCACCATGCAAGGGCTGAGGAGGCCATTACCAAATCTCACGGGCCATCACAGAGGCAGACAAAATGCTCCAATTTGCTTGGTGTATGCCATGACTTTGATACCTAACGGTCACCTATCATACCGATATTCTTTGTTTCTGAAACAGGGTTTCTCTGTGTAGCCCTGGCTGTCCTGGAACTTGCTCTATAGACCAGGCTAGCCTCGAACTCAGAGACCTGTCTCTGTGCTGGAATTAAATGTGTGAACCACTACCAGCCAGCCATTGAGGTCCTTCCTATGCTCACAAGGAACTATTTTATAGTGCACATTTCTGTAGCCGTCCTCTATCAGGTTGGGGGTGAAAGGACCCCCAGGAGGCCCAAGTTGAAAGAGCTCAAGAGTCATTTGCCATAACAGAGAGGGATGTGGGGGTAACAGGGAGTCTCTGTGAGGTCTCTTTAGTTAAAATGTAAGTTTAAGGTGTTCAAAAACCATACTGTTTGAAAGCCAGACCTGATGGTGTCTGCTTGTGATGCCAGCTACCAGAAAGTATGAGGCAGGAGAATTTCAAGTATAAGACCAGCCTAGGCAACTTACTGAGTCCTGTCTCAAAAAAACAAAACAAAACAAAAACCAACAAAACAACACAACAACAACAACAAAAACAACAACAAAGAGTCCTGGGCAATGATACTTGGAGGCACAGCACATGTCTAATACACATGAGCATTGGTTTCAATCTCCCACACTGTCCTCTATTTCCAAAGGCCAAGATTTTACAGCGTAGCCAGCCCTCGCCTGGGTTCCCAGAGCACAGATGAAGCCAACAACAGTGGGCTAGTGCTACAGTGTTGAGGGGGGCCACTTGCTGATGCATCCGTTAGTGTTGGGGTACCAGATGGCTTGCCCTGCTGGAGAGGAGCTGGCTCTCAAGTCCATAGCTCAGGTATGACAGGATTGGGCTTGGCCAACAGGACAAAGGCAGGTGATACTGGTGCCCTTCTGGTCAGGAGGAGGGACACTGAGCCTGCTCTGAACCCCAGCCTGCTTCCGCTGTGTAGTCTGGGCATACTTCTATGTGGGTAGGACTTTCGGGCACATGAAATAAAGCTGATGGGAAGATTGTGATATAACGGTAAAGTACCAGGCTGGGTCAGAGAACATTGTGTGAGCGAGTGGGGTGGGGTCTTCAGGCCAGGTCCTCTGAGCAGGAAGGCACCCCAGTGCACAGGCATACCTATAGAGCCTGACCCCGCTCAGTTTAGCCAGACTCCCCTGGCTCAAAGCCCTGGGTTCCATGCCCAGTACTGCACAATTCAGGCACAGCACTGCATACCTACAATTCCCAAACTCACAGATGCGACTTAGCCTCAGATTTCTCATGGGTAACACAGGCCGTGGGTTATAACAGAGTTAATATGTGGTAAGCACACAGCGTGGAGCCTGGCCCATGGCAAATACGTAATGAATGTTAGATATTATTGCTGTTACGGTTACTTGTTACACGGGTCGAAGCCTGGTAGTATGATCGCGAAAGCATGCAGAAAGGCTACTGAGGATGGCCCTGGAGGCTGAGTACTGCACAAGCCAGGGTATCAGTCACCCGTTAGCCCAGGACCTCAGTACCTTCCTAAGAAACAGCATACAACCTGTACAGGAGGAAGACTGGTTTCGGATGCTCTGGGTGACTCCACTCCAGTGTCGGACTAACAGGTGCCATTTGGAGGGTATTCTTTTATTAAGGAGATGCTGGTGGGGGCAGTGTTGCTCAGTGGTTAGGTGTTTCCCCTAGCATGAACAAAGCTCTGGGTTCTACCCCCACCACCACTCTAGTACTGTGGTTGACAAGAGAAAAGCACAAAGGCAGTGAGGGGGACTTTTGAGTCAGTGTGGCCCAACTCTTAAGTGGTACAGCTGTACAAGGGCCAGCTTGGACTTTGACCAAACCCTGCTTTTCTGAGCATGAATTTTCCCCATATTTTTTTAATTTTTTTTTTAAAACCAGTGTGGAGAGGCCAGGCTAATTCTGGAATAGCAAATAAACTTCATCCTTGCAAGTCTGATGAATACTTGAGGCTTTGGTAAATAGAGGTCCACAGCTACTCTTGGATGGGTAGGGAGGAGTCTGATTGATTAGTAATGTCTGCATGAGGCCAGGCACAGACTACTGTGTCTCAGGTATGAACATGCCTGCCTTGTGGTAGATTCTCAATCCTGGCTGCTGGCTACAATCACCGGAGAGATAAAAGCCTTTGATTCTAGGGAGTGCTAACATTGGCAGTTTCCCCTCTAAAGGCACAGCCATTGAGAACTCTGATGGTCAAAATTCCTTATGACCCTAGCATCCCTGCCCCTGTGACTTCACTGATCTTGGAGCATGGTGTGTCTTTGTCTATGCTGTCTGCCACAGAGCTAGAAAAGGCATTCAAATGCATTCTCCCATGAGTCTTGTTTCTGGGCTCAAAACAGAAACTGAGGCCACTGGCTACAACCAGTGAGGTTTCCTAGATTGGCTCTTCCCAGGACCTATGAGGAAACCAGAGTTTTGCCCACCGCCCCTGGGGCGGGGGTGATTTTGTGAAACTGAGAAAAAAGTCTAGTCTGTTCTGCCCTAGACCCTGAGGTCTCTTTTAAACCACTGGCTGCTTGAGGACTCAAGACACTGAGGTCTGCTGAGGCCTGAGGAAAATCACAGCCACGGACAATTCTGACCTCTGGACAGAGTATGAGGGAAGGGAAGGGAGGCCGTGAAAGCTGAGGGAGGGCCTCTGAGCTCCAGGGAGTGGGTGATCCTGGGCTGGGAGTGCTGTATTACAATGTGGGCAGCTCCAGATGCTGATTGCGCCTCCAAATTAGGAGAGGTGACCCAGGCAAGATGTTCTGGGAGTCCACCTGGCTTGGCCCCCTTCAGGGGACTTAGCATCCAACCAGCTTCCAATCAGCTTTCCCAGGTCCCTCCTGTCACCCAGCCTAGGAATTTCATATCATAGCGTGGTGTTCATGCAAGGTGTGTCTCCTGGTGGGACACGGCTTGCCCTTGGAGCAACGTAGAAGCAATCAAATCACATAGAATTCCATCATATTTTAAAATAAGCTTTATTTAGACTTTTTTTTTTAATATTTTATATTTTGCATCCATGCCTTCGAGAAACCTCCCCCATGGGAAAAGGTCATTTTCATCTAGAGTTACCCATAACTCAGTCCCTATTTGATATGGTTCTGTCAAATAAAACCATCCTTCGTAACTAAGAGGATGATCTCCTAATTTCCAAAAAAAAAAAAAAAAAAAAAAAAAAAAAAACCTGAAATGAAAAAAAAGAATGACTAAGTCATTACCAGGAAAGGCTGCAATCTTATTTTCTTGTAAGTAAAAGGAAGAGGGATGGAAGGTAGGGAACCATAAAAAGAAAAAAAACAAACCAAAAATTCAGTGGGGGGGGTAGTGTTTTTTAAGACCCCCCCCTTTGATACCAGCTCTGGCCTCTCTTCCTCACCACCAGGCTGGGTTGATCAGCTGAGCTGAAAGGGTTGTGTACATGGGGGGCGGGGAGGGGGGGAGGCTCATTAGAGATGTCCCTGCCTGCTCTCTCTTGTCTCTGGGGTCAGGTTGGGAGGGAAGAGGTGACCTGGTGGGGGCTTTTTGGCTTGTTTTAGAGACTTTGGACACAAGATCCTATATATTCCAGATGATCCACCCAGCTTTGAAAAATCTCCTTTCAGGAGTTGAGAATGTTTTCCATTAGCGTTAGTGGGAGCACCGCAGTGGCCACGAAGGGTGTGGGCTGAGTGGTTAGTGGTTTAAGATCAGTTAAAAGGAGATGGGGAGGGAGAGAAAGAGGAAACTGAGTTCCCGGTGGGGGTGGGTAGTACTGGCTGGAATGGATTCTCCATGCCTGGTGAAACCCCACGGGGGACACTGCTGCCCCGCAAACAGGCACAGGCACCTGCCAGCCCTCTTGGGCTTAGTCTGATTGAGCTGTTGATTTAATCGAAGGACAGGGCTCCGGGGATGATGGGAAAGTCCACACGTGGCCAAAGAAGCCAACTGGACATAGATGGCAGAGGGATCCCAAGCTAGATACTGTCTCCATTAGCCCTTCCCAGAAGGTGGGCATCCTTTCTTTGTTGACACTGGCCTAGCTTATGTTCTGAATAACTAAGGATGGCAAGGCATTGTGTGTGCCACAGGAGGCCTCTTACCCACTGACTCAAGCCCAGATGTCTGGTTAGACCCTATGGATGTGCCCCAGGCTGTCCCTCCCTGGACTCAATCAACATGGCTCCCAAGACAGGCCCAAGAGAAGGATAATGTGACCATTAGTGATCTGTTCACTGAAGTCACAATCTGTACGTCAGATAAATAAATATATATAAAGAGAGAATATATATATAGAGAGAAAGGCCAGAGCAGAAGGTGGGAGTCCACTCATGCAGGGACAGCAGCAGGGAGAGACGGAAAAGAGAAAAAAGAATAAGCAAGCTGGTTATCTGAGGTCCCCAGCTATAGCCACCTGAATTCTACCTTGCACAGTGTCTGCAGCGGCATGAACACAGAATAGACAAGTCAGCAGAAACGCCCGCCTCCCGCCCACCCCGTGGAAAAATATACATTCCGATATTTACGTAATAATTTAGATAGAATACGTTTTCTGCCTTTGTGCAAATAAATTAAATGCAACAGTTTTCTTTCTCTCTTTTGGTTCCATAAAGAAAGAAACAGCAACACAATTTAAAAACAGGCAGGCCATTAAAAAGAGCCCATATGACCCCCTTATAAACACTGTAGCCCAGCCAAGAAGTCTTGGATGTGCTCATGAGTCTTTGCAGAGTGACCTTACCCTGACGACGATGATAGGGTGCTTTTGTGGTTAAAGTGACTCGGGCACACCCCCGAGAACAGGGTCCGGTCCCACACGTTCACACCGAAGAAGGGTCGGGAGGAAGGGGACATGAAAAGTAGACCATGTCCTTGGCGACATGGGCTGCAAAAGTAGCGGCTGGACCAGGGACTTTACAAGCACAAAGTGCACAGTACGTTTGTTATTTACAAATACACAGCAGTCCTTCAAGTGTTCAAGTTTCATAAAAAGGAGGGAGGGGAGGAAGGGGGTAAATTAAAAACAAAAACACAACGGATTAAACAAACAACAAACAAACAAAACCCCCAAAACATCGAAAAAACAAAACAAACGAGAAAAACAAACAAGTGTATCGCTCAGAGACAACAGGGTTGACAGAGTCACACACGGTTTGCGGTATGTACATCGATTACAGAGGTGACGTCGCGGAGTGGGGCAGGGTCACATTTGTGTTTCTGCCTGTTCCAGGCGCTTGGCTACACACACCCCACGCAGGCTCTGCAACCCCACGCGCGCACACACTCTCTCACGCTCCATGGCTCATCCACACACAGACACGGCCCGTGGGCAATGGGCGAAGGGCGGTGGGTTATCACCAGTCCGCGTCTTCCTCTATGTAATAATCAGGGGCGGTACCATCAAAGAGGCCCGGGTCGAGGGACTTCCGTTGCTTCCCTCTGGCGAAGACTCGAGAGATGGAGCCAAATCCCATCTTCTCCTTCTTCTTTTTCCGTTTTTGGTCTTCAAGATCCTCTAGTGACTGAGGTCGAAGGAGAAGAAGAAAGGTAAAGTTAGCCTGGTGGGGTGGGTAGCTGTGGCTAAGTCATGGTCCAAAACTCAGTGAGGGATGGAAAATGTAGGTAAGAAGATGGGCTCTGGGGCTGGAGTCCCAGAGTCTGTCCCTTCCCCTCTGAGCAAACCTCGGTTAGTTTTAAAGCCTCTCATCGGTAGTAACAGAACCCACTCGGGATTGTCCTGAGCGCATCACTGACGTAAGGCAAAGATGCTTAGGCTATATCCTGGCTCGATAGCCATGTAGTGGCATGGAGCTGGTCTAGTCGCTTGGAGTATTACTGTCACTGAAGTTCCATTTGATGGCCTAAAGGACCAGTCAAGGGCCTGCAGGAGCAGACTCATGACCCCGACTACTATCCACAAACACTCTGATGCAGGGTGGACAGGATGTGTACAGAGCCTTACTTAGCTCATGGCAGTGCAGAATGGGGCCAGCCTAGGAACCCTGACCTCGTATGACCTTGTAACTGGAGGTGTGGGGTAGCACCCGCAGGAAGTTTTACAAGTGGCCAGGTGCTTACATGTGGTTGGTACTATCTATAGAAAGGGCAGAGCATAAACTATACTTGAGGTCCACAGAACACTTTAGTCTGTCTTGGAACACAGCCCCTGACTCCAGTCTGGACTGGAGTTTCCATTCTGTAGGGCCCAGAAATCTGCATTCAAGGTGTCTGTAGTCTGGGGCTGGAGAGATGGCTCAGTGGTTAAGAGCAATGATGGCTTGTCTGGAGGACCCAGGTTCAATTCCCAGCACCCACATGGCAGCTCACAACTATGTGTAACTATGGTTCCAGGGGATCTGATACCTTCACACAGACAAACATGCATGCAAAGCACCAATGCACATAAAACAAAAATTAAGTTAGTAAAGAATATATATGTATATATGTGTATATGTGTATATATACATATATATCTGTATGTACATATGTACACATATATACATACATACACACATGTACACACACATGTACACACACACACACACACACACACACACACACACACACATCTGAGGGTCTTTTCTAAGTGAACCCTATGCAGATGGATGGTGCACAGGCAGAAAATGTGAAACATCATGAGAGATGCTGCCCTCAAGTTCTCCTCTGTGTGCCTTTCTCATACTGGTGATAAAAACGGGGGCAGACCTACCAGCACCAGGGGCTGGAAATGGCCACTGCCTGTGGCTCTGTCTTTGAAGAATGAAGCTAATGATAATTCAGAGACCTAGATGCAAGGGGAAGATGCTTGCCACAGCAGCAGGATACAGGATGTGTGGCGCGCACAGTGGGCTTACAGGATACAGATGTGTGGCGCGCACAGTAGGCTTACAGGTCAGGCAGAGTGCATGCCAAGTCTGGCTCAGGTGCCAGCACACATGTGACTCAGAGAGGGGGTTCTATTCCTCTCTGTCTTGGCAGTCCAAAATTGGCATTGGGATGATTGACAGTTCAGAGCAACAAGGCTGGGAGAGGTCAAGCTGGAGTGGAGGGAGGATCCAGGCACCCAGGGAAGCTATACCCACCTGTACAATAGGGTTGTGCAGGCTCTTCTGAACTGGGCCGGGACTGTCGCCCTATAGCCAAAGGAGAAGAAGATGAAGCAGCAGACCCAGGACACATGAGGGTACAGGTGGCCTGTGAGGATGGGGGTCTTCCCTGGAAGGAAGCCACCAACTCCTCTAGGGCTGCCCTGCCTCTACGTAACGATCCCACTGGAATGTCCCTCTGGCCTTCCACACAGCTCACTGATGGGGCCTGGGCCTCATCAATCAGGGGACCCGAGGAGTTCTCCCGCCTGGCCTTTCAACCCTTAATCCTTTGAGGCTTAAGTTTCTGCCTTAATTGGTCCATGTGTTCAACTGGAAGGCTGGTCCTGCTAGGTATTTGTTTTACTAAGTAATGTAGTCAACTTTAACGGAAGAATTCTAAGGGGGGGGGAGTTGAGATTCGTGATGGACGCGGCAAGCCAAGCCCTGAGTTCTATTCGCCAGCATTGAAAAGAAAAAAATAAAACAAAATGAAACAAACAAACAAACAAAAACCAAATTAAACAATGGACTCAGCAGACCTGCATGGTCACTAACTTACCCTGAAACCAACACAGGGACTCACTTTGTGGGCCATCAGAAACCGCTAGTGGGATTTACGTCTAAGTAGAAGCCCAATGACAAACTCTTACAGAGCTAATAGCAAGTAGACTTGGGACTCAAACTCAGGGGATGTCTGATTTCTCCTGGCTCTGTGCTTTTTCTAGCAGGGCTCCGTAGCAAGTGCACACTGAGTCTTGAGCCTTAGGTCTGCTACTCACACAAGTCTGGGCCCCTTTCAAATCCGTTGTAGGGAACACCAGACAGCCTGTGGGTAGGTAGGACATTTCCATGGGTCACCAACTATATCCCAGGTGGGTAGGGAAGAAACCCTTAATAGCCTGTGAATGTGTACAAGTTTTTATTATATCCCTAAATCACAGCTGCTCTACCTGGGAGCCAATAGCCCATGGAGATTATAAAAGGCATTACTAGGGAGACTCCTAGTGGTTGTTTCTGGAATTACAAGCTCAATACCCATGAAGAAATCAAAAGTCATTTGGACCAAGGTATGTGTATAAAAGGACATCTAATGTCCCTGTATTGAGTCTTCACTTCGGCTCTAATTAGTGGTCAGAGTGTGAGGTATTCTTTAGTCCAGTCTGTGTTGTCCTTTTTGGTACCAGGTCAAATCCCTGAGGACAGAGGGCCATTTTCTGGCTCTTTACCTATACACATACCTGTTGAGACAGGGAACAAAATAGGTTTGGAAAAATTTAACAAATGGCAGTTCAGCCTGCCATCCAGTCTCAAGGTTTGCAAACAAAACTCAGCCTGCAGATAGCCAAGACAGCTTCTCTGTGAAGTACCATCTTTTTCTAAATATATACAAGTTGCCTCTGGCAGCAGGTATGGGCTGAGGCTGGCCTCTGTCAAATATAGTTCTGGTGGCCGGGAGTCCTCCTGTGGGTGGATCTGTCAGGGTATTCCTGTCCCTGAGAGCCTTAGGGTCACCAGGAGATGGTGAGCCTGTCTGTCAAAGGGTAAGTGTGTGTGTGTGTGTGTGTGTGTGTGTGTGTGTGTGTGTGTTCCAGAGTGCAAATTCAGCATCATTTCTCAGGAAACTTATTGAGTCAGGGTGAGACAGGGTCTTTTACTGGACTGATCTCACAAGGCTGGCGGGCCCGGGAGCCCCCAAGGAACCTCCCGTCTCCACCTCCTCAGTGCTGGGATTACATGTGAACACCACTGTGCCTGAATCCAATTTAACGTGGATTCTGAGGACTGGACTTAGACTTCTTGCTTGCACAGCGATCGCTTTAACTGAGCCGCTTTGCCAGTCCTTGTAATTGTAGCTACTTTGATAATAAACACTCTTCATGATCATCATGGATGGGGAAAAGGTTTCCCTCACGCATATCAGGGAAAGTTGCTGTTTTTCATAACCTTCTGCACTTGCTTATTATGGGTTGTCACACACAGCACGTCCCTCTCCTGAGTGTCTGAGGCAAATAAGCATACTCAGCAAGTAATAGTTTTCATATGTTCTGTTGGCTAATAAAGCAATAGTAACTTGCGTTGCTGAAAATGTGTTCCCAGGCTGGTGAGATGGCTCAGTGGTTAGCACCTGCTACTCTTGCAGAGGACCTGGGTTCAGTCCCTAGCACCCACATGGTGACTCACAATCATCTTGTAACTCCAGTTGCAGGGAAACCTGATGCCCTCTTCTGCCCTCCATGGGCACCATGCACACAGACGGTGCGCGGACATACACATGCAGGCAGAGCATTCACGCACATACGATAAAAATAAATAGAAAGAAAGAAAGAAGGAAAAACAGAAGGCCTTCCTATGGACCTGAAGACACTTCTGTGTGGTATCTCTGTCATTAGGACATGGCAGGGAAGCCCTTCAGGTTATCAGCTAGGTTGATGAGACAATATTTCAAAGTGGTCCCCACCTCTGACCTGTTGGACGCTAACATGGTTTTCAGCCATCCACTCATGTTTGGGCCACCAGCTTGGGAGCCTGCGGTGGCTTGGCTATGGTTTGAGAGTGTCCTCCAAAGGTCTGTTGTATTAGAAGCCTAGTCCTAGGGTGATGATCTGAGACGCAATGGAAACTTTATGACATAGGGCCCAAGAGGAGTCATTTCTTTTATCGGTTTCCCAGCCTCAGCCATTTTGTTATAGCAAACATACAGCGGGCTCATTCAGAGCTCTCCTGGAGGGCTCACGTCTCTTAGCTGCTGGTGCTCAGTATGTCATTTAAAAAAAAGTTTGACTAAAAAGTTAGACACATTCACAGGACCTCTCTGCAGAGGCCAAACGTGTCTCAAATGACCAGAATCTCAAAATTAAAATACACCAATCTGTTTCATTCCAGGGCGAAGGAAGAAGAGTGGGATTCTATAGGGACAGGTGGTTCTGAAGTCAGGCCCAGAGTCTCAGGCAGGGCCCAAGACGGGGTGCACTGGGTGGGGTTCCAGGCTGCGCAGACCCTGCTTGCCCTCCCGGGCACAGGAGGAAACAGGCCTCATTTCTTTCTCTCCCCACGTCCACCGCTCCTCGCAAAAGGAAAGAACAGAACGGGAAATGCCTTCGCCACGGCGTTCCCTGGGTGGACGAGAGGAAAGTGGGCACATCTTTATCCCACCCCGTGGCCCCGCCATTTCTGGGCAGGGCCCAAGTGCCCAGGCCCTGCTGCTGCTGGCCTTACGTTGCAGAGGGAGTGTGTCCGGTGTCTTGGGGAGTTGATGTCGCTTGGAGTAGATGACCGGTCGCCTTCAGCAGCGGAAGCATCGGAGATGACGGAGGGCTGTCTTGAGTGGCAGGGGCTCACCCTGACCGCTGGAAAACAGGGACAGCTGGTTAGTAAGTGACACATGGATGGCTACCTGGTACACCCATTGTATAGATTAAAACGCTGAGTCGGAGGGAAGGTGAGTGTAGTGGTTAGCTCTTCCCTTCTGCACCATAGCCCTGCTTGTTCTAGGGGTGGCTGTGGGGAGACCCTCTCCCTTCCTTGTTATCCAGGTTATCTCCTCCTCACTTGGGGGAGTTGAGGGGGTCTGTGAAGTCTCATCCGAATGGCTCTAGACACTATGCAACCATAACCACAATGGAATAGCAGAGTCCCAGACAAGAAACCCCCAGGTCACTGTAAGTTCCTTTCTTTTCCCAACATCCTGATGTCTCTAAAACCCAGTCCCAACTCCACCAACTCTCCTAGCCCATGGCAACTGCCATCTGTCCCTGTGAAGACCAGGGTGGCCTCCCTGTCTCCACTCCTTACAATAAAGCCAGAGCCACAGGCTTTTGGCCACTGTGAGGGTAAAAAAAGTACACCCCTCCTCCTGGCCTCTGAAGCCTGGCATGCTTTAACCTGTACACCTCATCAGCCAGGGCTCAGACTTCTGCTGCTTCCGGGGCCATCTGTACATACATGTAGAGGTCAAAGGTCGACAGCTATGTTCTCCAATCACTCTCCACCTTTTAAAATGAGCTTTTATTTATGTGTATGTGCTTGCAGGGCATCAGATCCCCTGGAACTGGAGTCACAGGTTGTGAGCCTCCACGTGGATGCTGAGAACAGAAACCAGGCTCTCTGCAAGAACAGCCATTGATCTTAACTGTGGAGCCATGAACCCTGGGGACCCTCAGTCTTTACTTCCTGAGAGCTGGAGATCGCAGTGTACACTGCCATGCCTGGTTGGTTTGTTTCTTTCTTTCTTTCTTTCTTTCTTTCTTTCTTTCTTTCTTTCTTTCTTTCTTTCTTTCTTTTTTCGAGACAGGGTTTCTCCATAGAGCCCTCACTGTCCTGGAACTCACTCTGTAGACCAGGCTGGCCTGGCCTCGAACTCAGAAATCTGCCTGTCTCTGCCTCCCAAATGCTGGGATTAAAGGCGTGCGCCACCACTGCCTGGCACCATGCCCAGTTTCTTACCTTATTATTGCCCGACTTTATTTACACATGCATCGTCTGACGGGCATTGAGGGCACCATGGGTCCTTACATGCATTCGCTCACTTCTGGGCTTCCAGTGTCTCGCTCTTAGTAGGTACTTAATATACAGTGCCTATCCCAAAAGCCACAGCCCAGAAGCCTACTGGGCACTACTGCAGACCTTTCCCCTGTCCCAGTGCCAGCACTGCACAGAGGAAGCATTGTTACCTCTGTACCCACTCCTGCGAGCATTCCTGACAGACAGCCCTTTGAGACCATGTGTCACAGCCAGTGACCACGTGGCCCGGTGGGGAAGCTGCTAGTTGGTGGCTCTGAATCACTTCCGATCTAGGGGAGTCCTTTTACAGGCTGTGTGGCCCTGGCCGCGCTCCTCACCCTTGCTGAGCCACTGGCTCATTATCTATTATCTGGACCATCAGCTATCTCTTATCTGAACCGTGGAGGTGCCTGTGCTGGTTGGTTTTTTCGGTGCCAACTTGACACAAGCTGGAGTCATCTGGGAAAAGGGACCCTCGACTGAGAAGTTGCCTCCATCAGATTAGTGTGAAGGGAAGCGTTGGGGGCAGTTTCTTGACTGAGGATAGATGTGAAAGCAAGCTGAGCAAAGCAAGCCAGGAAGCAGCATTCCTCCACGATCTCTGGTCCTTGCCTCCAGGTCCCTGCCCCTATTTCCCTTCATGAAACTGCAAGGCGCCAGGTTGCTTCTGTCATGGCATTTACCACAGCAACATAAAGTAGACTAAAACATTGCTGGCGACATCTCCTCCACAGAGTGAGACACTGGGAGGAGACAGGTCCTACTGTGTTGTGTGCAGTAGAAAGGGAGAAGGAGCCAGGTGACAGATGCCTTCCCAGGGATGGCATGGGGTGGAGGTGGGTGACCCGTGCATGTAAATACCTAGTTACAGTAGCAGAGAGGAGTGGGGGTGGGGGTGTGAAGAACGATGGCCTGGAAGCTTTTCCGAGAAGCCATGTTTAATGGAAAGTTCTGAGGTAGCTGCAGGAGCGGCAAGGACAGCAAAGGAGGAAGGGCCCAGATGGTGGATTCTGTAGCCTGGGCTAACCCTAATTCAGTATCAGACCCACCAAAGACAGGGGGCCTGCAGTCACAAGCTGTGACTGGGAGTCACCTACCATTCTGTTAATTCTTAAACTGCCCGCCTTCAACAGCCTTCCTGCAGCCGAGGTGGACCAGAGGCTGGGGAGCCACCTGCACCCCTGGATCTTGGGACTGACCAAGAGGTGGTGGGTGAGAGCTAGGTCTCAGCACCCCTGCCTGGGGATGTGTTGGACTACGTTTTATAAGGTCTTCAGCTCTGACCTGGCTTCAAAGGCTGGCTGGACCTCACAGGGATCCCCGCAAGGGTCAGCAGAGAGCGGCTCGTGTCTGTTTACTGCAGGTGGGCTCTGCATCTGTTTACAACAGAGGCTTTGAAGCCCTGTGTGTCCCCTGTCAGTGAAGACAGTGCTGTCGGGGAGCGGCAGCTAATATTTACCAAAGGAATTCTGTACACTTTACCTTTCTGGCAATCCTGGGAGGGAGGTCTCAGCAAACAGACACAGAACACACTGCATTAAGAACCCAGCATCTCTCGTACCAAAGGGACAGGTGACCCTTCTATCAGGTCATAGGTCACATCCTTTATCCGCAGCAGACCCAGGATGTGACCTCAGTGCGAACCTGCACCTGGCCCCTCCCGCTCAGATTCATGTGCCTTACCCTACATGCTCCATCTATAAAGAGCACAGGACTTGTGTAATCGTCAGAGGCCTTGTGTAACCAGCTCCGCCTGGAGGGCCAGTTTTACTACAGCCCCGAGTGCAGTGGTTCTCACCCCTTGCTAATGCTGCGACCCTTTAATACAGTTTCTCATGTTGTCCGTGACCCCCAACCATAAAGTTATTTTCGTAACTGTAATTTTGCCACTGGTAAGAATTGAAACGTAAGTTATTTTTGGAGATGCAGGTTTGGCAAAGGGGTCGTGGCCCACAGGTTGAGTCCCAGGAGAGTCAGGTGGCTCACAGGCTCACAATCAGTGATACACAATGCGATGGCAAGGAGACTGGATTGTAGTGTGTACCAGGGATGGTGGGACTGGAGGCAGGAGCTCTGCTGAGTATCTGGAGCAAACAACATTTACATTCTTTCTATGTAACAAACGGAGTGGCTACAGCTGTCAATCAAGGAGCCCAGTACCCTCTCCTGCCAAAGGATCCAATCAGGGCACTGGCTCTCCTAGACACTGTGATTAGTTCAGAGATAGCTACAGGGCCCAAGGTGACCAATGAGGGTCATCTGTTTTACATCTTGGGCACAGTTGAACCTCTGGATCCAGCTATGCCTGAAGGCCATCTCTTAGTAGGTTCAGTTAGACTAGTCATCACAGTTTGTCCTGTGCTGCCCCAGGCTGCTGTGATGTGAACAAAGAAGCTGCTTTTCCCACTGAACCCAGTGAACTCCTCCTTGACTCCTTCCTTATTGCTGGCCCAGGCCGGGCAGGACTCACCTTGCCGGTCTGCAGGGTGGGGAGGGTGGGAGTGGTAGAGAGTCTGTTGGCTCTGCCGGATGGCAGCAGTCAGTGGGAGGTCAGCCTGCACCACCCATTCCTGGTTGCCGTTGAGCACCGTCTCGCCAGGCATGGCGAGTGAATGCCTCTTGGGAACATCCTTGGTCAGTGTGGCTAAGGACTGCTTGGCCTGGAGAAAGAGCAGGAGGTAGAAGAAGACAATGTAACCAAAGGGTCCTCTCATGATGCTGCCTGGCACCTCTTACCACCGTGGCAAAAAAGCCAAGGATTCTACTTCTGCCCCAGTGAGCCACCAGCAAGTGGTGCAAGCCACAGGCAGGTACTGCAGGTCTCTCTGGAGTCATCTACTTCATTTTTTGAAACAGGATCTCTCTCTCTCTGGAGCTTGCCCATGAGATTAAAGCTGGTTGGCTAGTAAATCCCAGGGATCCTCTGTCTCCAATTTTTAACACATTGTGGTGGTTTGAAAAGGTATGGCTCCATAGACTCATGTGTTTGAATGCTTGACCATAGGGAGTGGCACTATTAGGAGGTGTGGCCTTGTTGGAGGAAGTGTGTCACTGTGTAGGCAGGCTTTGAGGTCTCCTATGCGCAGGCTCCGGCCAGGGTGAAATCAGAGCCTCCTCCGGGCTGCCTATAGATCAAGATGCAGAGCTCTCATCCAGCACTTTGTCTGCGCACTGCCATGCTTCCTGCCATGACACATGTGCTCTAAGACACTGAACACAAGTCCTCACGCTTGAGTGCAAGCACCTTATCAACAGAGACACCCCTGACCCCAGATGGGCCTGAGAAAGTGGCGTAGAGGGTGTCCTTGGATAAATCTGGTAAAATGCAGGTCTCCGACTGAGTTTGGAAAGAGTGGAGGTCATGGGCAGAGAAGCCAGCCCCGAGACTGTCAGGAAAGCACCCAAACACCCCATGATGTACAGGAGAGGCCCACCATGATGCACCCCATGACGCAGTTATCCAGGCCCCCCTGTTGGCAGCTGAAAGCATGGGCCGCCATGTAGAAAGCACAGCACAAAGAATTAGTTCAGAAGAATGAGCTGGTGGAAGGCAAGGCTGGTTATAGCCTGGGATTCAGGGGAACTGCCACAAGTCTGGGTGCTACATGTGGGGCTAGCACGGGGCAGAGAGAGTGCCTCTGTGAAGGGCATAGGTCAGAGACGGCTTAGCTATGACTTATCTCCCTACTCCCACCAGGGCTAGTGGGATTTTAGCAGGCAGGATCTTGAAGATTGTTGGCTAAGAAAAGGAGCATGTGTTAGACACAGACTCATGCATACTCAGGCTAGTCTAGGTAACTCTCCAGGCTCCTGCAGGGCAGGGGAAGCTGAATGAAGAGCAGAGGGAGGAAGGGAAGGCCCATCACAGCCTCCTTTTCCCAAGCATTCCACACACACACATAGAAAGCAGAGGACCACCCAGACCAACCCACAAAACAAGCAGGCTTTAGGAGCAACACAAGAAGAGACCCGGGCATGATGCCCTCCCATTCCTACCCGGTTTCTTCCCTGGTTGATGAAGGACCTCACCTCTGGCTGGGTCAGGAGGGGTGCGCCCTCTGTGTGGAGTGGGACATCACTATCTGACAAGTGGGAGATCCCCTTAGGCACGGGAGTTTTTCACTCTGCCTACACAGAACTTGGAATCTCTGAGAAAGACGGCTCACTTGGGCTGTGTGGACCATCTCCCACCCAGTGACAGACACAACATTTCCCACTGATCTCTCTTGCTGCTGCGTATTAACTCAATGCCGGGAGCTCCTCTTGAACTCTGACCTCTCCCTACTTCTCTTTTCTTGGTCTCTACCCTCCCTTGAGCATCCCGAGCCTGGAGCACTGGGCTCTTGGGAATTTCTAAGTCGGGATGAATATACTCACGTGACCAAAGTCCAGATAGAGCTAGCCTTGGCCCCAGCTGTTATGAAACCTTTTTTGTGACCTTGAGCACATGCCACCCCCACGACTTCCCACTGCACATGTGTAGGTCCTGACTTCCTCCCAGAATCCCTGTGTGCTCCTGCCAGGCAGGGTTGCCCTTGGTTGGCTGCAATCTCAGCGACTTGCAGTCTCAGAGATGGCTCCTTAGGTCAGCCTGGACCTCATGGTCCAGGCAGAAAGGTCTGGGGCTGTCCATAGCACAGCCTGTCTGTGCTGACCGGTAAAGGAGATGAAGAAGATGTGTAGTCAGACGCATGTCTGAAGGAGGTGGGGCCATGATGAGTCCCAGCAGAGCATCATTCCTCTTCCTCTAGGAAGATGTTGCCTGTGACAGTACTGCAGGGCCCCCAGCGGTATGTTAGGAGCAGAAGCTAGGGGAGCTATTGCTAAGTACAGGGAACACCAGAGAACCCCATAAGATGCTGAGAACAGGGCTCAAAGCACCAAGATGTGCTTCATCTATCTGTTCACAGGGACTGTGGTGAGCTGGGCACCCAGTGTTTTTCCCACCCATCTCTCAGAGCTGTATCCACCGGAGATTCAGGGAAGGCAGTCTTCCTGCCTTGACAGCCTTCACCACTAGGGGTCAGCATCGCACAAGGCAGCTGCCCTGCTCTGGGTGGCTTCACGCTGAAGCAGGAGTTTTGCAAACTATCAGGTCAGTGCAGCACACAAATGCTAGGTTAGCTGTTTCTGTGTTTCTCTTACATCTTCCCCAGAGCTCTACGAGGTATATGCAGGGATGGAGGTCCCAGAGGTCAAGCATCCGACCGAGGTCTGTAAGTGCCTTGTTAGCTAGCACTGGCACCCTACTGAATAACATCCTATTACTGAAAGTCACACGAGGGAGGGGAAACAAGATAGCTCAGTGGGCACGGTCTCAGGACCCACATGGTGCAAAGAGAGAACCAATCAACTCTCACAAGTTAGCCTCGGATCAACACACACACACACACAGACACACACAAACACACACACACACACAGACACACACACACAGACACACACACACACACACACACACAGAGAGAGAGAGAGAGAGAGAGAGAGAGAGAGAGAGAGAGAGAGAGACCACACCACACACTGGGTCCAGAGGGCTTTCAAAGGCCTTTCTATCTTTGTGTGTTCTGGCTATACCTAACTATGTCATGGGGAAGGCAGGGTGAAAATGAAGACACCCCCCTTTCCATCCCAGTGACCAAAATGGCACAGAACGGCTCAGGTCACACTGGCAGGCAAGGCTGAGATTCTGGAGGCTCTTCTACCTCTGTCAGAATCCCAGATTCGCTCTGACCCCCTTACATGTACCACAATGCAGCCTTAAAACATGACGGCAGAGATTTCGTTGATTTTAGGTTAGGAAAAAAAAAAAAAACCCAACCACCAAATCTATCTTTTTTTCATTCAATGACCTAAGAAAGATGATTTTGTTTTAGATACATTTGAACCAAAAGCCTTTGAATATCCCATGAAAACAAGTAGCTAGATACACATGTAAGTATGTGGTACCTACATGTGCATAAATGTGTGTGCGCGTGCGTGTGGGTATATGTATGTATGTATGTATGTATGTATGTATGTATGTATGTATATGCATGCACAGATAGGTAGATACTGTCATTTGTAATCCTAGACTCTGAGATATTAATATTCCTAGGTATTTTCCCAAAAGATTATGATTATTTTGAACCAGAATATGTGTTCCCACCGTCCCATGTTTTCGCAGTCTCTTGGGACATGTGGTCAAAAGCCACCCAGCATTCCTGTGCTCTTGGGCTTGAGGAGATCCCCAACTCAGGAGTGTCATGGAGTCCACTGCCCTCCCTTAGCCTCCTGACTACCACCTTCTCCCTCAGGGGCTCTGGGTGGTCCAGGCTGCTCCTCAGTGGCCAGTGCACGCTCACCATGGCTAGCTCGGCCTCCAGCTCCTTCATGCGGTTGTCCTTGAGGTCCAGCTGGGAGCGCAGGGCTGCAGCATGGTCCGTGGCCTCCTTGGCCTGCCGTCGAAGCTCCCATTTCTCTCGCTCCAGCAGATCCTTCTCCTTGGCCAGTGCTTTGACAGCGTCCTCACTCTCCTGTGGTGGGGATGAGAAGGGGGGATGGGTTGCAAGATGGAACAGGGGTGGAGGGCTCATCTGGGTGAGCAGGGGAGTGGGGAATCCCCAACACATGGCTGAAAGCCCTGGTGTGAGGTGGGCAGGCTATAGGGTGAGCACCTCAGATGCCCCCAGAGAGCACTTTCCTGGTGAGAGAGCCTGGGTAAGGCGTGCCTCTATACAGAAAATGGGAGCAAGGTGAAAAATGACTCTTTTAAAAGACAGAACAACCTCATGTGGGGAAGACAAAGTGGGGTCTGATAAGACCTGGGGTGAAGGAGAGTTTGTCATTAAATTAAATTAATTGAATTAATTCTATCTATCTACCTACCTACCTACCTACCTACCTACCTACCTACCTACCTACCTATCCATCTATCTGGTTGGTTTGAGGTGTGTTGTTTTGAGTTTTGAATCAGGGTCCCTATGGAACCCAGGTCTGCCCCCAACTCTCTGTGTAGACGAGGACAATCTTAAACTTCGGATTCTCCAGCCTCCAATTCCCAAGTGCTGGCCCAGTTTCTGCGGTGTAGCGCTGAGGACGGAACTCTGGGCCTCCCACCTGCTAGGCAATCACTCTGCCAACTACACACTGCCAGTTCTTGCATGAGGAACTGTGTCAGAGCAAAACAGGTACAGGAAGGCCCCTGAAGCAGTGGTGACTGTCTGGGCTACCACAGGTCCCTGCTGCCACCCTACAAGGCTGTAGCTGACACTCAGTCCTATGAGGAAGAAATCTCCTCCTGCCACCTGCCCAGACCCCTCTCAGTTTCCTGAATGAACCATGGCTGCCAGGGGTGGTGCCAGTCTGGTGTACGGCAGGCCCCAGAAGGAGCTGTGGCTGACCCTGACCTCTGAACAGGGGTGGTATTGAAACTGCGGCTTTCTTGGCAGGATGGTCTTTGTGAGTACTCAGCCCATCCCACCAAATCACCATGTCTAAACAAGAGCCAAGGTCTCCACCACCAAGGCCAGGAGGCCAAGGGGTACTAGCTTTTCTGCATGGATGTAGCTTCCAGTGTGTACAGACTGGCTAAAGTTCTGCAGACAGCCCTGGCTCTGCAAATACCTACAGGTCAGCATGGCCTCAGTTTCCCCATCTGTACTGTATGCATTTTGGGATAGGCCTGCCGCCTGGGGCTCTGCCAGGAAGCTTCTCATTCCCTAGGATCCCGGCTTATACCTCCTCTTCCAGGAAGCCTTCCCTGAACACCAGCTTAGGGTGACCGCCTAGCCTCTCTCCAGGTAGTCCTTACTCACGCCTGATGCTCACCCCACCAACGTGATGCAGACACAGCCAGATAATGCTGTGTTCGCTGAGGCTATGCTGAAGAAACAGATCTGGAGTGGAGCTAGGCACCCCTGGGAGCTGGCTGGTAAGCTTGAGTTACCAGGAAGACTCACTAAGACTCTTGGGTTCCTTTTTATCTCTGAGGTTTTGCCTGTTCTGTCGGTTGTGAGCAGACTTGGGCCCTACACTAGGTGAAAAAGGTCTGTGGGTATTTCACTTGTGTGCCCATGAAATTGTTCCCAGGCAGAGGCCAACAGGCTCAGCAGTGGCAGTCGCAAAGTGTCCTGGGCAGTGCTGCAGGCTCTGTGTACATAACTGTTTTGAATATCATACCCACCTATGAGGTGGAGTCTCCAATTATTCCTGTTTTACAGAAAGGTAAACTGAGGCCCTGAGCCCTCAGCCCACTACTGATCATGGAGGAATCAAAGATAACTATGGAATTCCTTCCCTGGAGATCGGAACTTGACAGGGCTTAGAGACTACAAGTACCTGAAACTCACAAGGGTGGGACAAGGCTAGACTGTTAATAAAAAAAAGGATAGATAATTGAGACCTTGCAGGCCAGGGCTGGAGCCTCAGATGGGGAGTGACGAGAGGCACAGGAGACAGGGTGTGGTGGGATGGTGGCAACAGAGGACCTTAGACCCAGCACCGGGATTATCCTGTATCCAGCTTGGAGCTGGCTGCTTGGCCAGCTATGAGGACATCTCCAGCTGGGTTTGTAGACAGTCCCCAGCTGCACTCAGGGGACAGGGTGTGTGTCTTTGGCACGGTTTTCAGGGATGTCGCAACTCTGAGAATTTTCTGGACAGGCCAAGTCCTATCTTTGCCAGCAGCTTTGTGTCCCTGCTGTCCCCACCTGCTCCAGCTGAGACCCAGAGAGGTTCCAGAAGAAGCCAGTGGGCCATGGCAGGTTGAGAGCCTGCAGCCCAGTGACTGGGGAACCAGACAGTTCTATTAATATTACTCATTTCGTTCATACATAAAATGCAAACTATGTTTTGGTAACCAGATGCAAGATCTTGAGAGGCTGGATAAAACGAGGGCTAAGATTTCAGTTTCTGCACAGTATCTCTAAATATGTGGTAAAACGCCTACTTATAATCTCTCAGTGAGGGGCTGAGGGGCCAGTTCTGTGGTAGATCTCCTGCCAGGGTCACATAAGGGACATTCCAAATTCATTCTGAACACCACAAAAATAAATAATTGGTCTTGATCAGTGACCAGACTCTTGTGGGCTGCCCGGTGACACAAGGTCATTCAGATGCTACACCCCTGGCTTGCCTAACCTGAATGCGTACAGACAGCAATGGGAGCGGGGGTTGGGGACAACACACACAGAGTAGGCAGGTGACACCTGTACTGCTGCTTAGAGCCATTTGACCTCAGGAAGGAAGAGTTCTGCATGCCAGAGATGTGTCACCGATAGTCACCTGCAGTGAGCACGTGAGGATCATGTCAATTCCAATCTAGCCTCGGCCAACTGGCTTCTAACTGCAGCTCAGCGGTGGCCTCCTTGACTGGGCCCATCACGCTCCACTGCTACTGAGGAGTCAGTTGGCCTTCCTGTCCCCAAAGCTGCAGGCAGAGCCGTTAGGTTTGAGTCAGGAATGCCTCTCACAGGCTCTCATTTTGTGTGCCTGTTCCCTGGCTGGTGGCACTCTTTGGGGAGTGTGAAGCCTTCAGGAAGTGGGGCCTGGCTGGCAGAAGTAGGTAAGGTCCTAGAGGGAAGCCTCTGAGGCTTTTACTGCTGCTGCTGCTCCAGCCATTGCACTCTGCTTCCATTACATTTTCCTCCAGCCTTTGTGCTGTGTCCTGGTTGGTCACGTGAGCACCTCTGCAGCATGCTCGTACTGTCATTAACTCCCCTCCTTGACGGTCTGAAACCATAAGCCCAAATAAATTCTCCTTCCCTCAAACTGTCAGGCATTGTAGACCCAGTGACACAGGGAACACACACATGAACGAACGTTTCTACTTTCAGGTCCACGTACACAACTCAATGGCAGCCCTGCCTACACAGCAGATGGAGGACAGAGGTCAATTCATAGAAGCCATTTCTTCCCTCTCATCATGTGACTCCCAGGAATTGAACTCAGGTCATTAGGCTTGGAAGTAAGTGCCTTTACTTGCTGAGCCATCTTGTCGGCCCCGGTTTTTCTGGGCCTGCACAAGAGTGGGAGAATACACTCAATAGTGGCTCGTGATCGAAGGCCTCTGACTGGGGTGGGAGTTATACCCTGCACGCTCTATGACCAAACCCCTCATGTAATTAGAAACTCCTCTTCTAGCCGGGCGGTGGTGGCGCATGCCTTTGATCCCAGCACTTGGGAGGCAGAGGCAGGCGGATTTCTGAGTTCGAGGCCAGCCTGGTCTACAGAGTGAGTTCCAGGACAGCCAGGACTACACAGAGAAACCCTGTCTCAAAAAACCAAAAAACAAAAAAAACAAAACAAACAAACAAACAAACAAAAAAAACCCAACAACTCCTCTTCTCCTACAGAGCCTGGGGTGGTGAATTTTAACTGTCAACTCAACAGGAAATGGG
The DNA here is from genome assembly GCA_030674055.1 of Rhabdomys pumilio. Taxonomy (NCBI): domain Eukaryota; kingdom Metazoa; phylum Chordata; class Mammalia; order Rodentia; family Muridae; genus Rhabdomys; species Rhabdomys pumilio. The sequence goes on along the minus strand of JANHMN010000004.1, from coordinate 10,801,212 downwards.
TCTCTAGGTGGCTCTGTGAGGGAGTTTCTAGATTGGGTTTGCTGAAGTGGAAAGTCCCACCTGGTGGTGACATTCTACGGGCTAGAGGTCCAAACTGAATAAGACTATGAGTGGAACAACCATCTCTCTCAGCTTCCTGACTGCAGATGCGACGGACATGGCTGGCCACCTCACATCTCTTCTGCCACAACGAACTGTATATTCCAACTGTGATCCAAAACAAACCCCTTCACCATGAAATCGCGTTTGTCAGGCGCTTTATCATGAGAAAAATAACTAACACAGAGCCCAAGCCTTGTGACACCTCCTCCGCTCTGCAGATAAACCTCCCTGCTGTCTCCCACTGCTCCTGGCTAGCTCCGCCCACTTCCGTCATGTGATTATTAATGAGATGCATGGCTCCTCTTGCTGGGTGCTCAGTATCTTGGTCCTCACAACAGCTCTGCACCTTCCATAGAAGGGGAAGCTGAGGCCCTGGGGTGAGTGGGAGGTTCAAGGGTATGCTCAGAGAAGGAGGGATCTGAAGCAGCTAGATTCCTGAGTCCACACTGTCCACCTAGGAACACAGGGCCCAAGCAGGAGCTGGGCTGGAATTCTTCTTTTGTTCAAGTTAGATGAAGACACCAGAGCCAGCCAAGGGTGCTCTGGGATTCAAGGAGAGACCATGCTTATCTAAGGGCGGGGACAAGATTGTGTATGTCTGAGAGGGGAGGGCAGGGGTCCAGACACTGACCTTACGGTGCTGCTCGTAGTTGCGGATGAAGTCTCGCAACTGCTCCTCGCGGCTCTCCAGCGTGGCGTACAGCTGCTGCATCTGGCTTACCAGGTCGGTCTTCTCGCCTTTTAAGCGCTTCCGGTCAGCTTTCATGGCTGCGGACAGGACAGAGGACTAATTAGCTCCCGATTCCCTAGCCGTTCCTCTGGGTGTCCTTTGTCCAGGTGAGAAATGGGGTTCATCGGATACAGTGTCTCTCCTGGATCCCCCACACCACTACAGTGTCCCAGGCTTGCTGTGTGAACCGCGCTCTCTCTCTCTGAGTTGGCTATCGACAAGAGGTCTCATACATGGGAGATCCTGAGGTCCTGACTCTGTCGCTGAAATGAGCCCCAGGGTCACCCCACTGAGCCCACAGAACGAGTCCCATCTAAAACACTCTCTCTCTCTCTCTCTCTCTCTCTCTCTCTCTCTCTCTCTCTCTCTCTCAATTAAATTCAATAAAAATTTTTAAAAATAAATTCTCGTAACTCAACAATACAAAGACAACTGTTGGGGCTAGAGAGATGGCTCAGTGGTTAAGAGCACTTGCTGTTCTCAGAGAGGACCGGAGTTCACTTCTCCGTACCCACCAGGCAGCTCATAACTGCCTGTAATTCCAGCTGCAGGTGGGGGCATCTGAGGCCACGCTGCCGCTGCACACAGAAAGCCACAGGGAACCCCGCGAGCAGTGGGGACTCTAGGGCTGGTCAGCATTCAAAATTCCAGCTTTGAGCCTCCCAATGAACCCAGCTGACTCTGTCTTCTCAGCAGCCAGCTTGGCTGCATGGCAGCTGAGGTCACCAGGGCTGGGTTTCAAGACCTACTGAGCTGAAAGCTCAGGGTGGAGCTGAGGGCAAAGCCAGGCCAGCTCTCCAACATGGTGCAGCCTGTTACCAGGGAACTTGGCTTTAAGAAACTCCAACATCCAGGAAGGCAAGAGGGACTAAGTGAGTGAAAGCGCTTGCCATCCTGTCTGATGACTCAAGTGTGAACCCTGGGGCACACATGGTGGAAGAGAACTGATTCCTGCCAGTTGTCCTCAGATCCCTTGCACACAGGCTACAAATAAATAAAAGACAACTAACCAACTAGCCAACCAGCCAAACAAACAAAAGAAACTCCAAGATCCAACAAAGATCCAAGATTCAGTCTGCAAGCACCCTACAAACAAGCCTGAGCCAGCACCATAGGGAATCCTCCCCCTGCCATTCCCTGGTATTTCAGATGCATTTTTATAGAGGTGGGCAGGTATTCCATCCCAGAGGGGACATTATGGCCACACAACCAGTTAGTGGCATAGCTGGGGTGCACCAGGGGCTTACAGACTGGCAGGTGTAACAGAGATAAGAGTCCTTGGGGACTTGGAGGGACTATAAAGCAGGGATAGAGAGTCCCTGGGGACTTGATTGGTTCCCCCCAAGCCTCTTTGTCCTTGTGGTTAGAAACTGAACCCCTAGGATTCTGGTTTGTCACATCATAAGTCTTATCCTGTGAGAAGTAGTCTTTGCTCTCAGCTGCGTGAAGACTAGCAGCATCAGGATGCCTTGAGACAGGACAGCATGCCCTAGTGTTTGAGGGGCTCCCCATAATGGTATTCCCAGCTCACAGGATGTGGGCACCTGTTCTAAGGCACTGGACCCTGTCTAACTCCAGCTGTTCCCCACTAGGCTTCTGACCTAGAATCTAAGAAAGCTTTGGAAGTGAAGGCCATGTTTAAGTCAGCCTAACCCACTTGTATTAACTCTGTTTCTATGGCTATGGTGGGATGTCCTTACAAAAGGGACTTAGGAAAGAAAGTGTTCATTCTGCCTACGGTTCCAAAGGACAGAGACCATCATGGTGGGTTGGCATGGAAACAGGCAGAGAAAGCATGGCTGCAGGAGCAGGAAGCTGGCTGGTCACCTGATCACATTTCACCCACACTACAGGGAAGAGAGCGAGAGTGGGAGAGCCTGAGAGAGCAAGAGTACGGGGGTGGGTGGGTGGTGGGGGGGGGAGTGAGTATGGAGGGAGGGAAGAAGAGAGGGAGGAAACATGAAGGGGAACTGATCAAGGCTATGAACTCATAAGGCCCACTCCCAGTGACGTACTTACTTCAGCAAGGTGCTACCTCCTAAAGGTTCTGTAACCTTCACAAACAGCACCACCAAGTGGGGACTGAGTGTTACTACAGGAGCCTATGAGGGACATTTCTCATTCAAATCACCAGATGCCACTGAAACTGTAAACTCAAGAGACCAGTGAGTGTCTAGCTGACGCAAGGCTTTCTAACACACACACACACACACACACACACACACACACACACACACACACA
>JANHMN010000004.1:10768640-10798128 GCA_030674055.1 Rhabdomys pumilio | reverse complement strand
ACACACACACACACACACACACACACACACACACACACACACACACACAGAGAGAGAGAGAGAGAGAGAGAGAGAAAGAGAGAGAGAGAGAGAGAAAGAGAGAGAGAGAGCACTAAGAATGTGGTACCCTGGGCCTGTCATCTGCCACAAAAGCCCCCACTCAAGGAAACTGAAAGAGAGGCCCTTGGAGCCCTTGGGATGCTATCCTGACAAGGTAAAGAAGTGGGCGTAGTACCCAGCAAGGCAGCAGACAGCAAAGTGGCCAGACCGAAGGTGGGCACTCACCTCAACAAGCAATTCTCTACCACAGATGTACGAGAAGTCATTTAAATCTACACACACGGCCATGAGAAGGATGACAGGCCCCCTACTCCCTCGCCCTGCTTCCTAGGTACCGTAGGTGCTATAAATCTCTTTCTCTCCAGGTAAGCTGCATGCGTGAGGCTTGCCTCTCTCTTGAGATGGCAGCCAGCCAGCATTCTGTTTGCGTTCCAGAAACTGGCTTCAACCGGGCAGGTCTCATTCCAGCAACCAGGTCACTGACACCACTGTTACTGCTAGAGTGACAGGTGGTGTCATACCCTTTGGGCTTTGCAGGGCCATGGCGTGTGCAGAGGGACTTTAAGTTCCAGGAGACCTGGGACGAGCCACCCAGCCTCCTGAGCTTGCTTTACCAGATACTACAATGATTCTGGAGCTGGAGAGATGGCTCAGCAGTTAAGGGTACAAACTGGCGTTGCAAGGGACCAGAACTTAATGTCCAGCACCTATCTAAGGCAGTGGACAACCTTCTTCTGGCCTCCATGGGCACATGTACATATAATACACGTAACACGCAAGTAAACATAAAATTATTTTAAAAAAATTATCCCCAATCCAAACATCAAATGATTCCTGAACTGTGACACTAGGGTAGCGCCAGGCACCCTGCTAAGGCCCTATGGGCTCTTGTCACCTGTCAACTGCCTTGTGAAGTCACCATACATTACAGACTAGAGACATGGCCATGCATTAAGCATCAAAGACTACCCAACCCCGGCATTGAACCTCCTGTCCCCTTGGTTCTGTGTCTGAGATCACCTACCCAAACCAGGTCCCATAGCACACTGGGGACAACACACTGTACATATCTGCTCTTCTGGCCCTTGGGCTCTGCGTGGGGCTGAAACTGACTGTGCTGTCCTGGGATGGAACCCCGGGCTTCATGCACATGCTCTATCACTGAGGTAAGGCCCAGAGGAACTGTTTCATAGAGGAGAAAACGGAGGCCCCAGTGTTAAATTATGGGTGATGGGGGGAGAGGAGACAGAGAGAAAGGAGGGGGGTTGCTTAACAAGAGAAACAGGTCCTGGCCTCAAACCAAGGATGCCTTGACCTTGATTCTCACTGACGTTATCAAAGCACACATCACTTCGGACAGTGGAACCCACCACATCCCCCCACAAACCAGAGGACCATCCATAATTCCCAAGTGCTATCTGGATGCTCTCATTCTGAGATGTAGCTTCCTTACCATTTGGCCTTTCAAAAGGCTCTCTGAGGTTTCTCTTAAATGCAATCTGACATTCCAGTGTGTGCCCCATTTACTGCCCAGTGGCTGCCAGAGGTGTGTGTGTGTGTGTGTGTGTGTGTGTGTGTGTGTGCGCTCCTATGGAATCATCTTTCATGCCTTTTACCCACAGAGCCCAGCCAGTTCATGGTACTGTCAAATCACACCCTCACAATCTGGCTTCCTGCTAGGCTCCTTCTTCTGGGCATTCCTCAGCCAGGAGACTTTATAAACTTTTCAGTCTGGTGGGACCTGGGTTGAAGTGGGAAGCTTTGTTCACACAGACTCTGGAAAAGGAGGGTAGTCAGGCAGAGGCAGAGAGAGATGGGGAGGGCCTGGCATGAGGTTCCGTGAGACTTAGGCCTCTGAATGAATACCCACTAGCATGGGAGGCAGAATGCTTCCTGTTCAACTTTCTAGTTACTGTTGGGAGAGCTGAGACCCAGAGAGAGGGAGAGGGAGAGGCGGAGAAAACGCTGAACACGCAGGAAACATGCTTCTCCTCAGCTTCACCCACCCCACCAGCCTGGCCCCTACTGATGGAAATCGAGACCACCACCTTTTCCTAAGACTCCCTTGGACATCTGATTCCCCGAACTTGGCAAGCCCCCTGTTCAGGACTCTTCCAGCATCATACCAACGCTGTCCGGTCTCTGGCCTCCCGGATGGTTAGCCCCTGTCTCAACCCTTTCCCTTCAAGCAAATTCCATTTTTCTTTTTTGTTTTGTTGCAAAATGCTCCCAAGGGTCACTCACTCTACCTCTAGCCCCTCAGTTGCTAAGGGACCCTCTCTGACTTCTCCACGCTTGGTCCTTTCTAAGTCACAGGAATCCTGCCTCAAGCTACATATCTCAGGCTGCTTCTCGGTCCTCTGCTCAGGCACACAAGGCCACCATATCCTGATGGGACAGAAGACTACTTTCCAGGCTCTGCCAAGACCCATCATGAGAGGGTGGGGGCCCCAGAACTCTGTTCCTAGATTCCAGAGTGGGGTTACCCTAATTGCGCTGCATATTGTAACCCCATATACCCGAACTTTTTGTGGAAATTCTAATCTCCCAATTCTTAACTATTTTTAAGGTCCTAAATGTCCCTTATAGCACAGGGTAAATTCAAGATTTATGCTAACCTGAGCGGTCTGGCTATGCAGATACCACCTGTGTGACCCTGGATAAGTCCCTGTATGCTCCGTGTCAAATGGGGAAGCTTCCCTTTCAAGGCGGAGATTTAGGTTGCAGGTGCCTAACCACTCCAGGCTAAGGATGAAAGCTGTCGGGAGTGGTCTGGGAGGGGTTTGATTAGAGGCTCCCTTATGATGGGGGCAGTCTTGGAGCCTAGGGCGTGAGTGGGGGCAGAATCTTAAAAGGGAAGCTTAGCAGAGGAAGGCCAGGCTATAGGGCCAGCCAAGGAAGAGATTATGGGCATGCAAACTACAGCCAGAGCCCCTGCAGGCTGCTCACCCTCCTCACACCAGGAAGCCCTGGCGGGTGGCGCTTCCTCCCTTCCCCCAGAGGTCATCAGCAGGAGGGAAGTGGGGGGCAGGGCATGATGGGAGGTGTTTGTTTTCCAGACTTTGGAGGGGAGTCCAGGAAAGCCCTCCTAAAAATAGCAGGTGAGGTGAGGTGGGGGGAGGGGGAGCAGTAACAATCCCTAGACTTGAAAAGGAGTTTTCTGGAAACTACATTGGCCACCAACTCCTCTCCCCTCCCCTCCAGTGAATGGCATCCTTAAAGGGTGACCTCTGTGTGTAAGGCCATCAGCAACCAAGACAATGGCTCCTACTAGGTCCTGAGAGAGACGACCAGGGCATCAGGTTGCAAAACAACATGCCTTGTGGCCTCAGGAACTCAGTCTAGCACCTTCTCTGGGCTTTGTCCCTCAGAAGAGGCCCTGGGCACCCAGTGATTTGGGGACTGTCCTTATGACTGCTGTTTCCCATGGAGGACTCAGCAAGGCTCTCTATAAAGTTCCATGCAGGTGACAGCCAATCTCCAAGTACAGAACAGAAGGACGGACACAGTTGTGAAACAAGGAGCATTCAAGAGCAGACCCCAGGACAGATGGTCTGAGTTCAAAGCCCAGCTCTGCCATCCGCTAGTGAGACCCAGAGCAAGTTACCACGTTATAGCCTTTTAGTATCTGTCACAGGGATGGACAAAAGCACACACACATGCACTCATACAGAAGCATGCATGCGTGTGCATGCCTGGGAGCACACACAAACACACACCAACTATTCCCGTGCAGGAATGGTCTGATCATTGTCCCCATCCCTGCCTGCACTTCTGCTCAAAAGCTGGAGGAGCTGAGGAGATGATGGCTCAGTCAGTCAAGCAATTCCTTGTGTGTAAGCACAAGGACCTGAGTTCGAATCCCCAGAACCCACATCTGAAGAGCCAAGTGTGGTAAGGTCTGTCTCTAATCCCAGTGAAGACAGGAGAACCTCCTGTGCTCAGTGGCCAGCGAAATCTCTGAGTTCCAGGCCAATGAGAGACCTTTCTCAAGAAATAGGGGAGACAGTGTCCTGAGAGAGCCTTGATCATGAAGGCACACGGCATGTACAGAGGGCTCCCAGGGTTCTAGCTGTTACCACAGGGGCAGGTGTAACAATAGGCCTTGTCCTGGCATTGAGGGTCAGAGCCCCATTCCTGACCGGCTTTTTGGTATCACAAAACACATTCTGCCCATCACTGTCAACTGGGAGTTGCTTCTTCCGGCTGCTTCTCGATTTGGACTTTTAAAAAAAAAATTGTAACGTTGATTTATCTTGTGAGTTTGTGTATGGCATAGAAAGTGTGTGGTTATCGAACAGCTGGCAGGAGTTGGCGCTCTCCTTCCACCGTGTGGGTCGTGAGGACTGAGTTCAGGCCATCAGACTTGATGACCAGCGCCTCTGCACGCTGAGCGTGTCGCCAGCACAGGTCACCTCTACAACAGCATCTCTGTGATCTCGCCTGTGAGACTCTTCCATTCAGTGCTCCTGACTGTGATAGGTAACTCCGCCATGAAGAGAGAGGACAGGTTGTCATACTGTCTCTCTAACAATCCCCCCCTCCTGCTTCGATATAGTTATCCTAGGAACCAGATATTACCAACCAAAGTGGGGGTGCAGGGGGGGCTGGAACCACCTGCGCCATCTTTTAAATTAGGGGGATGGGAGTTTCATGGCAATCCTGGAAGTCTACTGTACTTAAGATCTCTATAAAATATTTAGACAGTCATGGCCAAATATAACAGTGATTATACATTTAAATGTTAATGAGTATAATTAGATTGAGAGATTAGCCAAGCCTGTCACTAAATATATATTCAGGACTGATCAAACCCTGTACTGTAAGATTACAGGTGAACACACGGATGGGCTTTGGTTTGTTCCAAAGAAACAGAGCTCAAAAGGTGGCCCAGGAGAGACCAGGTGAGGGCAGGGAAGGGAGGTCACTGAGGGATCACGATGGAGCAGGAGGGGAAAGGGGAGAAAGCTGCAGGAGAGAGCCAAACAATCTCCAGCCCTTAGACAAAGTCTCTCTACTAGTCTCGTGTGGCTGGCCCTGCAGACGCCAGGACTCACTACTCAAAGGGTCATAGAGAAAAAACAGTGGACCTTTTCCTGGGCCCAAGAGCAAGCCAGTGAGTGCTTGGCATCTGAGCCAGAGTTGGTAGGTCGCCTTGACTCCTACCAACTGAAAGGGGCTCTGGCTGCTGCAGGTACTTAAGAGGCTCCCCTGCCCATCTTCCCTGTCTCCTCCACTGCACAGGGAGGGGCTGGGCTGAGCAAAGAAACAAACAGGCCAGAGAGCCCTTCTGAAGTGCAGAAAACCCACCTCTCTAAAGGGGCCACAGGACATTTGCACTTACTGCTCACTGTGTCTGAAATGCATCTCTCACCCACATTGGTCCTTTGTATGGTGCTGGTCCAGCCCGCACCCCGACCCCACCCCTACTGCCACTCACCCGTTAACTTTGTAGCCTTGTCTGCTCTCCTCAGCTCCTTAATACTGTAAAGCAGCCAGATAAGCCCCACCCCATTATCTTTCTTTCCCATCTGACTGATGTCCTGTATATTTTGCACTTGGGCTTTACTGTCTGACCGTCCAGGGTCAGGAGGTTCAAAGTCGCCTCTGGGGAAACAGAACCTGGTGTCATTTCTGGGGAAGGGTGGTACTTCTGTGGCTACAGACACCTAAGGAGACCCGGGGTGTTTAAGGGTCACAGCAGATTTCATGTAGCTGGAGCTTAGCCTTGAAGGGGCAGGGAGCTGGGACTCTGCCTGGTGTTGTGGGCTGGACAGAGGGAATGAGCCACTCCTAGGTCCTGCACACTCTGTCTGCTTCCTTGGTTCCCACCCTGGGCTTTTTTGCACTGGGGCCTGGGAGATGCTGTGGGTGTTTAGCCAAATGCTTAGAGAGGGTCTGGGATACAGCTGTCGGTAGAATGCTTCTCTGACATGCACAAAGCCTTGGGTTCAATTCTCAGTACCACAAACACTGCGTGTAGGGGCACGTGCCTATAGTTCCAGTATTTAGGGGAGTGGAGGCAGTAGGGATGAGGGTGGAGTAGGCAGGGGTGGGGCCGATTTGAAACAGAGGTGGAGCCAATGGCAGGTACCCAGATTCATGACATCATTGCACTGGCTTCTGTGAATGAGTGAATTTTTCCCTAATAAAAAGCTCTACTGCCAAGGCTCGCAGAGGTCCTGGCCCCAGCTCACCTTTTATTTCTGCCCTTTGTCACTCCGGCTGGCAGCCTGGGTCCCCAACAACAACCACTTCCTGATGCACCTGCATTAGGTCACTGTGTTTTATGACAGGACCCTGGTTCATTCCGGCTGGTGTGTATGAGGTACAGTGACCCCCAACCTGATCCGAGGGTCCCCACCTGACTGGATTTTTTTTTCTCCCTACAGCTTCGGGATCGGAGGTGGCCTGGCCACACACAGGGGTTTGTTAGAAGGACCAGAACTATCTTTCTTTATTTCGAAGGGGGCTCTGAGAGGGGAGAAATGACTGGTCTGAAATGTGTCCGGGCATGTCTTGGGGAGTGGCACCGGCTCGGCCTGGGTATAAAGACCATGCCTGGGCTCCGGGCGGGGCTAAATGAGGCTGGGAGAAGGGGGATGCTGGCTGCTTTCGGCTTTGCAGGCCGGGACTGGGAAAGTGTTGAGTCAGCGTGCAGGATACAAGGGCTCCTGCTCTCGGAAACAGGACTGAAGAATTTCCCCGGCTTAATGCGTTGGACGGGAATCACAGAAGTTGGGCTAGTAACAGCCCAAACAAACTACCCTGTATGACTAAACAAGGAGAGTGAAGGAGCTTTTGGGAACTTCCCGACTAGCTGGGGGTGGGGACATGAGGGTGAGGAATAGTTAGGGACATCTACGTTCTCAGCCACTGTCCTGTGACAACTGTCTCCCGGGAACCCTTGAGGACCTGGGTAACAAGATAAAAACCAGTCGTTTGAAGCTGAAAGGTATAAAAAGTCTTAGACTTAGAGCCACATCGAAGCACTAGGGGGCATGCAAATCCTTGACCTCTGACCTTTGATACTACCCAATCTGGTCTGAAGACTCACATGGAATGACCTTGGTGTTACCCTCTGCAAACACGGGACCTCAGCACTTCGTTTCCCAAATGATCCACTCGTTCCCACGGTCCCCAGTGAGTTTATGTGCTACGTCCTCACAGGTGGGCAAAGCGAGGCTCCTCGGGGCTCAGTGACCTTTCCTGGGTCCCACAGTCAGATGACACTCTCGAATTCAGACCTAACTGAGGCCTTTGTGACCCTGAGACCCTGCAGTGACCTTGTAACTCTTTGCTCTGCAAAATATCCGGCCCTGCACCTAGCATGGGGGGCAGGGGGCGCGCAGATCAGAAAGGGTGCTTCGGGATAGCCACCGAGGCTGGTTGGTGGGCTGGGCTTTCTGAAACTTTGGAGCACAGCCTCCAGGAAGCAGCCAGCTGCCACAGGCTCAAAACAAGACAAGTTTCCTGGACTCACATTAAATCTTCAGGGCAAAATGGTTTTTGTATTAAGAAGGGAAGCTGGCAGGAGGTGCTTTCTCCGCTCTGGAACTTGGATGAAGCATCTCCACTGGCTTGCCAGGGCCACCCAGGCTGGGTGAGGGCATGGTCCTTTCACCTGCTGTCAGTCACTGCCTCCAGTATCCCAGCTTTCTGTACTGGGAGAAGATTCCAGGAAAAGGCTCCTTGTGCAAACTAAGCTTACAAGAGATTCTTTAGCAATAAGATGGGGACGGAGCTCGGTTGGTAAGAATGCTTGCCTGGCATGCACAAAGCCATTGGTTCAATCACCAGCGGCGGATAAAATGGATGTGGCGGTGCACACCTGTAATCCCAGAACTTGGGATGTGCTGCCAGGGGGGTTAGAAGTTCAGGTTCATTCAAACTTACACGGTGAGTTGAGGGCCAGCTTGGGCTACATGAAAACCTGTTTCCAAAAACCTGGGTGGGTAACAGTTCTCTGAGGCCAACAGATGAACTACCACCATGACAATGGAATCCAACAGGTGGAAAGGGGTCACCCGCTTCCCGACAGATGCCAGACAAGCCCCACTTGCATCCTGCTAGGTTCTGTCTGAACCCCTCCCATGATCCAACTCCTTAGAGACAAGACACAGACAGCCTGGGGAGTAAGGCCAGATAGAACCCCAAGATCAAGTCACACCGGCCACCTTCTTGCCTCAGAGCTTTGATAGTTCTATCTACAAACTGGGCCCAGTTCACAGGGCATAGCTGCACCGGGCAGCAGGCATTGAGTTCTTAGCTTAGACGTGATATCACCTGATAGACCAGAAGTGCCGGTTCTGGGTTCAAATTCAGAACTCTGTGGTTTCTAGGCAACGGATTACTCAACAATAAATAGGGATAATGGCTCCTGTCCAGGCACGACAATGCCTGGGCTTGCACATGGGCTGGCCACTGCTGTAAGCACTCTGCAAGTATTAGCTCATAAAATCTCTCAAGTGACATATGGTGCTGGTGTCTGTCCCTTGAGACCTAGTGTGCACAGCTACACCAGTGTACAACAGCAGGGCTCCCACCCGTGCTCCAGGTCCTGAGTCCTGAGTGCTCCAGGTTATCTCCCTCCACAGTTTTCCAAGGCTGTCACTAAGCCCCACATGTATCTGCTGAGTCCCCAGCAGGGCTTGGCCCCCGAGGGTACTAAGTAGATGATCACTGTCGGTTTCTTCTGGAAGTTCCTAAAATCGCCATCCCTAGCACAGCCTACCCTTTCCTTTTGCAGTTTCTTCTTTAGCACCGGGGCTACTTCTAATTACTCCGTGGCTTTCTGTTTTGCCATTTGCTGTATCCTTGGCTTCTGGAACAGTGTGGGGGACAGAGTGGGTGGCCAGTGAATATCTGGGGAGTGGAGGACAATAGGATCAGTGAGCTGGTCTCATGCTCTGTGCAACCCACGATTGCTACTCTGACCCCTGGCCAGACAGCACTGTGGAAAAGACTCAGCAAAACAAAGATAGGGAAAAGATGCCACTCCACCACAGAAGGTCAACACTGCACACAGCTGAACCACCACTAGGACCTCCCCAGCCCCAGCCTTTGTGGCTCTCCATCCCCATAGCTGGGGGACCCTGAGCCACACCATTACAGAGGTTCTCCTGCAAGGTAGTGGTAGTCCTGGGTCAGCACCCCCTGCGAAGGGAGAGAGGGTTTCCCTCCTCTGCCCACCCCCTCCCCCGCCCACCCCTCCCCCAGCCTCATGAAATCCTCTTTTGTTTGAACTAGATACTGAGAGTAAACATGTTTTACACACTCTTAGGGGGTTGGCATTTTCTTGATGGCTGTTGGCTGTAAGTTTGTGTGCAGGAGATAGAACCTGGGGCCTCTCACAAGCCAGACAAGCCTTGGCCTCTGAGCTATCACCCAGCCCTAGCTTTTGGTTTATAGCCATAAAGGTTTCACTCAGATCTCAAGAACGCCCTGGCCACTGGGTGTTAACACAGCTCAGGGCGAAAGGGTTGGAAGTTCTAGCTCCCGTGAGTGAGTTCTTATCTTTGATCCTCCAGTCTCACCCAGTGTGACATGGATGTCTCCCCCAGTGCCCGGCCAAATGGTTAAACACAGTACCGCTCACAGGGTCTGAGATGCCAGGAAGACAGACTGGGGCAGCTGTTTCCAGTTATCGCTAGGTTAATGTGTAACTCAGGAAAAAGTAGAAGTCCAGTTAGATCTCAGGGTAAGTGATACAGACTGGCTAGCTGCTGGCACTGCCCTATGATGCACTATACGTGTGTGTGTGGCCTACCCCAACTCCTAGAGACCTGGTACCCCACCCACCCCCAAACCTGCAAAAGTCAAATCTGTGGGGCCAATTAATGATATGTTTACTCTAAATCCTACCCATGACAGCTTGCTAGGTTATCTGTCTCTTGTGTGACAATGTTTTGAGATGAGGATTAGATCATCATCAAATCTCTGTACCTTCCCAGAGGCCTGCAAATTCACTCTCCTCAACTTCTCTGAGGCCACGAGGCCTCTAGCGTAGATCACAGAAAATTCAGTCAGTTCTCCATTCTCATTCAGCAGAATCCTGGCCACAGACGGCTGGGCTCTCGGGTATGCCCGGGGCCATGCCCAGCCCAGAGCCTGGAAAGAGCTGTTCTAATTAGCACTGGCAACTGGTCTAGGTGGAAGTTCTATTATTACGGCAACCTGTGTGTATAAGTGTGTGTGCACTTGCCTGTGTGTGTGCAAGTACCTTCCTGTGTGTGTGGAGGTGCATATATGTAGAAGCTAAATATATGTAGGCGTCACTCCCCAGGAGTCTCGGGGTCTTCTACAGGCCTAGAATTCTCCATGTAGGCTGTGACTGGCCAGTGACCTACCTGTCCCCATCTCCCCAACATTGCAATCAGAAGCACTTCCTCCCATGCTTGGCTTTTTAAACAGCGGTTCTAGGGATTGACCTTGGGTCTTTGTGCTTACTGACTGAGCTATCCCTCCTGCCCTCATTTACATGTGAGGAGACCCCGAGTCAGGGGACATAACTAACTAAGCTCAAAGTCACACAACCAATGAATGTTGGAAGTGAGATTTGAAGTCCAAAATCTAATGGAGCAGTGGGTTACCCAGTAAGGCCCAGGAGGCTGGGCTCAGAGGTGTGGACCACCATGCTCAGTGTATGCTGTGCTAGGGACAGAACTTATGGCTTTGTGCATGCCAGGCAGGCACCCAACCAACTGAGCTACACTGTTGGTATATCCTCAGCCCCATGCCAGCCTGGTAAAGCGGAAAGCTCCTCAGGCTGACTATGTCCATGGCGGGTAACTGAGGCATGATCAGCACAAGTTTCCATGGCTCATACAAGGCCGAACCTGACACTAGCTAGACTGGCCCAGGTGGCTCCAGGCTGGTCTACTCTGTGTCTCCGAGTTTGGTGCACCCGGCCCCTCCACATTGCCCAGGATACAGGGACTAGGAGGAAGTGTCCTTTTATGAGTAGACGGCTTACAAAAATGGGTTTCTTTTCTTTGTTACTTCTACTTTTAAAATTTATTTACTTAGTACACAATTAGGAGACTGTAACCTACATGTGGTTTAATAGATATGGGAGGTGAAGGGACACTGGCCACTCGAGCATGTGGTTCTGCCAGGCCTTCCCCTCACCTTTCTCCCCTACTCCCTCTGCCTTGCTAAAAACCATTAGATTACATCCCTAAAGCTGGTCACCAAGGTCTAGGCCCTTATTTGTCTACTTCCTCCTCTTGAGGGTGACTACCAAGTCCAGCTATCAAAATATTAAAGTCCATCAATCAAAAGCCCCCCTGGCTCAACCATTTAACATGCTCAACCAAAACTAAACACCTCATTATATCACAGGGTTTCTCCTTGTACCTGTAAAAACTGCCATATGCCTATGGGTCATGTCGTTCTGGTCTCTTATCTGCCTCGCCTCTCTCTCCCTTGCTCCCTTCCTCTTCTACCTCACCCTCTATCTTCTGTCTGTCTTTTATTCCCTGCCTTCTGTCCCTCTGGGGCAAAGAATTCTTCTTTGAGTTGAGGGCCCTGAGCCAATAATTTTCCTTACTGTAGGGAACTTTGATGGAACACATCTGAAACCTGTGGTAACACTAAAGTCAAGATGTGTCAGAGCCTGGCCAAACACAAGTTACCCAAACAGAACAGCAAGGCTGGCAACAGCTGATGGATACTGAGTGCACAGGGCACTTTGTATTTTATCACAGACCCTATCAAAAAAAAAAGGAAAGAAAAAGGAAAAGGAAAAGGAAAAAGAGCTCTAAAGACTAGCAGTCAGGGCACCTCTCCCCACCCCCACATCATCCTTGAGGTGAGGGCTTCACAGATAAATTCTACATAACTAGAGTTTAAATCCCTGTATACTAGAATGTCACTTTCCTCATTGCTATGACAGAAATGTGGCTTAAGGGAGGAAGGGTTTATTCTGGTTCATGGTTTCAGTGGTTTTAGTCCATCACTGTGGAAAAGGCAAAGCGGCTGGGGTGGGTCTACCTGCCCCAGTGGGAACATGAAGCTGTAACTCCTCACATCTGGGCGAACTGGGAAACAGAGAGCTAGAGCAGAGGTGGTGGGGACAGGGAAAGAACCTTCAAGGCTCAGCCCTGGTGGCATGGATCTGCCAGGTAGGTCCTATATCCCTGGAAGTTCCAGGACCTCCTCAAACAGCACCAGCTGCTGGAAACTAGTGTTGGAAGACAGTCTGTAGCAACTGTACTAGTTACTCCTCTTGTCGCTGCAACAAAGTATCTGACAAAAACAAATGCAGGAAGGGAGGGTTTATTTCTGTTCAAGGTGCAGTCCATCATGGAGGGTAAAGCACGGCAACACGAACCTGAGGCAAGCGGTCATATCGTAACCATAGTCAGGAAGCAGAGAGATGGATATTATTACCAGCTCCATTACTCCTTTAGGGATCCCAGTATAGGAGAAGGTGTTGCTTCTTCGACCTCGGCTAACATAATCTGGAAACTCCTTTCCAGACATACCCAGAGGTTTGTCTCCAACGTGATTTTAGATCCTGTTATATTGACAGTATTAACCACCACAGGGCATTTCACATTCAACCCACAGCACCAGTCTCAGCCTCTTCTCAGCTGTGTGGCCAGGGGTTTTCCTTGGCTTCTCTGTGCCCTTCTGTCACCCAAGAATGGATCTTAGAGCCTATCCATCTGTCGGACTCGGGACAGTGCGTGACATGGTACTACAGACAGTGACTATGATGGCGATTTTTTTTCAAAGAGGGACTTAGAGTCTAGGAAGTTCAGCTATTTGATCAGTTGTTTCAGACAGTAACCAGCCAGGTTAGGCTTTGGACTCAGAGGGTGTGCAAGATCGCGTCCTTATGCCACCATCTCTGGGGGGCATTAGAACTGTGAGCTTGAGACCATTGGGAGTCCAGCCACTCAGGCTGCTGAGTGGCCGGTTCCTGCCCCAACCATTCACTAATGCTGTTGGCAGGTCACACGCTCTCACTTCGCCCCACGCACTTATGCATTTCTTTCATCTGATTCCCTGTGACAATCTGTGCGCATGCTACCAGGAAGTCCTGGCCAGGGTGGAGAGTATCAACAATCAGTCGCAGACCCTAGACCCTTCACCCAGACACTTCACTGCTCAAATGTCCCAATGGCTGTGTGTCCCTGGAGGATTCCTTCCTAGGGAGTGAGTGTGAGACAGGCAGGTGTCCTTGGGAGGCCCCAGGTGGGAGCAGGTACAGCTTCTGTAGTTATCACTATGACCAAAGGGGTCATTGCCACAAAGAAACTGCGCCCACCCTAAACTGCCTGGTATAAAATAAAGTGATGTTCACAAGGCCCAAGGACAACAGCCACCGTGCCTAACCTACATCAGCCTACAGCCACCAACATTCCTGGCTTGGGGAGCTGGGTTCAAATACAGGTTTTAGAGTCTGGCCAGTCAGCCACTGGGCCATCCCATATTCTTTCTCTGCAGAGAAGCCAGGGTACCCAAGACTCAGAATCTGAGTAGCTGATATGGTTTTACAGTCTCAAAAACTCCCACCAGCTGTAGAGAGGAAGATGGGTCTTTACTTGTGTAAGAGTAGCCCCATGGGTTTTGGTCACAGTTGGCCTGGCTCGCTCGTTACACCCTCTGTACCAGGCACCACATCCCCAGCTGACCTTTAGTGTGTGTGGGGGTGGGGTGGGGGGCGCCTCCAAGTAGGGAGGATCACTGTCAGAGAATCTGTCTCTAATCCCGCTGGTACAGAAACGCAGCACGACTTCCTGCCTTACTATTCTGGGTCAGAAGTCTGTAGTTATCATTAGGCCTAAGTTAAGAGTGAGCAGAGCTGTGTCCCTTCCCACAGCTCTAGGGAAAAGGCCACCCTTTCCAGTTTGTGTGAGTGCCTGACATCTTGCCTTGTGGTCCCTTCATCCTTCATGGGCCTCGCTGTAGCTGCTCTCACCCTCTGACCGTGTCTCTAATTACCTAACAGTGATGGAGCCATCGGGGTAGTCACCATAGTCTCCGAGGCTCAGTGACTCTCAACCTTCCTAATACTGTGACCCTTTGACAAAGTTCCTCATGTTGTGGTGACACTTCCAACCAACCATAAAAGTATTTATGAAGTATTTATGAAGTATTGATACTTCATAACTAATTTTGCTACTGTTACGAATCGCAAGGTGAATATCTGATACGCAGGACATCTGATATCTGAGCCCCGTGAAAGGGTCGTTCGATCCCAAGGGGTCATGCATGACCAACAAACAGGTTGAGAATCTGCTCTAGACCATCAATGGCATTTGTAAAGTCTCCGTCATCACAAATCCATTAGGTCACACTGGGGACAGCTTTGGAGGCACTGGGACGGTGGTGAGTTCCAGTGGGACGGGGTGGCCAGCATTCAGCAGAAGGTGGCTGGCCAGGGGTGGGGCCCACACGCACCTCCCGTCTAGGCCTGGCTCGCGCTGTGGCTGCAGTTCCTCGAAGCTTGGCTTTACTTACAAGCTCTGAAAATACCATCCCATTGCTAAGAAATGCTGGGCCTCTTGTGAAATAAGGTGAGGAAGGGACATTAAAGGCTTGGCAAGGGGCGCTGGAGAGACCAGTCTAAAGCGGGGCTCTGCTGGGGCAGCCAAAAGCATTTCCGAAATTCTCCTGTAGCTCAAGACCAAGGTCAAGGCCCTGGAGAGGGGCCAAAGGCTGGGGCTGCAGGCAGGAGGGAACAGGGAGAAAGGCATAAACACAAGTGGGCCTCCCTGGGGACAGGTTTTGTTCTCAGCTACCCTAGGCCTTATTTATTCTCTTATCTATTCACCTGACTCTGTATCATCTAAACGGATGAAGTTCAAGTGTGTGAACTCGCTAAGCATTGTGGAGCAGTTCAGAGCCAGGGAGCCTAGGTGCGAGCCCAGGTGCCACCAAACTGGGGAAAGTCACGCCTCAGTGTTCCTACCCAAAGTGGAAGCAATAAAACCACTTCCATTCTGGGGTGCTGTGGGGATTTAAGACAAGGGCTAGCCCCAGAGCAAGCAGCCACCACCCTAAGTCTACCTTACCTAGAGATAAGGCTCCCCACCTTAGGCAGGGAGAAACCTAGATACCCACATGACACTTGATCCCTAAGCCCCGCAGGCCAGTTTTTACAGCATCTTTCAGCCATCAAAACACAGAACTATCCTTGAGCCAACCAGTGGCTGGGGAGAGCTCAGCTCCTCCCGCCCCACTGCATGGCGGCTATGGAACTCTCAAGGCAAGGATCAAAGGCTGGAGAGGCTCCAAGGCCTGCCTCGCTCCTGGCCACAGACTCACAGTTCCACTTCCTGTCTGCTTCTTTCTAAACCAAACACTTGGGCCAAACTCATTACTGAGACGAAAGGCCCAGCCCGCGCTCCACCTCATAGGCTTCATCCATTACTGCATGAGGAATTATTATGGATAGGAATGCAAATAAGCAAGCTGGAGTTGAGAGGTTAAATACATTTCCCAAAGCCACACAGCGACCCAGTGCTTGGGCTGGGAGCAGAAGGCCTAGGCCTAATGCCTCTGTTTCATAAAGTCGGGCCCCAGGTGTCTAATCAGGTCAGATCCGGCCAAGGAGGCAGGTCTTGGGGGACCGCAGAGTGAGACATTTTCCCATTCTCTTTCCAGCAAGCTAGCTCTCGTGTGCGCTCTCTCTCTCTCTCTCTCTCTCTCTCTCTCTCTCTCTCTCTCTCTCTGTGTGTGTGTGTGTGTATGTGTGTGTTACTTTTGGGGATGTAGGTATTTGGCCACAGGAGCTGACAACCGCAGAGAACAGTCCGAACCTGTGGATCAAGCTATGAAGGGGTTTCCAGTCCGGCTGGACCTGAGAGGGCTGGCTGGGAGAGCTGCAGCCCCTCAGGCAGATCTCTCCAAAGACAGAAAGTTCCACAAGGACCTCACTGAGTCTGTGAAGCATGAGGAAGAGCCAGGCACAATGGGGGAGATGCGGCGGGGGGGGGGGGGGGGGGGGGGGGGGGGGGGGAAAAACCGGGGGGAGGAAAAAAAAAGGGGGGGGGGGGGGGGGGGGGGGGGGGGGGGGGGGGGGGGGGGGGGGGGGGGGGGGGGGGGGGGGACGGAGAACATTCCAGGCAGAGTAAAACATAGAGGTGCCTGGAGGAGTGAGCAGTCTTAGGATGTTAGGACAGAAGGGGCAAAGGGCGGTGGACCCACCCGGCTCAGATGGGAGAGGTCTGGGGATGAGGTCAGGCAGGAAGGTGGGCGATGGGTCACATGATGTGGGGAGCTAACAAGTGTGTCACTCTTTCCAAGGTGTCAGAACAGGGGAGGCTTCAGAATTCTTCCTGAAAGTGGCTTGTCTTTGGGAAGATCAATACTTCCTTCCAGGGTCAGGGAAGGACTGGCAGTCACATGCACAAAGAACATGACACATCACACACACACACACACACACACACACACACACACACACACACAGAGCAGACACACAACCTACACACACATACATACACACCACACCACCCATACACCCATACACCCAAAACATACACAGACACCACTACACACACACACACACACACACACACACACACTACAAACTCAAATGGTCACAGCCTTTTACCCCTAATCCAAGGTGGCACGGTCAGGGGACCTTGGAGGAGAGGCCAGGAGAGACACTGCAGCCTTCTCATCTTGATGTCTGTTCTTTACGGTCCTGGCGCACCCACTCTAGGCTGATGGTATGGAAGACTAAGCCACCACCCTGCCCCAGAGACAGGCACACACCCAGTAGCTCAAAGACCCAGTGTGTCAAGACCCATCCCAAAGGGACAGAGAGAGAAAAGGAAGGGTGAATCACCATGGGCCTGTCTGGGTGGAGGGAGCCCCACGGGAATACAAAAGCCTGGTCCCCTTGTGCTCCCACACTGGAACCATGGGCAGTGGGGGTAAGTATGGAGGGCAGATCTATTGAGTTCTGTCTGCAGAAGGGCCTGGAAAAGACACAGATGGAGGTGGAGTTCTATTCCCTGCGAGTAAGGTGAGGGACACAGGCCAGCCACTATGGCAGCCTAGCGAGGGAACTCGGGAGAGCCACATAGACTGGTTCTAGCTAGCTGGCCCCTTGGCCACATCACAGCTGATGGCTGCACAAGGCCAGGTGGCACATTCTGATGACTTCTTCACACAGTGAGACAGCTACATTCTGAAACTTTCTGACTTTCAAAAGGATGGTTCTCGAGAGCACACCCTGGGTCACGAGCTTTGTGGCTGAGGACACAAGGGGATAAAATATAGAGGGTGGCTACACCCTTGGCCAAAACATGAGGGTGAATACACCAGGTGGCTATGGCCTAGATGCTCCAGACACTTAGATCGAGTGGGAAACAGAGGAGAGCAGAGCCAAGCCGTGAGTGAGCATGCTGGGGTTGGCTGCTTTAGTCTGTGAAGCTGATGGGGGCATAGCCAGCACCATGCCTGTGACCCCAGCCTCTTTCTTACTGCAAAGGGATGGTGATGGAGGCATGGCCTACAGTGACAGTCTTGTCCTGAGTCCTCGCCTAAGGGTGCAGGCATCTGGAGCAGCAGATGTCAACAGAGCAGCAAACTGAGTCTCAGCGGCTGGCTGGCTGGCCTGAGACCCTATATATCAGACAGGATTTGAACCTCCGGTCCCCCAGGATACAGAGATTAGGCCTGAGGACAGCTGGCAGAGAGGACAGGCAAGAGAAACAAGCAACACGAAGACCATCTGGTCACTGTGCCCAAAGGGAATGTTCCCACGGCAACCTGTCACCTGTCACTAGACATGGTGGGCCTTCACCTTTGGGCTCACCTGGCAGGGGTGCTCTGCTGTAGGGGAGCATGCTGTTCCAGGTGGGAAGTCCACAGTCTCCCCAGCCCCTGGCCCAAGTGTACCTGTTATCAGTGTTGAGCCATGGGCATGTGAGCTGAGCTTGTCTACACAGAGCGTGTGTGTACATGGAAGCATGTGTGTACATGGACGTGCATGAGTGGACACTGCCTAAGCCAGTGAAGGCCCCATATGGGTACCCTAGAGCCACAGGGAGGTAAGGTAGTCTTGTGTGTGGTAAGACAGACCTGAAGTCACCAAGGGCTCTATCTAGCCTTCAAGTTGGTCTCTCTCACTAGATCTCTTCCTTGTTACCTGACCCAGCTCACGGGGCCTCTGTTGTCAAGGGGACTACTTACTGAAGATACCCTGGAGAAAGGGCCTGCTTCCACATGCCAAGGCCAAAGCAGAGCTGAGGGAGATGCCCTGAGATGCCCAGGGCAAGCCCTGGGAAGTGAGGCAGCCCCCACACCTGAACTCTCGCCACACCTTAGAGGAAGCTTCATGGTACAGGTCTGCCAAGCCCATATCTTCCTTCCCCAGCCCGTTGGAAGTATCTGTCCACGTGTGCCCTGCTCACTAGAAACAATCCCTCCCTGTCCTTCAGGTGAGGCTCCAATGCCACTTATGCTGGCTATGGCTCAATCAGTGATCTCTCTTCTGCCTCTGGTCTTGGAAGAAAATTCCTTACATGGGGCTCTGGGACCCCTCTTAGGTCAGACTTTAATAATATGTTGTGGGCATCAAGGAAGGGCTCAAATGGCCCACATCATCCCACACCGAAGGGCTACCTCAAGGGTCAGAACCCTCAGTCTCTTTACAGAAGGGGATAGTAGTGGCACAGGAAAGGGTGGGGCATGGACCATGGACATCATCAAGCTAAGAGTTTTGTAACGGATCACAAGCAGAGTTGTTGCAGGTACCCAAGGAGGCCAGAAGAGGGCGCTAGATACCCTGAAACTGGAGTTGTTGGCGCTTGTGTCCTTCCGGGGGGGCCAAACCTGAGTTCTCTGCAAGAGCAGCATCTCCTCTCATCCGGCTGGTGACGAAGTCATCCAAAAGCCCCAAGGAATATCCAGTTGAGATGAGGAGAAAGTATTACTTTGGGGGGCATTTCCCAGTCAGAGAGCTGCACCTGAGGTCTTTGGACTCCCCCCAGGAATGTGGGGGGTCCTGAGAATGCAAACAATCCCAGAGCCGCTAAGACCATGCTAGAACATTTCTGTGGCTGGGCCAGCTAACCTGGGGGACTTTCTGCACCCCCATCCCTCGGACCCTAAGGAAGAAATAGAGAAGTAGATAGCAGAGTGTTGGAACAGGGAGTAACTGAGGGACAAGTAGCCCAATTAGGTTCATTGAGATGGAAGACCTGCCCACCATGGATGGCTCCATTCCCTAGGCTGCGATACTGAACTGTATCAAAAGGAGGATATGAGTTGCCATGGACCTCCCACTCCATGCTGTGGGTGGTTTGCTGGTCATCTTTGGCCTTCCTGGGCTAGCTGATGTAATATTGTATTCCTGTCTTCATTTTTGTCTAGCCCTATCCTTCTCCAGACCTGTTTCATCTTCAGGGATACCTGTAGTGGTCTCACTTCCAAATAAGACCTTATTTGTAGACTAGGACTTAAACATATGGATTCTACCAGATGAAGGTCAGCATGGGAAGGGCTAGCCTGTGACCCAGCATGTTTTAGGGTGGGGGCTGGCACACATTGGCTGCACAGAGCCAGACGTTATCTACAGACCACTTGGCTTCATAACTGCTACAAGACAGTGCCAAAGCAGCCTTGGAACGCAGGGAGAAAGGAGACTAAGGGATACAGTTTTGTGCCAATAAAACTTTACCAAAATAGATGGGGAACTGGATCTGGCCTGTGGGCCAGGCTCTGGTTACCGCCCCCTTCCCCTTTGGATAACAAGGCTTTGGAATGAGTCAAGCCAGCAACGGGATCAGATGCTCGGCAGCTTCGAGCTGGTGACTGAATCCCTCCTGACCTCTTATCTGTGTGGCAGCTGATAAGACTGTCAGATGGAGTCCAGACAGCAAGGTGCTGGCTAAACATTAACTTCTGCCTGCTCTGTTCCTTGGGGGGTGGGGTGGGGGCAGCAGGTACCACTACTGCTTGCTCTTATAACATACATACTAGATCCTGGTGAGGCTTGACGCTGTGGCTTGCAGGCAGGTCAGGTGCAAGAGAAACTCTGCCTGGACCTCTAAAGCCATTCCTGGGAGCCCGAAACCCTGCTCAGCACCCCACAATCACACCATGACAGGTTCTGAGTCTCCTGTCTAGGTAACAACCTAAGCTCCAGGTGAGGCTGAGCAGATGGGCCAAGAGCCAGGGACTGAAGCCAGAGCCCACAGGCTCATTCTTGTCACTGATAAAACACTGAGAAGAAAGGACATCTAAGGAGGAAAGGGTTACTTCGGCTCATGGTTGGGAGGTTCCAGTCCACGGTCAGTTAGTTCCTTGCCTTGGGCCTGCAGTGAGACGCACCTTGGTGGGAAGAGCAAGCGGTTCACATCACAGGAAGCAAAGAGTTAAAATAGGAGGGGCTAAAAGAGACTCACCCCAGTGACCTAACTTCTTCCTCCTAGGCCTCACCTCTGACAAATCATACCACCTCCAAACACAGTGCCAAGGGCACACTTCCAACACACGTACCTTGGGGACATTCAAGATCCAAACCAAGCAAGCCCCACACGGCCTTGCCCCCAACGGTGGGTGCACACAAAACGCCCAAGGGTAACAGACAACTGACAGACTGCAGCCTGAGAGGAAGGGAGAGAGAAGCGAGTCACACCACCGCTGTAACCCCACCACTCAGAGTGAGAATGGCCAGGCTGACCCAATGCCACACATCTCTCCATGTCCCAGGTGAAATGAGAGTCACAGTCGTTGTGGGTCCCATGGCTGGAGCTTAGCGGGCAGACGGACTAACTGCCCCACACAACAAAGGTCACGTTGAGGGAATGCCAGAGTCCCCAAAAGAGGAGGTAACTTTGTACGCAGTGGCAGGAGGGTGACAAGAGCTGCCAGGCCTGGGAAGCCTCGGAGGGCCATGGCCCACAAGTCATTCTCTGGATCCGTTTCCTTCTTCCCATGGCCAAAGTCAGCTTGGCCACCTGACTGTCCAACCTCCAGGTCCAGAGTGTCCTTGTGAGTGGTGCAGTGTTCAGTGCCCTGAGAACCTCTAAACCCAGGGATACTAAGAACACACGGACACACATGGTAGCTGACAAATGCCTCTAACTCCAGTTCCAGGCGATCTGATGTCCTCTTCTGGTCTCTTTGGGAATTGCATGCAATGCTGTGTATACATACAGACGGGTAAACAGTTATACACATAAAATAAAAATAAATCTTTCTTTTTTGCTTGTTTGCTTTTGTTTGTTTATTTA
The DNA here is from genome assembly GCA_030674055.1 of Rhabdomys pumilio. Lineage (NCBI taxonomy): Eukaryota > Metazoa > Chordata > Mammalia > Rodentia > Muridae > Rhabdomys > Rhabdomys pumilio. The sequence continues at coordinate 10,776,862 of JANHMN010000004.1, read as the reverse complement.
TCGAGATAAGTTTCTCTTTGTAGCCCTGTCTATCCTGGAACTCACTCTGTAGACCAGGCTGGCCTTGAATTCAGAGATTCACCTGCCTCTGTCTCCTGAGTGCTGAGATTAAAGGCATGAGCCACTAAACTTGGCTAAAAATAAATCCTTAAAGATCAAAAGGGCTGAGTGGAGGTGCTTACAAGCCTAACAGCACCGAGTCCTAGCTGCTGAGTGTTGTTTCCCCAGCTCCCTGGGTTTTCTGTCATGGTAGAAAGCAGAGGCTGGAGCATGCCACTTTGCAGGCAGGATCCCTGCTGCAGAGTTGTTCTGGGGGACCCACAGCCATAGATGGGAATGCACAGACTATGCTGCTCCTGTCTGGACATGTAACCCTGATATTCCAGCCCTGGCCTGTTGCCCTAGTTGAGGGGAGCATCTCCAGAAGAAAGCCGTGAAAGAGGAGGAAGAGAGAAAGTGAAGGTGTGGATGACCAAGACCCAGAGTGGGACCAGACATGAGCGGAGGCGAAGCCTGCCCGCAGGTACTACCTCCATGTAAGGGGCTCTCTCACTTCTTACCCTCCTCTTCCTCTATTCCTAACCAGGCTGTCCTTTCTCTCTCCCCATTCCTTCCTAGTTGATCTTAAATAGTCCCCATGAAAAGTCTACAGTGCTCAGAGGACTGGGATGACCTGATCCCAGCCATCATGTCCCCAGCCTATTCCCAACGCAAACCCTGTCTCAGGCACTTGTGGGCATCCTACCTGGCACACCATACAATCCACACTCTTCTCTAAGACTTCAGAGTGCCTCCTCTCACCTCCCGGCCTCCAGTTCCTCACCTCCCGTCCCCATAACCCCTCATGCAAGCTCATTCATCCCTCAGCCCCACTCTGGTCTGTGGTTGCCTCCAGGGGCTCAGACTGTTCCATTAGTCTCTGTTGAAGGTCCTCACCCTAGAGGGACTAAGACAGCTACCCTGTATGCTGCAGCCCAAACTCTCTGGGCTTATCACGAACAAGTACCCTCAGTCGTCAACTCTGTGGCAGATGCCGACCCCTACTTCTGGATCGAGTGACAGACACTCTATGCGCCATACCCGACAGAAGGCTTGCAATAGCCAGTCTTCATTTAAATCCAACGCAGAGAAAAGCAAACAGCAGGCTCTGGCTGTGTGGACTGAACATTAACGAAGTAGGGGAGGGTAGGAACTGAGTTTGGGGTACGAGGAAGATGACCGGCCAAGGCCCCATCAGAGCCAATAACGAACAGTGGGCCTCTCGGCTTAGATCCTGAGTTAAGCTCCATACTCCTAACGGGACGTCAGAACGAGGCTCTGTCAGGTCCTGTGAGTCCCATAAGAGGAAGATGATAATACACCCAGCGTTATGATCGGCCTGGCAAGGGGAAGTGAAGAAATTACAGCTCCACATACAGAAAAGCTGGGAGAGGGTGGACCGCACCCTGGCAGCTCAGTGCTATTGTTAATAATAATAATAATAATAATAATAATAATAATAATAATAATAATAATTATTATTATTTATTGTTTTTCATTATTATTTTTGTTTTGTTTTTCGAGACAGGGTTTCTCTGTGTAGTCCTGGCTGTCCTGGAACTCACTCTGTAGACCAGGCTGGCCTCGAACTCAGAAATCCGCCTGCCTCTGCCTCCCAAGTGCTGGGATTAAAGGCGTGCACCACCACTGCCCGGCCAGCGCTATTATTATTGTTGAATGAGGAGGAGGTACAAGTTGCCAGTACACAAGACTTCCTCCGCTCCCCATCGAGAGAACGTGGCCCTGTGACAGAGACCTGGCTCAGGCACTCCTACACTGCCCTCACTTGGCCAGGTAGCGCCAGGCACGCCAGTGGGGAGAGGATCCCAGAATTGATACTTCAACAGCACTGGCAAATCTGTGTGAATGTTTAAACCTCCCTCGTTTTCCTCTGTCCTCCTCCTCCTTCCCACACTCCTCCTCCGTCTTCCTCTTCTTAACCTCAGTGGGCATCTTGCCATCAGCACCTGTCACTTACTTCCTATTACGACATTTTATCTACTCAGAGAATAATCACTCGATTTTTACCTTTGCTGCAAGCGAAGTAAATTCACTGGCCACCTTGCTAGACACAGAGAGGCCCCTCCGCAGGGTCACGTCACTCTGCGTCTCCCTCAACCCCGTGTGCATGCGAGTTCCCAGAAGGCTCCCTGACGGAATGCAGCTGTTGGCTTAGGGCTCAATGCCCAGCAGTCTGAGAGCATCAGCGTCTCACAGTCGTTTTCCCACTAACATCTTCATGAAACCCTTTCATTCAGAGAGAATCTAATTTCTAAGCTTTGGACCAAGCAAAGCTTTAGCCCTGCGGTCAAGTTCAATCGTCACGCCTTGGGTCAAGGCTCCAGTCCTGGAGACATGCCCAGGGCTTATCCTGAGAGAACTGGATGAGAGACGTGCAAGGGCAGGAGTGTGCACAGCATCCCCTTGCAGCCCAACAGCAATGACCAATAAGTGTAGCTGGCAGAAGGTACTCATCATGGCCGCTGGCACCTGGCACAGGGGAGGAGCTTGTGAGGCTCGCAAGACAGCTTGGAGCACGTTCTCCCCATTTCTGGAAATAAAGGGCTCCCTGCTGCTTTCAAGAAACCAAAGCAAATTTCTGGCTTTTTGCTTTGATGATCAAAGATGAGCTGCAGGGTATTACCACAGGGCTTGAGGCCATGGGCTCCTGGCCAGGGGCTATCTGTGAGAGCAATGGGAGGTCTGTGTCCTCAGTTGGCCCACCTGTAGCTCCCTGCATCACAGGAAGATTGGCCTTGTTCTTCAGTCTCCCGGATGTCACCTGTCCCATCTTTCCCTGGCTCAAGACTGCCTCCTTCAACCAAAAACTCATTTTAAAGGACTCAGAGAAAGTCCATTTGTCCAAACACCAGTGTTTGGTCTGACACAAGGTGACCTGAGGGCTGACTGTAGCTCCTCCACCTGCCGTCTGTGTATCAGGTATAATCTTCCTCCTTCGAGCCAGTTCCTATACTATAGAGCAGAGGCAACAATATAACCCATCCCATGAGCCAACTGTGAGAATTACGTATATTTCTCAGAGTCTGGCATACAGGGGGAGTTCGGTAAATGCTCACCTCACACCAGAGACAGCTCCATGGAGACCACAGCTTAGTGGGCAGGCTAAGCCCCTATGAAGGGCACGTCATTATGTCCTGCATTGTGGAGGGCATCCCATATCCAGTACATGAGTGGGTCTCTATTCTGAGCAAACTTAAGTGTTTGGTGTGGAACTCAGCAGAGGGTACAACCACACCTTGTCAAGCCTAATTTTTTTGGTCAGTATTGGGCACTAGACCTAGGACCTTTGTGCATGCCAGACTCGTGTTCTACCGCCAAGCTACATCCCAGATTCCATTTTGCTATATTATCCAAAACTTTCTCTTATCCCAGACAGACCTTGAACTTGCTATCCTCCTGCCTCAGCCTCCTGAATAGCTGGGATTGCAGTCCTGCACCGCCAGGCTTGGATCCATTCTAAAATCCCTACAACAAAATCAAAGAAAAGATTCTCCCTTACGCCAAGGGCAACCAGCAGAGATGGTCTTGAATGGCACTACGGCTGCTCTGGACAGTTGCCCACCTTGTACAATGGCCCCAGAGTGTCTGGTAGCTGAGAGGCAGCTGCTGTTGTGAATGGCATGTCTAGTGCCCGGCTGTACCTCCATCCGAGCCAGGGTCACATGCAGTACCACTGCCTGCCCACAGCCATGTATCAGCGGGACTGTGTTCCATGCACGCAGCGGTCCTTTCTTCTCTGTCTAGAATGGGCCCTTTCTGGTTTGGACAAGAAGCCGTGTGGATCAATAGAAAGTTCTGCTAGCACCTCACGATCGGTCTTTGTAACACACACAGGTGGGTGACTTGTTTTTCCTTTGCAAGTTGAGGTCCTTGCTTTGTGGACCTGTGCCAATGGGCCATGCATGACTCCATCTGACAATCTAAAAATCGATTTCAGAAACAGTGTAAGTGAGGACCCTGCTGAACATTTGGGGTTCGGAGCAAGTCCTGCCTGCTTTCCAATGAGTTGGGTTCTGTCATTTTCTCCCAGAGGCCACCGTGCCCAACCCCTCACCCCTAGACTAGTCAGATCCCGTGATCCCTCTCCCCACAGCCGGATCTCAGGAAAACAGTCCAACACTGGGAAAGCCAAGGACTGTGGGGATGAAGGGCCGTGGTTGCTCAGATATGCAGCCACCAGGAAGTCAGGTGTGATGGGTGGGGTTTCTGGGAAAAGCTATACCTGGGAGACAGCCTCCTCCAGCTGCTCCAGGCCCCTCAGCTTTCTCCAGGAGGGAGCTGACACCTTTTGTGTCTTTGTAAATGAAGATGCTGAGCTCCAGGGGGCAACCTCTGGACGTGTAGGCACGAGGAAGCAGGAGGAGGTATGTGCTTCAGGTCCAGAGTTGGGGTACAGAGAGAAAATAAATCTGTCTGTGGGGGAGCAAATGGACCCCACCACGGCTACTTCCCGATCACCATCATTGATGATTCTGATCACTGGATCATCACGCATCCAGACTCCATCTCAGCTGATGGCCTCCCTCGCTGCCTCCTTGACTACTGTCTACGGCTGGCAGCCTGACTCCTGGGCTAGCGATCCAGTCCACGTGACCAGGACTTAGGCTATACCTGCTGTTTCTGCATAACGTTCAACACAGTCTTCTCCCTCTCAAAATGCTCCCAGTGTGGGAAACAAACTCTGTCCACTCTTTTAAAAATGTCATGCTGTATATTTACATAGTTGTCCGTATGTGCACCTACTCACACATGCCACACGCAGCACACGTGTGGAAGCCGGAGGACAACTTGCAGGAGTTGGTTACTCTCCTTCTGCCAAGTGAGTCCTGAAGATCAACCTCGGGTGGTCAATCCTTGGCAGCAAGCTCCTTTACCCATTGAGCTATCTCAATAACCCTTCTCATTTTATTTTTATGAAACAAGGTCTCATATAGCCCAGGCTGGCCTTGAACTTGTTATGTAGCTGAGGATGTACTTTTAATCTTCCAGAGTACCAAAACTATTCGGGTGTGCCACCATACTCATACGTGGTGCCAAGGATCAAACCCGGACCTTCCTAGATAGTACCTAAGCACTGTACTAACTGAACTACAGTCTATTCCTGAGACTAGCAAAAGCGTCATGACAAAGTCACAGCAGGTGCCGTTTAATAGGAGTTGCTATAATTGTTGTTCTAACCTCTTTGCACAAATGGTCTCACTTCATCCTTACAGGCACAGCAAGGGCTAGCATAATTCTGTGCTATCAGCAGGGACAGAGAGGGGTCCAGCCATTTGTACAATTTCAAGTACAAGGAGGATTTGAACCGAGCACTGTAATCCCAGCTAACAGCTCACTCCTGCCTTCCACTGCCTGGTCTCGCTTGCCCACATCCAGTGCCTCCTGAGAAGCCTCTGTCCCTCAGGAAAGGCTTGCGTGCAGTGGCCTCCCAACCACCTGCCTGAAATCCCACCATCCAAGGCCATGTGGGGATAGAGCCACAGCCCCCACCCCACCCCACCCCCTGCCCCCAATACAGCTGGTAATTGGATAAGATAAGCCTTGTGGCTGGCCAAATGTTGGATCCAACCCTGCTGGGCTCACTTCATAAACGTCCTTTTCTCTTGAGGGGGTTGGGAGGGGGACCCAGACTGGGCCATGACTCTAGAACCTGCTGGTAACATGTCCTTGAGCATGTCCGATAAGCTGTCTGAGGTTCTGTCTCTCCCCAGTAAAGGAGATAAAAGTGTCTGGGAGGATGGGAGGAGGCTGGTGAGCTACAGAGTGCTCTTCCAGTGACAGCCTTCCTACGTGCTTGGTAGTAGAAACTCCTTCTATGAGTCCTGCTTTCTTGAGAACCTTCACTGAAGCAAGAATCAGGGCAGGCACCTTCCCACCCTGTGTAAACATCACTAAACTGCTTAAAACAAGGACACTCTGGGAAGTTAGGGCTCTCGAACCTGGCTCTTTGCAGAGTGGGATGTGACAATCTCTCCTTTGCATCACCTTCTCCCCAGACCACTCACAAGAACCTACTACATCTTCCCCAGCTGCTACTAACAGCCCCTGAGCAGAGGCCACAGGTCTTAGTGTTAGTCTCTACCTAGGGATGTCCTTTTCCTGGAGTCGCTTGCCACTTCCACGCACTGAGCCCTGGACATCCAGAACCTCCAGGCTGTGAGCAGGTGTCAGCTACCAAGCTAAAACACGGCCCCTCGTAGGTGGGTACCTGACCTTCCATAATAGCCCAAAGAAGATATCCTACCAGACAAAGAGAAGAAATTTCACAAAGAAGATATCTGCCTCAAGAAGCTTCTCAGGAGACATGGATGATTCTAGCAGTCACTGAAAAAGAGCCGAGTGTATGTAGAAGGAGCAGGCTCTACCTATTCCAGTCACACTGAGACCTTCCTCTTTACTGTCAAGAGTCAAGCAATGACATTTGGAATATCCGAGTTTCCTCTTCATAAGGACCCAGTCACTTTCCAAGACTTGTAAGTTATACACCCAGACCTCCGCCATGGACTCCAGCTGCTCATCCAAGGGCTATGAGCCATGAAGATCTTGTGACACCCTGCGGCAGAGCACGTGCCCAGGGGCAGAGAAGTCGTCAGATGAGAAGGGCATAGCTAGGAGCAGGAGGGACTTCCTGGAGGAGGCATTTTTGCCTGGAACAGAAACTCTGCCCTTGAGATGCCAAGCAAGTATGGCCTCAGAGCAAGTATAAGGCCAATACTCAATGGGTAAGCCGTCAGGTCTGGCATTGCAGGGTAAGGTGGACCTGGTCCATGTGGCATCTAAGCTCATAGCCCCCAAGACAGTCCCCCAGAGGACATTTCCCAGGAACCTGCCAGGCTTTGGCAGGCTGAACAGTCATCTGGTTGACCCATCACCTGGGTGCCACCAGGGTCAGTCTAGCTTGGTTACACTGAAGGAAGGTGAAGATAAATTTCCTGTCAGGGCAGCACATGTTAGGGAAGGAGTCACATTCCACAAACTCACTTAACCAGAAAGCCAGGGCCCAGGGACATATCACTCAGATGCAAAGACCTTCTGGAATCTGAAACAAACCTGTGGGTAGGTACCCGTGGGGCCTGAACCCTCACTCCCCTTCCCGCCCCTTTTCTAAGACTCACTTTCAGGCTAACCTGGGGTACTGGATCATATCTTGTTTGTGTTATTTTCCTCATCCCCAATCTTGCTCACTTTCAAGTGTCAGGGACAGGAGAAGAGCCGCAAACCAAAGACACAGCCAGTCTACTGAAGACTTTAGTCCAGGTGTTACAGATTTGAAGTGTTAACTCTCCCTCCCAGGGCAGCAACAGGCCCACGTGGTGCTCCGGGTTTGGCCCCATTCCTGAGACTCTGCTAGGTGTTCCATCAAGGGTGGGGCACAAGATAGGAGAGAGGTTCTGGCAACAGATGGCCACCACTCATTCAGCACAATCTAGCTGGGCCTGTCTGCAGGGTAGCTGAGCAGATCTGACCAAGGGCAGTACCTGCTCACCTCTTCCTGGAGCTTGGAGGGTGGGCGCGGTCCAGTGTCTGAGCTGAGGGCTCTGACTAAACTCTTTTCTTTTCCCTGGAATCCCATGCTCAGACCTCCAGGGGTTGCCATAGTAAGTGAGCAGGCCAAGTTCTGCCATGTGGACTCTTGGGCCTGAGTCCTGGGGCCTCACTTGCTAGAATGAGGGTGGCAGCCTCTATGGTAGGCAAGCTGGTGTCATTCCACCCTCTACCGTGTCCACAGCAGCAGGAGGCTATGTTTGGCCTTTCCATAGGCAATGGCTGGTCCTCATATAGGAATTTTTCTGTCAGCTTGCTGCTTAAAGGAACCAGCAGGTGGGGCATGATGACAAGGGCCCTGTCGAAATACTGTCACCCTTCTATTATTCAGGTTAGGAGTCTGGGCACACTGCACACCCAGCTGTGGACTCTGCACTCCTGACTGTCAACTCAGTTGTGCCCACTACCTCAGAATCATGGGAGAGTCTGACCCTGAGAGGCACATTGCAAATAGCTCATGATTTAAAAAGTGATTAGACACTCCCAGATAACTGCTGTATAGTAATTCTAACCACAGAGACATCACTTCTCTATCCCTCCATCCACCTATCCTCACATATATACATATGCGTATCCATCCATCCATCCACACATACATACATGTATCCATCCATCCA
>JANHMN010000004.1:10756347-10767322 GCA_030674055.1 Rhabdomys pumilio | reverse complement strand
AGAAAAAGATAAAAGATTACAATCCCACCCCACCAATGGAAGGATAAGAAGAACCCCGAGGGGTAAAAAACCCCGCCACAACCCCCCACAAAAAAAAAAAAAAAAAAAAAAAAAAAAAAAAAAAAAGGCTCAAAAGTCCAAGCTAGAAACCACCACAGGAAAGTGTGGCTTACAAGGCAAAGGAAGGCTCCTCCCTCAAAACACCATCTCCAGGCTCCTCATCCACCTTGCCCTTAAAGTTGGTTTTATCCATGCCAAGAGACATGCAATAAGCTGCGTGTATATGATGTGGGCCATATGTCATGATCTGACAAGCCCGAGCCTATCACCACAGTGAAGAACGAACCCTCACGGCCCCCAGCTTCCTCCCTGCTATGACTAGTTTGCAACCTAACTCTCTACTTCCCTCCATTAGCACAGTGTGCACTTTCTAGGCTTTCTGGAGGAATGGAATCTTATATACCCTGCCTTCCTCTGAACCCTGTCAATCACTGCTGAAGTCTGAGGTCCACATCACGGCACAGGTCAAATGTCCGCAGTCTCACTGCAGCCAGGCCTCCTGCTGTAGTCTGTCACCCACTGGTTTACTCGTCTGTGGGTGGCCACATGAGCTGCTTTCAGTTTCAGGGTTGTTACAAATGACCTGCTGTTAACATCTGAGATCCCATATCTGTGTGGGCAGCTGTCTCCTTGCGAGATGTTGAACGCTGTTTTGCAGTGTGTACTGGGTTACTTTCTGCGTTCTCTCTCTCCTCCTTGGCACATGGTCCTGATGCAAAGATGGACAGGACAGAATCTCCCATTGTGTGGCTCCTGGCTAGCTTTTCACTGTCAGAATATGGTACAAGTGGTACTGAGAGGCTCCCAGGATCAGCTTGTGGCAGCCTTGCAGCTGGCATCTTTGGTTCTGGGGACCTTGCCTGGAAAACCCTGAATCTCTATGAGGAGGTCTGACCCCACCCAGCAGCAGGTACTCAGCAGGCCCTGATCATTGGTCCCAGCTACGCACAGCCATCATGCCAAGACACCAGTTATCTCTACAAAGCCACCTGGGATATGCAACAGAATACTGGAGGGAGCCTGGCTGATATTATGTAAAGCTTGAAGAACCCGGTGGACAAAACTACCATATGCCTGACATGTAAGATGAGCTACCAGAAGCAAAGTGGTGGATGCTTTAGCTACTAAGACTTAGGACCATTTGTTACACAGCAGTAATGACTTACAGACTGCTACAACATAAACACTGTTGGCAACAGACTTGTTAATTTTGCTTACAGAGATGCCTCCAGTCTCCAAAATGATACCAGAAAAGTATGAAAAGTTCAACTAGTACTCATTGAATGATTGGGTTTTTTTTTTAAACTTTTTTATTGATACTTTGTGAATTTCACATCATGCACCCCAACTCCACTCATCTCCCCGTTCCTTTGTATCCATACCCTTTCACCCTTGCAACCTCCCCCAAAGAAAAGACAATGAGATTAAAAAATATATTGTTGTGAACTTTTAGTATGTTACAGTGTGTCTGTCGCACAGTGTCCTTTTGTCCACACGTCTTCACTTGTAAATAAATATTCATTGCAATGAGTCATTGGTGTGTCTTACGGCCTCTGGCTTCTGCTACACTAACTAGATCCTCATTGGGACTCCTCTGGGGTAGCCTGTTGTTGCCCTGCGTCATGGAGATCCTGCAGCTTTGGATCTGTGGAACTGCCCCTTTTCCTGCGTCCCAGCAGATCACAGATGGGGTAGCTATTGGGGTAAGCCAACTCAAAGTCCTAGAACTGGGCCTGGGAGGTAGCTGAGTTCGTCAGCTCGCCAGTTCTTCTGTATCATCTCCACCACGGAGAGCTCTCCAGCACTGCCCCGGCTAGCTCATTCAATGGCACAGCCCACAAGGGCAGGCAGGGACAGCTCTCCTGCTCTCTGCCCTCCACTGTCTTAGGGTATGAAAGCTCTTGCAGCCAACCTGACACCTTGAATTTGAGCCCCCAGACCCATAGGGATGGAGGGACACAAAGTTGTCCTCTGACCTCCACAGATGTGCTATGGTATGCATGTCTAGACACACACACACACACACACACACACACACACACACACACACTAAAATTAAAACTTTACTTAAAGAATTTTCACTAAAAGGTATCCATGGTAGATGTTGCCATTTCCACTCTGACTGATTCTCTTGGAGCCTCAGTTTCCCCAGCCATAGTGAGGCTCACCTCGCCTAAACTGTGGGAAATGGGGGAGGTGTGGATAGGGTGTGTGACATGCTGGGTCTGGGTCTGAGCCCACGAAGATTTGCTAACCTGAGTGAGACACTTAGGGCTTGCAGCATGTGCCCATCTTGTGCCCCTCAAGGCCCTTAATAAAGGCTCCCCTCCCCAGGGCCTCCCCCTGTGGAGGCTGAGAAGGACCAGGTCAGAGACACTGTCACACTTGATGTGTGCCCGTGGTCACCTTGGACCAGTGCTCAGGGCAACTAAACTTGACCATTTCAGAGGCCAACTCAACACATGACTTCCTGGGGTCAGCCCTCAGTGCCTCTTCTGGGACAGAGGCCAACATGGCTTTCATTCTCCTGCACAGTTGCAGGGCCATGTCCTGACTCCACAGGGCAAGGATGGCCAGAGATCCCACATGGTGAGACAATGGAACTACACTGTAGGCCAGGTCTTTTGACTAAGAGCCTGGTGTGTCTTGTAGCCAAGAAGGTGAGACGTCCACTTCTATTCAGCTCCACTCCCTACCCCAGAAAGGAGTGGGGATGAATCAGAAGCCAGGATCAAGGTCACGGTCAGTAGCTCATGCTTATACCTGAATCATACCCTGGGCTACAGCTGAGGCTGCAGGCATCTAGGGGACTAGCCTGTGCTCACTGAATTGCATAGGGAAGGAACTGGCTGCAAGAGGTCAGAGACGCCTATGGTTTAGACCAGCCTTGATCATCAGCGATAACTTCTAGAGAAAATACTCAACAAGTCCTGTGCTTCACAGGTCTCAGCAGGACACAGACATCCATACCTTCCCTTCCCTACTCTTTGGGGCTCCCCTTCTTTCCTGCTGTGATATCCACCAAGGATGTCTCTGCTAAATGCCTTCCGAATTCAGAGAGCCCTCTGGGGACAAGTATTGGCCTCCAAACCATTTAGATCTCTCATTCCCTCTTCAAAGTCAGGGTGCAGTGGCAGGCTAACACAGGTTTGGAGGAGCAGCAGGGGCTCACACAGACAAGGCATGGGCCATCCCAATGCTAACCAAACCCGGACCATTTATTATTCCTCACCCTAAAGAGAACAAGAGTCAGGGCTTTGAGGTCAAGAGCAATACAGTGTCCTTAGAGGTCCTTGGGCACACCCATAGAATTTTAGGCAGATTCATCCTACAGATGTTCCTAGGATGAAGGAAGGGTTCCACCCTTAGACCTTCAGGGCGTCACTGAAGCTGAGGACACAGCTCAGTCGGTATAGAGCCTGCCTAGCAGGCCCTGGATTCAGTTTCTAGCAGTGCATATACTAGGCTCGGTACCTTCCATCTCATTGAGTCAGGAGGAGCAGGAGTCCAAGGCCTTCCTCAGCGAGATAGTTAGTTTGAGGATAGCCTGGCCTATATAAAACCCAGGAGGAGGAGGAGGAAGAGGAAGAAGAGGAGGAGGAGGAGGAGGACAAGGAAGAAGAGGAGGAGGATGATGAAGAGGATGAGGAAGAGGAGGAAGAGGAAGAAGAGGAGGAAGAAGAGGAGAACTTTGATGACAACTACAAGCTGTGTATATATCATGAGACTGTGGAACTCAAATGCCAAAACTCCATGGCTGGGGCTGGAGCACTGGTGACTACGAGCACTGGCTGCTCTTCCAGAGGATCTGGGTTTGGTTCCTAGCACCCACAAGGTGGTTCATGACCATCTATCATTCTAGTTCCACGGGATCTGACGCCCTCTTCTGGCCTCCTTGGGCACTGCAGACACAGTGCAAAGACAGACAAGCACGCAAAATACTCATGCATACAACAATAATTTTTATAAAACTGAAGTGCAGTGACTGAGACTGGAAGGTCACTCATTAGGAAGGTTGTGTTTGTGTCAGAGAATCTGCCCCAGCAAGTAGCAAAGGTGGAAGAATGACTGAGGGTCACGGCAACTGAACCTGACAGCACGTGACTTTGACCTTGCCTCGAGGGGAAATGAGAAAGAAAAAGGTTCGTGGATTTCTCATTCACTCGGACTATAAAGAAGCTGACCTCAGAAGGGTCACCAGAGGCTGGGAGAAGCAGGGTCAGGAGGTTGGTGACCTACCGCACAGTGAGGTGACACTTCCCACCACACACCGTGAGGAGGCTACAGTTGACAGTCAGATATTGTATGGCTTGAAAAAGCCGGCGTAGGGACTTCAAATGTACACACCATGGAGGGATGATAAAATATAAGGTAACAGAAAAGCTAGCCATCTTGATGGTCACTATACACTTGTGCACGGACTGAAACATTATACTACCCTGCTAAGTGTGTGCAATCACATGTCAGTCAAAATTTAAACTTGGAAAAAGAAAGCCTACTATAACGTAAAACCTGGAAGGGACACAGTATGTTTTAGAACAGCTGTGACCGGAACTCTGGGGTCCTGGGAAGATCCTGCTAGCAATTCCAAACCTCATTACTGTTAATGTCCCTTAATTTTTGCAGAGCTGGAACCGAGAGTCCTGTCCATGCTCCAGAAGGTCTCTGTCACAGAGCCACCTCGGCAGCTCCATTTTTATGTGTAGGAAAGAATCTGTGGAATCCTGTGTAGGATGCACTCCTGCAATCTCCATACCCAGGAGGTAGGTAGAGGCAGGAGAATCTCAAGTGTAAGGCTAGCCTCGGCTACACAGGAAACCTGTCTGTGGGAGCAGGTAAGCATTTGTCCATTAGGGTATGGGCCCTTCTTAGGAACCTTGTGAAGCAGCCTGAACCAGGCTGGTGGCCGTGTCCATTGAAGCTTTAACAGACCCAGGAAGGGCCCCCTCCTCCCTGATCATAAACGCCCATCAACATCTGGAGGGGCTGCTAAGGAGGCTTAAAGGGAGCTGACGGTGTTTCAGCTCCTTTTCTGACAACAGGGTGAAACTTTCTGGAAGCTTCCATTGAGTTCTGAGGTTTGCCGGCTCTGAGGCTTTCCCAGCTGAGTGGCTCCGAGGGGGCCTTCGGTTTACCAAGAAGGAATTTAATAGTTCAACCTCCCTGAGAAGCAGGCCTTTGAGAGACAAGGCAGAACGTGGATATGAGGAAGGAAGTAGTATTTAAGTAGCTTTTCAAATACGGTGGTGCTACAGTGTCCTGGAGATATATCTGAAAAGTCCGGGTGGGCAGAGCGGTCCCAGCTACTCATCAGCCACATGGGCCACCTAATCCATGGTTTGCAGGCCTGGGGACATGTGCAAAGGTAGCCTGCACAGACTTAGTCACACACATGTCCAAGTGCTAGCAAACAGAGACAAGGATGTACAAACAGACACAAGGCAGAGAATGGAGGAAAGGAAGCGGGGACAGGGACAACCTCCAAACTACTTTCTTACCAACCTCTCCGGTTTCCATAATTTCTGACCTCCTCTGAGTGTGGCTCTGGAGAGTCGCAATCCTCACCTCCCAGCATTCCCTGAGGCAAAGTTTCACTATCAGCCGCCATCCCTGTCGGTTCAGGCTGCTTTCCTGTCTCTGAGCATTTTCCTAAAGCAGTACCCACTGTCCCTGCCAGTGTCACCCATAACCTGGGGTTCAAACCTCATGTAACCTAGACACCCACAGGTTGTCTTGGAACTTGCTCCCACTTCTGAAAACTGGGAATATAACAACGGCATCTGTTTTATGTGACTATCAGGGTAAGTTCTGTAGTGTGTGGCTCATGAAAAGATGGGTGCTAGTCATTACCATCCAAATCACCTTCTCGGGCGGCCTGTGAAAACAGTTCTCGTAAGATGCTATTTGCCTTTCTTTTCCCTTTAACTCTATGTTTAGTATGTACAGAGCTGGTGTAAAAGCTATAGTTGAGAAGGATTGATGTCGGGCTGGAGAGATGGCTCAGCGGTTAAGAGCACTGACTGCTCTTCCAGAGGTCCTGAGTTCAATTCCCAGCAACCACATGGTGGCTCACAACCATCTGTAATGGGATCTGATGCCCTCTTCTGGTGTGTCTGAAGGCAGCAATAGTGTACTCAATTACAATAAATAAATCTTAAAAAAAAGAGAGAAAGAGAGAGAGAGAGAGAGAGAGAGAGAGAGAGGAGGATTGATGTCTTACTATAAATCACACCAGTGCTGTCAAACTCTATTAGTAGAACTATGTTCTTCAAGCTGTTTGTTCAAGTTAAACAACAACAACAATAACAACAACAAATACTGGGGTTGGGGAGATAGGTCAGCAGTTAAAAATGCTTGCTGTGCAAGCACGGGGACCTGAGTTCAAATCCCCCAGCATGCACATAAAAAGACAGACATGTTGCTCACAGGGCGGAGACAGGGAGCCAGTCAGAGGAAACAGCAAGCTTCAGGTTCAGTAAAGAGACTCTGCCTCAAGAAACAGGGTGGAGAGCAACTGAGAAAGACAACAAACACTAGTCTCTGATCTTTGCATGTAGGCTCCCAGGAGTGCGCTCCCCCCACCCCCCCACACACACGGAGAGAGAAAGGGAGAGCTTAAGAGTGCCTTTTATAACACTGTAGGCATAACTCAGCTGTAAGGTCTGTAGGCACAGCATGCACCAGGCCCTGATTCAATAAATTCATTACTAAAATAAAATAAATAAATAAAGGGTGTGCTTGAAAGAATGACAGACCTACGAACCATGGTATCTAGTAAATGACCTCACAGAGTTTGCAAATGAACTAAGACCTGTTACCCTAGGCAAACCAGGGACAGTTTGTCATGATGGTACCTGGGCTTTGGAGCAAACTATCCAGGCTTGAAGATAGCTCAGTGGCTAGAACACTTGTGCAAGCCTGGTGACCTGAACCCCAGAACTCTTGTAAAGGCACAATGAGAGAACAGACTCCACAAAGCTGTCCCCCATCTGCCACACACGTACCACGGCAAGCTGTCCCCGGTTTGCCTGGCTTCAACTCCCTAAGAGCTCAGTGGTTAGGCACCCAGGCCGATCTTGCAGAGGATCCGGGTTCAGTCCCTAGCACCCGCACCAGGTGGCTCACAACCGCTTCTAACTCCAGTTCCTGGCATCCAACACCCTCTTCTCCTTCCACAGGTGATTGCCCACACTCATATGCCCATGCTAAATGGGACAGCGAGTGTGGCTCGGTTGGTAGACTGCTTGCCTAGGGGTATACCAAGCCCTGGGTTTGATCCCCAGCACCAATTACACAAGCAAGGTGGAACAGCCTAGAATCCCAGCACTCGGGAAGCAGAGGCGGGAGGGTCAGGAGTTCAAGGCCAGCCCCTCCCTATACCATAGCCATTTTGAGGCATTCCTGAAATACATGAGACCCTTTCTCTATAAACAAATAAACCAGAGAGCCAATGAGATGGCTCAGAGGGTAAAGTCACCTGCTGCTAATTCTGACAATCCACACAGTGGAAGGGAAGAAGTGATTCTTACAAGTTGTCCTCTGACCTACACACACACACACACACACACACACACACACACACACAGACACACACACACACACACCCCAAATCAGAAATGCAACAGAGAAAATGACAAGAGTAGAAAACAAACAGCTTTTTCGAGCCAGATCTTTGTCATGTTATCGTGGGCAAAAGAGGGAGAGAGGAGAAAACATAGAACCGCCTCAGATGTTCAATGACAGGAAAATGGCTGAATAAATAACAGTCTCCACTTGGTGGAACATTATGCAGTCATTAAAAATTATGTCCTTGGGTCGTATTTATTGTTGTTGGAAATTGCTCGGCATGTTTAACACACTGTTAAAAGATTTTTTTCTTTAAAGAAAAAAAAATGAAAGAAAGCAATTTTCATGACTGCTACTTCAGTGATGCCGCAATTTACAGAGAAGTCGGAAAATGGAACCCTGGGAAATTGACAGATACCAGATGGTCCTGCAAGTTCCCACAGAGCACAGCGGGAGTCATGGGGTGTATCTAGGGGTGAGTTTAGACACCCTCCAATTCTATTCTTCTTGCTTAGTCACGCCCTACTTTTAAACTCACAAGGAGACCAAACACCTGGATCCAACATTTTCGTACTCACCTCATGGCGGCAGAGGCGCCTTCCAAGCCGCTGGCTTCCCACAGTTGAAGTCTCTTCCCAATCTGACATCAGCACTGGGGACCACTATTCTAATATATGCTTGGGTCAGTGTCTACTTGGGTTCCCAATCCTCACCCAAACTGAAAACTTCAGGTCTTACCTAAACTGCAAGACGGTGGAGCGGGGACCCTGCCAGGGAGGATGTCTTTGGGGCACTGCTTTTCCCTGGGGCCACTGGCTGTAAACACGTGTCCCTGCCATCTGCTGCCAGCTCTGCAGACACATGTCTGCTCACGTCTGCTCCTTCTCCTCATTATGGTGCATAAATCCCTCTGCCTGACCACCTGCCACCTGCCACATCTGTCTGTCTGTAATTTGTGTGCTCTGCGCGGTGGCCGGTGAGGAAGTTGAGTTCTTTATGACGCTGAAGGATGCCAGGTGGATTGCTCTGAGTGGCTGGAGGTATCCAGCCGTTAGCTTTTCAGGGACACTGTTGTCTTTGGGTACATAGGCTCTGGGGTCCCTCTGACCTAAAAGTCATACAGGTGGGCAGCTCTTAGAAAATCTGAGCAGACTCTGCCCCTGCAGCCTGTCCATCACTTGGCTTCTGTATATAAACCACAGCAAGCAATGGCCCATTCATCTTGTATGTTTCTCAACCCTCTCTGCCTGTGTGAGGCTGCCACTCTCATTAGCCCTGAAGGTAAAAAACATGGGTACTACCATCACCTCAAAGGAGTGCAGGTTCAGGGAGGATAGGAACTTTAGACAAGGTCAAAGTTAGTAAGAGTTAGAGCCAGGTGCCGTGGCTCATGTCTGCAATCCCAGCCCTTGGGAGGCGGAGGCAGATGGATCACAGTGACTTAAAGGTCAGCCTGGGCTATACAGTGAGTGCAAGGTTAGCCTGGGCAATAAAGGGAAATGTGGTATTGAAACAAAAAGGAGTAGATACAGCTGCGGTACAAGCTTAGAGCAACTCTGACTCTAGAGCTGACCACCCCATGACACCCTCAATCTTTATCCCAGGCTGACTCCACAGTGGATACTGGCAGAGGTAAAGACAAGGTGCGTTAGTGGAACAGAAAAGGCCTCTGCCTTGCTGGGCTCTCTGGGACCTTGGTTAAGTTGGTGGAACTGTTTAGGAAGGACTAGGAGGTGTGGCCTTATTGAAGGAGGCATATCACTGGCGGTGGGCTTTGAGGTTTCAAAAGTCTAAGCCATCTTTCTCTGTCTCATGGTTATCTTAACATGAAGGCTCTCAGCTGTTGCTCCAGCACCACGCCTGCCTGCCTGCTGCCATGCTCCCTACCATGATGGTCATGTACTCGTCCTATGAAACTGTCAGCCCCCAATAAATATTTTTCTGTAAGTTGCTTTGGTCATGGCGTCTTATCACAGCAACAGAAAAGTAAGGAACTTAACAGCCCCAAGTCAGGGAAACACACCTGTACTATCCACACATGTGGACTATTCATGGTCAATGAAAATACTAAATAGAACATTCTAGAAACCATTCGTAAGTTTTAAGTAACTACTTGCATATATATACATATGTGGAGACCATAGGCTGATGCCAGGTGTCGTCCTCCATTGCTTTCTACCTTATTTTTCGAGATACATCTCTCATGGAGCCTGGAGCTCACTGATTCTGCTAGGCTGGATGGCCAGAGAGATCCCCAAATCTTCTCCTCTCTGCCTCCCCAGTGCTGGGTTTACAGCTGTACACTGCATGTTCTGCTTTTGAATCTAAAGAGTGCTAAGCATTGAATGCAAGTGGCATGCTTGCGTCTGAGGTATCTCCCCAGCCCCTTGATGACTTTGAATAAGTAGTCGCAACTGCTTCTGTTCTATTACTAGTCTCTCTTCGTAAGCTCTAACTGTGCCTACCATGTAAGGTAGCTTTTATCGCAGGACACACGGACAGAAAAACAAACAGTGCATGCAGGCTCTGTACTAACCAGGCAACATCACAGAACATGTCCCCAGCACACTGGGGTGTCGGATGCTCGCCCCATGCTCTGTGGGTTCCAGGGAGCTGGGTACCTCAATGCCAACATCACCCTTTTAAATTCTCATTCCTGTGAAGCCCTGGATTCTTCCCTTTGCTCAGGTCAGGGTAGGATGTGTGGTCCAGGAGCTGGGGAGCAGTGGGGTGAACAAGCTTGGGCCCTGCACATTCCTCTTGGCCCCTTAAACTGTCTCCTTCCAGGTCTTGAAGGGTAAACATAGCTGAGAATTCTGCCCCTGACGAAGGACAGGGGAAGAAGGGTCCTCTGTTCCTGGAATAAACTCTGGGAAAGGTACAAGAGGCAGATTCTGGTGGTTTCTAGATTCAGCATCAACTCTGCTGACACAGGAGTGTCAGGCTCAGTAAGATCAAGGACCTCAGCTTGCACGGCCTGGGCTGAGCAGCATCTCCCCCGGGGAGACTCCACAGTGAAGACAGGAGGGACGCTATGAGGTCCTTGAGCTGAGTAAAAGGAGGCGACCTAGGTCAGAATGGACCTCTGGATGGGAAATGGCTTCCCAAGCATCCAACCATCTTGTACCTGCTGGACCACAATATCTGCCATCATCAATACCCACAGTCACAATAACCCCGAGTGCAGTGGTCGGCATGAAAATGGCTCCCAGAGGCTCACAAGGAGTGGCGCTATCAGAAGGTATGGCTTTGTTGGAGTTGGAAGTGTATCACTTGAGTTTTAGAAGCCTAAGCCAGGCTCAGTGGTCGGTCTCTCTCTCTCTCTCTCTCTCTCTCTCTCTCTCTCTCT
>JANHMN010000004.1:10720626-10756247 GCA_030674055.1 Rhabdomys pumilio | reverse complement strand
CTCTCTCTCTCTCTCTCTCTCTCTCTCTCTCTCTCTCTCTCTCCCTGCTGCCTGCTGATCGGAATGTAAAACTCTCAGCTGCTTCTCCAGCACCATGTGTGCCTGTAGCCAACCCTGCTTCCTACCATGAAGACAGACTAAACCTTTGAACAGTAAGTCTGACCCAATTACTTTTTTTTTTTCCTTTGTAAGAGTTGCCATGGTCATGGTGTCTCTTCACAGCCATAGAAATCCTCACTAAGACACTGACAAAATAAGATTCCTGCCAACAAAGTGGCCTTCAGAGGCACACACACTATCCTCCCAGTGGCTCCTTGCGGATCCTGGGGATGTCAATGAAGTGTCATACGGTCATCTGATTGGTGAGCCATGCATACCAAAGCTAAGGTCAGGGAATGCTGCTATGACCCAGGTGGCTCATCGGCCATCAGAATCCTCCTCCCTTCATGCTGTGAGACCTCCACTGGGGACAAAGCTGGACAGCAAGGAAGCTCATATCCAGACTCCTCACCCTACAGCGATGTGTGACCAGGCTCCTGGCAAGGACAACCTTTGATCCTCCACTGTGGTCCCTTGCAAGGTGTCTCATGAACCAGGAGGATCAAACATTCCCCTCCCATACCTGAGGTGCTCACCCAGGACTTGTCAAAGGGAAACCTTTCCTGCTCTATATGTCGTGGTGGTCTAAGAATCAGGCCAGCTTTGGCTTCAGGGACAAAGCTTTTCTTTTCTTTCTTTCTTTCTTTTTTTTTTTTTTTTTTTTTTTTTTTTTTTTTTTTTTTTTTTTTTTTGGTTTTTTGGAGACAGGGTTTCTCTGTATAGCCCTGGCTGTCCTGGAACTTACTCTGTAGACCAGGCTGGCCTCGAACTCAGAAATCCGCCTGCCTCTGCCTCCCAAGTGCTGGGATTAAAGGCGTGCGCCACCACTGCCCGGCTGACAAAGCTTTTCTAGATGTCTAGCAGGTATGTTCAACCTCTAGGCCTCAGGTACAGCACACAAACCATAAACCAACTTAAAACATGGGATTTTTTTTTTTTTTTTTTTTTTTTTACAATTCTTTACGTTTTATAACTGGACTGCACAGTTCTCAAGGGTGATGTCTATCACAGTGTCTAAAGGTTGAATGTGCTTTGAAAGAGTAGGCAGCATGTCCCGCCCCCAAAAGCTGTTCTCTGGAGACATTGTGGGGCAACTTCTCAAAGAATCATGGCAGCTCCATCATGGATGGGCTTCCTACTTCCTCAAGGAACCTTCTGCAAGTTTCCCTGAAGCCCAGAGCACGGGCAAGATACCTCACAGGAGAAAGGGGGCTGGGGGGGACTCTTTCAGGGAAGCTGGGTTGCATTGGAGGCCGATTGGTCTATGATGTTTGGGCAACTGGTGACCAAGGACTTGGTCTTCCTACACACCAGCATAGGTACAATGTCTCCCCAGCATCAGGGCTACATGATACAAAACCTCACAGGGAAACTGCACTTGTCAGAGTGGTAAGAATAAACCCAGGCCCTTCTCAGAACCCAGCTTGGGGGAACAGGAGTGATATGTTGTGATATATGGAGATATGTGATATCTCTGTGGGGCCCCCGGGGAACAGGGTCCCAGGCATCTCTCCAGCAGAGCCCAGCACACACTCAGTCCCGAGCGGGGATGCCCCGAAGGCAGGCCTCCCAGGTCTGTGCTCTGTTGCCTGTCACTCACCTTGCAAGGCCTCTTTGGCTCTGGCCAGTTCCTGCTCCTTCTGTACCAGCTGCACCCGGAGCTCAGTGGCTGAGAGGACCTCGGAGCATTTGCCGCCCTGTGACTCCTCCAGGTCCTTCGCCAGCATTTCCTTCATCTGCCGGAGAAGGTGGACTTCCTCCTGAAGCTGGACCACTTCCTCCCGCAGGAGCACTAGGGGACAAAAGCAGCTGGTCAGAGGTGGGGGGCCTGGGAGGGCTCAGACTTCTCCTGTAAGTCAAACACACAGAATCTTTTCCTAACTGGGCCCTGGCTCCGCCCAGTCCACAGACACACAATCCACACTCCCGAACATCCTCCCGGTGGCCACAGACTCATTGTAACCACGAGTCACTCCATGCCGAGGGAAGCTTTGTGTGTGACCTCTCATAGACTCCCCCAAACCTGAGCCTGGTACCAACAGGATCCTCCCTGCATACATCAGGCCACTGAGGCTCAAAGAGGCTAAAGATCTCGGGGAGAGGCCAGGCTGTGCTATGTCACAGGTGTGACCCTGGGGTTTAGTCAGACATGACATATAAAGCATTTGCCAATTTAGGCCTTTGGACCCCAGTGTGTCCCTTTAAGCAACAATAAACCCCAAACTGCCGCAGGTGCTGGGGGCAGTGGCACAGGAGGGGGATGCAGACAGGAGGCAGGTTCTATGGACCTTCACGATGACCACTCATACAAAGTCATATCAAGAATGATGTTACCAGGTATGATGGAATACTTGTTTAACACCAGCCTAAGAAGCTAAGGCAGGACTGTTGCAGGTTCAATTAGCCTGGGCTAATAATGAGTTCCAGGCCAGCCTGGGCTACAGAGCAAAGACTCTTACCCTCTAAAGAAAAGTGAGTCCTCATTTGGGTGACAGGAAAAGAACCAAGTTAAAGGACAGAGTGACAGCGCCGGAAGCAGCCCCAGAGCCTCTGCTGAAGGCAGCTCCAGCATTGTCCCCTCCTGTCTTAGTTATCTGTCGCTGCAGCCGCCAGGCCCTTTCCTACTTCGACGCTTTCCCAGTGACACATAGGTGCTCCACCTTGCCTCCTCAGACATGTCTTCCTCCAAAGATCCCAGAACTGGGCAGTGAGGGTGTAGGAGGCGGTGCTTGCCTGTTCTTTCTCACACTGCTGGACTCTGGGGCAGGCTGCTGACCATCCAGGTCTCTCCGAAAACCTAGAGTAAGTTTTCTGGGTCCTGACCTAGCCCTCACTCCTGGAACACGTCTCCAGGCAGGAGGTCTGATCATAAAAGGCCTTAACCACAGCCACCTGTGTCCCTTGCTCTGGCTTGCCATCTTTAAGGATACCCAAGACTCTGGAATTCTTTCCTTTATCAATGATCTCCATTTACCCATCCTGACAGAGTCCTTTTGTATACCCAACTTATTTCAGAATCAAGTGTGAGTAACGGCTAGCAAAATCCACTGACAGCACACTTTGTAGTTGGTTTTTGCTTGAATATGTGTGTGTATGTACACACACACACACACACACACACACACACACACACACAAATGAATGGTTTCTATGTGTCTTCAAGCCTCTGAGGAGGCCACTAAGGTCCCTTACTGTCTGTCCATGCAGGCAGCATGGTCTCAAGAGACCCTGTCAGTCTTTTGTCAGTTCTACAAATTTTATGTTCTTTCTTGAGGTCTTGTTTATTACAAACCACAGGGCTTCCCAAGCAGTCAGGGCTGCCAGATTAAGAAGTACGACACTTTAAGGCAACGGTGGCTCACACCTTTAATCCCAGCACTCAAGAGACAGAGACTGGCAGATCTCTCTGAGTTCAAGGCCAGCCTAATCTCCAGACGGAGTTCCAGGACAGCCAGGGTTATACAGAGAAACCCTGTCTTGAAAAACTAAATCAAAACCCAAACCAAAAACAACACCAAAGTAAAACAAGAGCTAACACCCAAGACGCATGGGGACCAGACCTCAGGGACGCCGTTGGGCCATTGGTCATTCTTAGGGTGAGAATATCCCAAGTAGCTGTGATCACACTTAAGCTTGGTGTGCATTTGTATTGTCCTATGTTCTAATTTGACCAGGCTGGCTGTTTCTTCCCGGTGGGGTTCTCCCCTCCCGCGGCCACAGGCGCAGGAAGCAGAGTGGCCCCGGGGGAATGACATTGCTAGAACACCCTGAGGGACTGGGTGAAGATGGAGAACGAACAGCAGTTGCTAAATTTGAGCTTGGCCAAGAGCAGAGATAGGGGTGGCCCTGGCAGCACAGGCATCGGAACAGGTATATCCGGCACAGGGGCCCCGCCCTCCAGCCCAGCCCCCACGCTAAAGTAGCCAATGGGAACCAGGCACACCTAACAAGGGCCCAGTCTCAGAAAACCAGGCTGGAAAAACAACCAAGGAAAAACGCGAGGCTCCTGTTAAGTTGACTAAGCACCCACACTGGCTGGGCAGGCTGTACAGCTTGCTGGCTCTGTCCTACACCTTCCGTGATCAGAGCCAACCTGTCACGTAGCCGTTCTGGGATCACTGCTCGGGGAAGGGACTGTATCTACAGGCCTCAGTTGTCTTATTTGTGAAATGGGGGTAAATAAAACTTAAATGGAGGCTGGGGGTGCGGCTCAGAGGTAGACTCGGTGCCTAGCATGCTCAAGACCCTGAGTTCCAATCCCAGTCCTACTCAAGGCCACTTAAATGTTCCTGGCTCCCTGCCCACAGTACTTTAGTGCCACCAATATGCACAGCTCACCTTGCCTTCTGCATAGAGGGGACTGAACTCTCAAATCATCAGGAACCATGGACAATGAAGGACCTGGAGAGTACGCTTGGCTTTCTGCCCGAGAGGGTTTGGTAACTTGCCGTGTGTCCTTGGATAAGACACTATCCATCTCTGGGCCTTTTTAGGGGTGCTTAGAGGGGACTAGTACTCTTTGTAAATCTAGATGAATGTTACTGTTCATATATGGGAACAGAGTCTCTGGACTCTGGTGTGTAGCTGCACGCCTCAATGGCTGCCAGTACGAACAGGTGGCTTACTGGGTTCAAATTAACTAAGGAATGAGCCAGGTTTCTCAGCTGCACAGGGCACGCCTGCTTCTCAGATGCAGGAGACTAAGGCACAGGGTAGTGCTCAGTACAGACTACAGACCCTCCATTCCAGCCAGTGTAGACAGGCATCACGGAGACGGGAGAAAGGTGCAGCAGCTGAGCCAAACATGCGTGCCCTGCTCAAAGGAATCTTCCGGGGCAGCCCTGTCCTCTTCCAAGCACAGAAAAGCAACAATACCATGAACCGTACCCCTCTGCACCGGGAAACCATAATCCTCAATCCTCTGGGCAGGGAGCAGGCCTGAGCACAGAGAGACCAACAAAAGCCACATTCAGGCAACTGTTGCTGGGAGATTCCTGCCTAGGGGAGCTGACTGCTACCCATGGAGCTAGCTTGCCAGCCCCAGAGGCCCCTGGTGCCTCTTCCCTGAGGAAGAGGGGGTGCAGCGTACCACCCCCAATGGCACATCCACAACTGGTGAGCATGGGAGACCTGCCGCTCCATAACCTGCCCCGTTTAGTCTTCAAGAATTCTGCTTTTTAAGAAAATGTTATCTCCCAGCTCCGATGCAACTGAGGTTGCTTACACGACCAGTTCCCGTCAGTAGAAAAAAAGTTTTTTGAGAAGGAATGCCACTTAAAGACAAAAGAGGGGGAAAAAAAGACTTAATTTTTTCCCCCACATTTTATCTTCGGAGAGTAGATTTCATGGCTGGAGCTGCAACAGCCACTTAGCAATAAAGAGGCAATCAATGTCTTGACTAGATCAATCCTCACAATAAGCCGTGAAATAGTAACTATCACACCAGCTTCACAGATCGGGGGTTGGAGGCATACGGGGAGTTAAATGACAGGGCTAAGCTCACAAAAAGTCAAGAGCAAGGCCAGGCTTTGGGCCTGGGCGGTGTGATGTCAGCACCCTGTTCCAGCTTCTAGCATGCAGTCTAGTTCCGAGACATACTCTGGGAACAGCAATGGCTGCAGATTTCCTCATATGAGCATCCTGGCCATGAGAGCTAGAGTCCTGGGCAGTAACTATGGGGACCTCCATAGTGGTCAGCCGACCTACTGCCCATTGTTAACCAAAATAGAAGGCTCTGGAGAGAAACGCTGCCTGTGGGTGACTTTAACAGGAGAGTCCAGGTCGGTATCAGTCCTGGGTTGGTGTAACAACGGAGTCATGTGTCCTCCTCATCCTCATGACCCTCTAACTCCCCCAGGAACTCGCTCGTTCTTGCTCCCCATGGTGGGGTAGATCTCAGGGTCTCAGCCTTTGCCCCACGTTCATAGTCCCTGCAGCTCCTGAGAAGAATGTGGGCTTCCTCAGAGACAGAGATAGGACCTTGTCACTTGCACCACGGTACCAGATCCAGGCAGGTCTCTGGCAGGCCTGTGTCCACAGTGCTGGGTGTTTCAGATAGAGGCAGGCCAGGCAGCTCAAGGCAGTTAGCGGGGCTCACTCTACTTCCTGATGTGGTCCCCTGTCATCTGATCTGAATGAGAAAAAAATAGAGCCAAGACTTTTCCTAGCCCTCAGCAAACCTCAAACAAAGCAACTGTCTCTCAGGCTCTGTCTAGCCTTTTGACACTGTGACACAATGTTGCTACTTACAAAGTCCAGGCCTTCGGAACTACAATGGAGCTAACGGTAATTGTAATAATAATAATAATAACAACAACAACAACAATAACAATAACAACAATAATTTATATATGATCTAAATCTCATAGTTTTAATTAAGTTCACCACATTGTATAGGGCTGCATTCATAGCTATCGTTAAGACACACGCTGCCCAACCACAGACTGGATAGAAATATTCTGGAAAGTTCTAAAGGGGGTCAAGGGCAGCTTATCACCAGCAGCTTGTTAGTTTTTGTTTTGAGATAGTTTTTTTAAACATAGCTCTGGCTATCCTGGAACTAGACTGGCCTTGAACTCACTGAGATCCACCAGACTCTGGCAGTGCTGGAATTAAAAATTTGCCACCACGCCCAGCTCAATTTCATGGCAGAGAATGTGTCCTCTGTCTTCTTGGAGAAGGCTTTGGTCTCAACACCTAGGGAACCCTGAGCCACAGCCTCCCTGACTTACAGGGTCAGCTAAGGAAGCAGTGAAGTCCCTTATGCAGATCCTGTCAAGGGAGAGAGAACAGAGTAGAGGGGCCTGTGTGAGGAAGTTGGGCCCAGGGACTGTTGCTAGCTACCTACCATGGAAGGACACGTGGGTCACACCTTCTCCTGAGCTTGGATTCTGCCCTCTTCCAGCAAAGTCAATTTAGGGAGGGAGCCATTCAGCCTGAGCTAGCCTGAGCTAGCCTGTGCTCTCCAGCTGGTCTCTTCAGAAGGATACCTCGGTGGCTGTGTAGACTGACTTCCGTTTTTGGACTATGGACAAGAGGACCAATATTCCCAGGAGGGTCTCACTTGAGGCATATATACAAGGGAAGACGTAAGAGAGGCCCAAGGCACAGAGAGGAGTTACGGAAGAACAGTCACCACCGTCCCCTGTAGCCTTTTAGAAACTATACCCATCACCCTTTCTGCTCCCCTGGTGGCCCGAGCTAGGTGACAAGATCCTTCCCTAAGGCCACAAGGCAACCCTGTGCTGGGCAGGACAGACTCAGAGACTCTGGCAAAGTACGCATGTCTCTCTCTATGGGCTGGCCCGAGCCTGACAGGTAGCCTGGCCTGAGCTGGCCTTGTTATTGCAGATCTGGGCCAAGTCCTATACAGCTGGCATGGCTGACTCGATAGGTATTTGAAGCAAGGAGGGATGAGACAGAGGAGGAAGGGATCCCAAAAACAAGAGTGGGGAGAGGGTTGCTGGTAGCCCGGGGCAGAGAGTGAGGCCTTCCTAGTTAGTGGTCCAGGTCCTCCCCTGTGCTACACTGTACAGAGGGAAGAGAAGCATCTTGGCTGACAGGCACATCTGAGGCTGTTGATCTCTCCTGCTTAGGTGGTACCAGCAACACCTCCCTGGTCCTCTAGGGTGCTCCTCAGTTCCTTGTGACATCGGTGTTCCATCCTCACATGACCCCTGAGGGATAAGCCATCAAGGCATCTTAAGGGATCTGAAGCCAAGGGACACAGTTTTTTTTGTGGGGGGGACAAACCAGGGTTGCTCTCTCCTGAGGGTGTCAGACTAGAAGCTGACTTCAGGTAATAGGCATAGCTTCTTTAAGCTCAATTCCCCCACCCCCCCCTCTTCCCATGGTTGGGCAGAGGATCCCCAAACCTCCCTAAGTAGTCATTACTGCTTCCATCTTTTCCTGGCATCCGAGAGGGACAGAGGTCATAAGTATGGACAGTCTGCTATAAAGCCAGCTCTGAAAGCGCCCTGGATTTTCTGATAGTCAGAAGTGTCACAGGGAAACACAGGAAGAGCCGGGATGCAATGGGATCAAGTGTGTGCAGCCAGCCAAGAGGGCTGCAGACAGGCCAAGGTAGGTCCAGGGCTAACTAATGCAGCCTCCCTGGGCCTGGACCTTCCTTCTATCTCAGGTTAGGCTTGTCTTGGTCCTGCTTGGGGTGGGGAGTGGGAGGGAGACTGCAGGAAGCCTGAGTGTAGGGGCAGACTCAAAATTTAATCTGAGGATTGTCCCCTGGGGAACACGGGGTCTCCCTGGTCTGCCATGGAGTGTGAAGCTGCACACAACCCTCATTGGGTGGTTTGAACGCACTGTCTGGCTTGGGGGAGTGGCGGGGAGGTAGTGGGTGACTACACAGTCTGGCCAGGGAGGAGAGCAGATGAATGAATCTTGAACAGGTAACCAGTACTACACAGCCTCTACGCCTGGGCTCAGGCTTTTGGTGGCTCTGAGGAGCCAGCTACACATGTGCTTGGTTGGGCAGGATGGGAGAGGGCCAGTTGGCCACCTCCCCCAGTCCTCTGTGGAAATGTTTTGGCTCTTATTAGAAGGATCACGCTAACTACAGCTCACCTAAATCTGGTTGGCTGACAGGGCTATCCTAGGCTCTTGGTACAAGGACTTACACAGAACTTACGGCCTGAGCCACACTGCCACTGCTTCTACTGAGAGGCTGGCTCGCCCACCTTTCCTTCCCGGTTTCTTTGCATCCCTGGATGAGGCTCTGCTGAGATAAACCTGGCCATGTCTGGATTGAGACTTCCTTCGTGTTTTATTATTTTGTGTACGTGTGTTCATGTATGAATGTGTACTTAAATGAGCTACTTACAGCATACATATATACTTACACATATCTACTTAAGACAGGCTACTCATATCATACATATATACTCAGAAGTCACAAGACAACCCTAGGTGCCAATCCTTGGTTGTCACCTTTTTTTTCAGATGGGATCTCTTTGTGTTCACCATAGCACATGCTGGGTTAGCTGGCCTATGAGCTTCTGGGATTCTCCTGTTTCTATCTCTTTCTTCGGAGCGTTGGGATTAAAGATACATGCCTTTGCTTGGGGTCTGAGGATCTGAACTTGGGTTCTCACGCACATGTGGCAAGCATTTACCTTCAAAGCCATGTTGCCAGATCCCCTTTTCATTTTTGACACAGCATCCTCACTGGGTTTGAAACACCGCTTGGGACCCTCCCCTGGCCCCCCATCCCCGTCCTTCCTTCAAAAATGGAACTGGGTCCTTGACTGACCAATGCTGATTCACCCTGACCACTGTGAATGGTTCAAGGGAAAGCACGTGACCTAAGCCCGCTCGCCCAGAGTTCATCCTCAGACTCCAGGTGCTCTGTGGCTGCTAGCAGCCCTCCTTACCACCATGAATAACAACCAACAAAGTGTAGCCAGGGTAACACACACCGCACCCTACAGTGTGAACACTCACTTTAATGTTCATGCTAGTCTGAGCCTAGTTTTCTACTGCTTGCAAGAGAAACAGAACCTTGGCAAATCAATTCAGCCAGTTTTGAAGAAGCCCCTACCCCTACAAACACGATGGCTACCTGCTGGGTGCCAAGCCCTCCAAGCTAAGATACTCCTCCAGATACAAGAAGTGACGTTGATTTTACTTGCATAAGAGCTATAAGCGCTGGGCACTGGTGGCTCTCGCCTTTCATCCCAGCACTTGGGAGGCAGAGGCAGGCGGATTTCTGAGTTCGAGGCCAGCCTGGTCTACAGAGTTAGTTCCAGGACAGCCAAGACTACACAGAGAAGCCCTGTCTCGAAAAAAAAAAAAAGAGAGCTATAAGCTTCCCCTCCACAACTACTTCTGTTCCCACCGCTCTTTATCCTCAGGAACCAGCCTCTTGCTGCCCCCATGGGCCTTGCTCCTCTTCTGCTACACGCAGGTATCTTGGAGCACAAACTGCACAGCTCTCGAGTTCACAGCCTGGGGTGGGTATTCACCCAGAGGCTGACATTGAGCTTGAACCAAGAGTCCCTCCTCACTCACACGCAGAAGAGTTGGGCAGCAAGCAGCATTTGTTCCAATCCAGAGACGCAAAGGCTGAGAGGGCATGACCCAGTGGCAAAGCTTGGACCAATCAGTACAAGCAAAGGCTGAGGGCGTGACTCAATGGTAAACTCTGGACCAATCAGCACAAGCAAAGGCTGAGGGCGTGACTCAATGGGAAAGTCTGGACCAATCAGTACAAGCAAAGGCTGAGGGCGTGGCAGAGTAGAAAAGCCAGTCTAGCCTGTGTGAGAAGTCTTACGTTCCATCCCACTTCCATCCCACTGCCGCAAAAACAAGGTAACCCCAATTTGCAAGTGCGGAGCTTGGACAGGTTGGCTGGCTAGTTCAAGGTCAGAGAGCTGGTTCTGATGGCTCAGGCGCACCTCAGTTCAAAAGTTCGTCAGATTCCAAAGCTCAAAACCAAGCCCCTTCCCTAAATGGCACCCTGTGAAATACCCCACAGGGGTCAGACCTCAAAGTGGGCTTCTCTTGGAGTGACCTTTTTTCCTCCCAAAGTCAAACTCTAGAAATGAAGTGTCCATGGGGTTGGAGTAGTGACACATTAATCACCACATGGCCCTACATGTTCCCCTTTCTTGTGGAGCCAGAGAGCTATGGGACTGAGAGGAGCAGGCTTGGAGCCAGAGCAAGGTGGAGGAGTGTCCAAACCTTAGAAATCTTATTCCTGAGATGGAGAAGAGTCGGGGTCTCTGTCCCCTTGCCCCGGGCCTGCATGTCCCCGCACACACAGCCAGCCCTGTAGACCCCACCTTTGCCTTACCAGAGGAGCTCATGTCGCCAGTAGCTAGGGTTAAGCATCTTTTTCCATTACATAATCATTTCAGGAGAACCTGGAATTCCTCCTCATGCAAATGAAGCATCCCAGCACCCTAGCCAATGATGTACACTTACCCCAGTAGCCACCAAAGGTTTAAATAGCTTTCGTCTCCCCCAATAAACAGAACCAGCTCTCCGAAGCTGCTCCCAGAGTTTTGTTCTTTACCCACTCACCCATCCAGCCTGACTAAGCTTCCAGCAGGCCGACTACCCTGAGGGAGAGAGGGACCCCAGCCGGCACTTCCTTTCTTTACGTAGCCTTCCCACTCCACGTTCCAGGTTTCCTTCCTCTGTCCACTTCCCACCAAAGAACACACAATGGAACTATGGAAAAGAGACAGATGAACGGGCATTTGTCACCTTACCACGCAGTGGCCCAGGCCTTCAACACAGAAGCTCATGGCAAGCTGGATCTACCACCTAAACCAGGTCAGCCCGCTCTGGCTTGCTGCTCCTAAGACTGAGCCAGCACCCCAAGCCTCAGTTTCCTCTCCAGCTGCCTCAGGCATCCATGAAGCTGCCGCAAACCCCTGACACTGTCAGAGCGGGTTCATTCTGACAAGCTTTGAAGGCGCTCTGGGCGCAAAAGCCAGGCTTCCATTCCTATGAATGGGTCTCAGTTTATCTGAGACCCAGAGGAAGGGTTGAGATGGATCCATTACCTTGATTGGAATGGATCAAACTAGAAGTCAGGCTAGAAAATGTGCTTGGGCTTGTGGAGTCTACGCCAACCTCCAATGTCAACTTAAGGTCAAATATGTCAAGTCTGCCCAGCCAACAGACGTGAATGACCACACAGGGGGATGCAGCTACCACACATAAGGAAGCGGGCATCAGGCTGGGTGTGGGTTCCTCTGGGGCCGCCATCACACGTGGGTGGCAGAGATGAGATGCCTGCTTCTGTAGACCCTACTTAAAGCAAGTACATAAATCAAGCCCAGACTGGTGTGAACAAGTCAACAGAATCAGAGGGGCCACAGAGACAAATACTGGGTGATTCCTGCTGCCCTGTGACCTGTGACTCCTTCCCCTTGATCCCCTCTGTGGAAAATGACTAGTGTCCGGGATAAGTCCCGATTCTGAAGTCAGCTCCCTGGTTCAAATCTTGACTCTTACAGATGAGATTGCTCAGGGGTAAAGAGTTCGTGCTACTCTTCCGGACGACCCCAGGCAGCTCCAAGTCACCCGAAACTCCAGCCCCAGGGATCTGATACCCTGTTCTGGCCTCTGCAGGGAGTGCGTAAGAGCACAGAACTAATTTTAGTTCTTTGACCCTGGAGAGTCACCTTTTCTCCCTTGTATGGAGAATAGGTGTCATAGTGGGCCTCCGGGGCTGACGTGATAATGCTCTCTCCAACAGCTTAGTACAGAATCAGCCCTCAGGGAACACAGGTAGCCAGCCAGATGTCTGGACCAACTAAGGTCTGCAGAACCTGCAAACAGAATGGGAAAGACAACGAAGTTGCCTCAGGTAGTGTGACCAGAGCAGACACCTGTCCCCAACCCCAAAGGAGACTATCAGGGGTACAGGGCTCAAAAGCACTGGCAGACACCCTCAAATCCATGTAACTCCCTCTTCGTTATCCTCCTGCCTGACTGGACAGCTGCTTCAGGAGGGAATAAAATACGCTCCGCATATTTTAAATGTTTCGCTTATGAAAACCGGCAGGACTAGCTTCATAAACTGTGTAACAGTAAAGTCACTTACGAGGGACTGGTCCCACCAAGGGCTGGGATGGGGAAGGAGGGCAGGCTCCCCCAGAGTCAAGCGGCGGAGATTCCCAGAAGGCGCCATCTGGGATATCTCAGAGAGGGCACCAGATCACATCCTGGTGTCTCCTGCATGAAATAAGATCCTCCCTCTGGAATCCCAGTCCAGTCAGAGGAGAGGGGGCACTTCCGGCCTGAGTCTGTTTCCCACACTCCAGAATGCCTGGGTCTCTAGCCAATCAAGTTAATTGAAAAATTACATTGGGTTGAGAAGAAGCAGGCCAGGCTAAATCGGACAGGCTCTCGGGAATTCTATTGGTACCCAGTACGTCAGGACTTTAACAGTCTATAAGCGAGGAAAGGAAGAGGACCTGGGAAGCTCTGGGCCTCCTAAGGAGTTTTGTGACTCCAGAGCTCTCTGCTAGGCAGGTCACAGAAACTTCCAACCTCAGACTGGAGTTGTAACTAAGTTGAGCAGAGAACCTGGTCACCACGCACGGAGATTTGGGTTCAGTTGTCTGCCCTGCATAAAACTGGTTATGGAAAAACGTAACTCTAATTTCAGCAGGAGAGGTAGAGGCAGGAGAATTAGAAGTTCAAGACTCCTTCAGTGAGGAAATTTAGGCATGAAGAATAAAAAACTAGCCCAAGAGTGCAGGCCAGTGAGCCTGGGTCTTGTTCACTTGACTGTTGGATATCGGGTCCCCACCTCACCCCACATCACTACATCCAGGGGTGCTATTCTGGGATGAACAACAGGACTACCCAACACCCAGTCCTAAGACATATAACTGCAAATGAAGCCTGAGATGTAGACCAGCCTCAGGACGAGCGCAAGGCTGCCTGTATTGCACAGGACAAGATGGTGTCCTTACGCCCAGGAGACTCTGCAATGGGCCCAGACTACTAAGTCCCAGTGTACGGCCTTTACCTTTGTCTTCAAAGTGCTCTCACATCTATTACGTTTATTATCTCAACCTAGTGGTGTGTTTTATTGTTCTCATTAGAAGGAGAAATGGTGACTCAGCCTACTCACACAGGGTGGGTGGTGCAGCCTAGCCTGAAGCTGGTCCTGCCCATTCCAGCATGCAGCCTCCTGGGCACACCCA
The DNA here is from genome assembly GCA_030674055.1 of Rhabdomys pumilio. Classification (NCBI taxonomy): domain Eukaryota; kingdom Metazoa; phylum Chordata; class Mammalia; order Rodentia; family Muridae; genus Rhabdomys; species Rhabdomys pumilio. The sequence continues at coordinate 10,742,466 of JANHMN010000004.1, read as the reverse complement.
AGTCTCTCCAGGCTGCTCTGTCCACCCTTATCTTCCTAGGATCCCTGTCATGACTACAAGAATCAATTCCAAAATGGCCTGACCCATCTCTAGAGACATCTGCTATCTTCCAGGAAGTCACGTCCTTCAGACTAGACATAAAGGAAGCTAATGCTTCAAATGCTTTATTTGGTTGGGCTGGAGGTGTGGCTTGCTTGCTAGAGAACTTGTCTAGCATCCAGAAGGGCCAGATTTTTGATCTCCAGCATGGTGAGAGACGCCTATAATCCTAGCACCGAGGAGGTAGAGGGCACGGGGGTGAGGGGGTCATAGGTTCAGGGTCATCCTGAGCTATATAGAGAGAATGCAAAGCCAGTCAGGGCTTCATGAGTCCCTAACTAAAACAAAAAGGCAATGTGGCTATGAACTAACCACATAATCAGGATCCAGAGGAATGTGGGGTTCTTGGGAAAGAGGGAAAAGCAATGGAGTGGCGGGCAGTCTCTGGAAACCTGACCCCACTGTGGAGCTTCTTGTGTGACTTCTAGCTTTGAACACCTCTGCAGAGGGAGTGTGGCTCAGTGGTGAGACTGCAGCAGGCTCCAACTCCAGGTGTTTGGGTTGAGTCTCTTCCACCCATCCGGAGTCCCAGCAAGTCACCCTGCCTCCCTAAGGCTCTGTGCTCTCATCTGCCTTACAAGGTTGACAAGAGAGTGAATTAGTCTCCACATCCCAGCCTACTGTGTGAGACTACGACACACAGTTGAGATATTCGCCTTTCTCCTCCTTCCTGGAGAGTTACGTCATCTTCTGGTTCTCCTCTTGCCTTGCAGCACTGTTCCTGAGGGCTTCTGGAACTTTCTGTCCCAAGCCTTCAGGTAGAACATTCTTTGCTGACAGATCTTTCAGAGTAGGGCTTGCAGTGGCCAGGGGCTGGCTGCTCCGGGCAGTATTAATACAGGGTTCCACACAGGAATCATCTCCTGGCATTCTCCAATTTATGACCAGGGATGTGTCTCACTCCTGCCTGGAGCGACTGCTCCAATAATATGTCCCATCCTCCCCACACCAGACCTTGGCTGTCTGACTTCCCCAACAGTTCAAAGGTCAGGCTTCTTCTAAGCTGAAAGCTGCCTTCCTGGGAGAGCAGAGGGGGAAAGTATTTGAAAAATGTAGACGGAAACACCGGGTGGCTTCCCACCCCCACTCCCACCCAGCTCGACAGAATACAGAACACAAGACTTGGCCTGGTACTGTGTGGACCTATCAGGACCAGCAAGGCAAGGGCTGTGTGTGATTTACCCAGCGTGATCCTACTGGCGCCACTCCAGACTAGGGACTCTTGACACCGAACGCCTTTATGCCAGGGCCTTTTGGAGTGCTGCTGGTGGGAGCCAGAAGCTGCAGGCCCCAGCATCTAGAGCGGCTTCAACCCATTCTAGAAGCCCAAGAGACGCACATGTAGTGACAGTCACCGTGTGACAGTCACCCTGACACAAGCTACTGGCAGAGAGGGGTGAGGATAGGGCTTCCCTGGTGTTCCTTGCAAGCCTGCTGCATGCCTCCCATGGGAAAATGAAGCTGCCAATGCACAGACTCCAGTTTGGCCACTGGATGATCATGGAGAAGTGTCTGACTTCAATAAAGGAAAGCTAGAAGTGAAGAGGGAAAAGCACTGGATGTGGTGGGGCTGGGGCTGGGGCTGGGGCTGGGGCTCCAGGCCTGAGAGCCTGGGCACTGAAAACTCCAACTCAGAAAACAAGAGGTCTGGAGGCAAAGTCTCTAGCAGGCCCCGCACGCCACATGCCTGTACATCAGCTTCCCCGGCCCCGATCTCTTCAGCTGAACCGAAGGCTCTTACGGTTTCTCATTTTGTCAGCTTCAAACCATATACGTCATGGACTGTGCAGGCCGTGGGCTGGTGACCTCTCTCCTGATACCTACAAAAGACTGCACATCCCTGGTGGCCGCCTGATTGGAAGAAAGATGGATGCATGTTCCCTGGGCTCAAAAGACAGGCAGGGGGGAAAGGTCATAAAACAACACACACACACACACACACACACACACGCACGCACGCACGCACGCACGCACGCACGCACGCACGCACGCATATACCCATACACACGTGCACACTATAGCACAGCTGGCTGGGGTTTTCAAGTGGTCCAGACGAGAGAGGTTTACACTATCACTAACTTAGGATGAAAGAAGGAAGGAAGGAAGGAAGGAAGGAAGGAAGGAAGGAAGGAAGGAAGGAAGGAGAGAAAGCAACCCCAGCCAGGCCATCATTGCAAGCTGAGCACCAACGTGGCTGGTGAGAGCTGCCACCTACCAAATCAGTTGTGACCAAGAAATGCAGTGTCAGCTTTGGTCGTCTCTGTGCCTGACCTGGAGCAAGCCTTGACTCTCATTCAAGAAGTCAAGTAGAGACAATCAGATAACTCAATCGCAGCAAAGACCCGGTTTTCAGGGTCCAGTTATGTGACACCCCAGAGCCCAGGCCGTCCTTAGACTCTGAGAGCTATGTGTTTTTTTATCTAGCATTTCCTTTGCATACATGCCTGTAAAGGGCTAACACTTCTGAGATGGAGAGGGAGCCACCCCACCCCAGCCCAAAGCAGTGTGTCCAGCTGCCCCAGGAAGTACCAGTAGGGTGGTGACAGGGACATCACAGAAAGGATTCACCTTCTATCCAACTGGAGTGGCAGGTATTCCATATCAAGCCAACTGGACGGAACCCCACATGCAAAGAGCCAACAAATCGAGGGGTCTAGTGTAAGCCCACTCATGACAGCAATGACCAAAAAAGGACAGGAAGGAGAGAAGTGGAGACACTGTTGCAGGGAACCTTAGAGGTGTCAACAGTTGAATCGAAGACATTGAAGACAGGGTAGAGAGAAAAGTGAGGGATTCATAGAAGGTAAAGGGACCCGGAGGAGGAGGAGGCCTCTGCGCTAAAGGAACTGCCTTATCAAGAAGTCAAACAAAAACAAACAAAACTTTAAGGCAGCAAGTGATAGCATTCATTACCAGCACTTGGAAAGAAGGCGGAGTCAGAGAGACCTCCGTGAGTTCAAGGTCAGCCTGGTCAACACAGCACCAGGCCAGGAAGAGCTACATAAGAGACTCAGTCTCAGCAAAACAAAACAAAACAAAAAAAAAAAAAAAACGAAATCTGCAAACCAAAGACCAGTAAGGTGCACACTTTCACAGCAAGGAGCACAGTGGCACAGGCCACTCCTTCTCCAGAAGATGGCACTCCTTAGCAATCCAGCTTCCTAACCTATGGGTCCCGGATGTGGGCATCATAAAAATTAGTAAATAAATAAATAAATAATCTGCCAACAGTAAAAGGTTTCTGAACACACAAAATTAACACAACTTCAAATGTATGGGGAGCCCAGGATGCTTTGGGCCACACCCACTTGTGCGACCTCACTGTAGCCTTGGTTCTGATCATCACACATGCACACTGCTCGGTGTGTGCCCGAATGCCCTCACGCCGTGCGATCGATGCCAATGGAAATGTCTGAAACACCTCGGCTCAGACCCAAGACTTCGGTGTTTTTAGCGGATATACAGAACTTTCTGCTCTTCCAGAAACATTAACAGTTTAATTATGGAAAACAAAGCCTTTTGACATTTTCTTCCCAGCATGCTTCCATGTACATCGAATTAGCGTATTTTTGGATTGTGTTGTTAGAATCTTTGCTCCAAAAACTGCTTGTTTGAGATGCTGACTTCAGCTCTATTAAAACTCGTTCAATAAATCTTGGCCTGGGATTAGGACTGAAATCCCAGCAATCACTGAGATGGCCCTACACATATTTCTGCCAATGAGTACTATGTGGTTATGGGAAGAGACATTCTTAATATAATGGTTAAATTATGAAATAAAAATATTGATTAACTCTGAAAAATCCAGAGGATCCTCTGCTCCCCATAGTATCATATTCAGTCAAGATTTAATAGCCTATAGCTCCAGGGGATTGGCTATCTCTACTGGCCCTGACAGGTACCCACACACAAGTACACACAAGTACACACACACACACACACACACACACACATGCATGCACGCACACGCTAAAATATAATAAAATTAATCTTTAAAATACCCTATCCAGAGGTCTATTTTCAAGATTTTTTTGTCTTTTTTTCTATCTGGGTCAGGTACAGGGCCTAGAAAATGACATTTAAAGATAACATGTTCCCAGGTAGTCATGCCTTCCTTAGGGGATGGCCCCAGCAAAACAAACACCTTACGCTTTTATAAGCAATCTGGAACAGGCTGTAGAAACATTTATGGAGTCCTGGTCGCACCTGAAGTAGTGACCACCCGTCACAAGTGGCTGATCACAAATTAGCTAAATGTACTATAGTTTTGTTCTCCAATCCCCAAGAGGCTTCAGAAAGTTTTGTCAAACATCTGTCCCATGGCATCTGCCTCAGTTTCCTCTACCGTGAACTTAAGTTCCTTCTCTGAAGGGCTGGTTTAAACTGATTGGAACCTGTGCCTGCAAGAGAAGGAAGGCTGCAGGTCAACAGCTAAAATGATCTCATCTGTTTCTTTGGTACCTTCAGGAGCCATTTATACAACCTCACTGGCTCGTCACTGTGAGGTAGGATGTTTGGAATGCATTGACTTAGACCCTAGCTTCCACCAACCTCAAAGCTAAGTATGCCAGCAGAAAGCATCCCTGAGTCCTAGCTCTGTTGTCACCTGCCTACTTGATGTCCCCATGCATGGACTTGGTACTTGCTTTGATTCATGACTTTGTTTTCTTCTGTGGCTATAGAAGTTCACTCAGGGACTCCTGGGCCTTGGGCACTCACATGTGGCTCAGAATAAACTCTTCCCCAAAGCAGGATTTTGTTATTAACACTATAAAGAGAAGGTCCCTTCTAGATCATTCCCACAGGGCAGACACTTGTACCCACACCTGAAGAATCATGGGAGGAAAAGCATACTGTGGGCACAGCCTTACGTCCGCTCCAGAAGCCAGAGTGAGCTTTTGCCTTTGAGGTTTCTGCCTTTGACAGGGAGCATCCGGAAAGAAAGCTTGCCTGATTCTCAGCTGCCAGAGTAGCTGAAGGACCTCAGAGGAGCCCAGGAAAGACACAGATGGAGATGCCTGCCTATCTGACTGTGGGTCTTTAATGGAATGCTGCGGTAATCTGCCCCACAAAAGGCTGCCCTGAATCAGCGATGACTCCCAGACCAAGCCAGATGCTAGAAGCCCACAGGCAGCAAGAAGTACCCACGGTGCGTGGGTAGTTATAGAGCCACAAACCCCAGGAATCCAACCCCTTATATGCTTTATCTGAAAGGAGACAGAGAGGTCACATCTGGCCCCCAGGGCGAGGTAGCCCAGCAAAAATTGGAAGCAAACATGATCAAATCACAGCCCCAGGTTCATGCCCCAGAAGGCATCACAGGGCCTTGCCTGAGCCCTGGTGAAGGCCCCGCCTCCCAGAGAATCCCAGGCCACTTTTCTGTTCTAGACAGATCCCCAGAATAAGGAGGAGACCCAAAGCTAGGCAATCACATATACCAGGGCCAAGAGGTGATAAGAGCCCAAGTTGTCCCTGTCCCCTTAAAGATGGTACAACTGCATAGTCAAACAGGTTGTCACAACCTGCAATCCTGGCACTTGGGAGGTAACTGCAGATTGGGAGTTAAAGGTGAGCCTAGGCTACAGGGCAAACCCTTGTTTCAACAAACTAACAGTTTTTGAGATTTGGTTCAGTGGCTACGGCAATCTTCTTCAAGGGTGGAAAAACTGAGTTCTGTCCCAGGGACCCACATGGTTGACGGCAAAAACCATTCCCAAAAGTTATCTACAGGTACTTGTAAATAAATAAACAAATATAAAATTTGAACCTGCAAAAGGAAGGAGTATAGGATGCCCAGCACCAGGCTGGACCATAGAATTTACTTAAATCGACTCAGCTTGGGGCTCAGCACGCAGAGGTTCCAAAACAAGGTGTGTCCACCTGTCAACATCTAAGTTCCTGACCCCCAAGGGTACAGAGAAAGTTCCCAAGGACGGAAAGAAGACAGTCTTCACGGTGGTCCAATGTAATGCAAGGCAGTGAGGAATGTGAGGGCTGGATGGAGCTCGGATATGCGCATAGCTAAGGAGATCTGGTTCTACAAAATCTCAGCACCAGCTACAAAGGCATCCAAAGGGACTTGAGGCAGGGTGGGTGGAGGCTGGGCTCGGAGAGGCTGGAAAAACAGGCTCCACTGGTGGGTTTGGGGAGCAGAAGAACTTAAGACTGGATGAATCACAGACAAGAGCTGGCTTCCTCTGTCTCCTTAGCACCCAGCCAGGCACTGGCTCCGGACAGCCAGGGACATTGGTTTGAACAAAAGGCACCAGAATACTGTGGGCCGCCTGGGGGGCCCCAAGTAGGGCAACTGAGCGCCCTGCTGTCTGTCTTACCACAGCAGGGGCTCGTGAGCTCACAAGACCAAGAACTGATCCATGTGGTCCATCTAAGAGAATCTCAGAAGCCAGAGCATGGATGAAAACGGAGGGGGTAGGGGGAATTAAACTAGTCATGAGTTTAACAAGGCTGTGTCCACTACTGAAACCCACGGGAGACAGAAAGACTGCTGACAGTGACATTAGGACACAGGGAAACCAGAATGCATGGCACGGCCTCCGAAACCAACCGACCCCCCAAAAAAGGCAAAGGGTAACTTCAAAGTCTGGTCTGTGGAATCCTGTGTCAAAATTCAGGGCTGGAATGCAGCTCAGCCAGTAGAGTGCTTGCCCAGCATGCACAGGGCCACCGGTTGTATCCTCAGCACTTCGTAAAGCATCAACAAACAAACACAACAGGGCAGCCATGTTGTTGTAATCCTAAGAACTTGGAGGTGGAAGCAGGAGGGTCAGAAGTTCAAGGCCAGCCTAAAAATAAGAGCCTGTTTCAAAGGGTATCTAGCAAAACCAACAAAAAATACGTAGAGCTTTAAATCTTACACTTAGAGCCCTAGCTTAGTGGTGCGGGTGTGCACGCCAGTGTACTCTGAGCACTCTACTGTCTACTGTGAGTTCGATGCCACCCTAATCTACATAGAAAGTTCCAGGTCAGCCAAGGCTACCTACTGAGATCCTGTCTCAAAAGAAGAAAAGGAGGAGGAGGAAGAGGAGGAGGAGGAAGAGGAGGAAGAAGAAGCAGAGGAGGAGGGGCAAAGGAAAGGAGAAAGAATTTATTACTGTTGTTATTCAAGGTCATCCTTAGCTACAAGGTTACTTCTCAACCAGCCTGGGAGAGCCTTGGCTAAAAAAAAACAAAACAATACAAACTCTCCATGGTAGCCAGCACCCAGACTACTGTGATCTGGCCCAGCAGCTCCAGACTCCGGGGAGGTCAATGAAGAAGGAGCAAGCTATGTCCCAAGGGCCTCCTGTGACTTTCATTAGAACCCATCTGACCCTGAAAACTACCAGTCATGGCTTCCGGGTGTCTGTCCCTTCCCAGGCTTCAGTGTCCACATCACACCACACCACAGAACCTGCTTAGGTTTCCCACTCAAGCTTCTGAATTCTGGGTTTCCAGACAGCAAGAGTGGGGGGGGGAGCGCGGGGGGGGGGGGGGGGGGGGGGGGACAAGACACTCTCCTAGCATGGATCAACTACCTAGTGAGATTCCTGGCGGTGGTTTGGGGAGGGTTATAGGTGGATTCTCTCAAGGACACAGAGGTAAGAACAGCTCTGGGAAACTACATGCCTGAAAGAACAGCCCATAGGCTGGGCTCAACAGTTCACACCTGTTATCCCAGCACTTGGGAGGCTGAGGCAAGAGGGCTTGTCTAGTCTAGACTCGTCTCTCTCTCACACTAATCTCTCTGTCTTTCTGTCTCTCTGTCTCTCTTTCACACACACACACACACACACACACACACACACACACACACACACACACGCACACACACCAGTATAAACCTAGAGTCCCAACACTTGAGAGATGTATGGTAAGAGGTCCAAGACTTCAAGGTCACCCTCTGCCATAACCAAGTTCAAGGACAGCCTGGGCTACATGAGACCCTGTCTCATAAAGGAAACAAAGCTAAGATTAAAAACAGTAAGAAAATTCCACGGTTTCCAGGATCTCAGCTTCTGCTGTGGGTTAAACTACCAAGAATAGTGGCCTTGCAGAAGGCAATCTGCAACAGATATTTAGTATCCAATAACTTCTTTAGGCCTCAATGGCTTCATCTGTAAGATGGGGAGAATGCCAGCTGTCCCTTAGCCATGGGAATCAACAGACCTTAGCGCCTGCATCAGAGTAAAACCTTGAATCTCGGCTGGCCCTCAGCAAGTGAGCCTGCCATTAAGAGGCCCTGCCTTAAGGAAAGAACACATTCTTCCCTGTCCTGGGGAAAGGGCACATTCTTCCTTGCCTGGGTGCACAGGGTTTCAAAGCTGGGCGCCTGGTGTCAGGGCTGTGTAGGTAGGTGTGGGAACAAGGCTCCCAGGAGACCCGGCTGTTGTTTGCTCCTTCTTTGTCTCCAGGGAGAGCCTTCTGAAACTTCCACACGATCAAATGGCAAGAAACACATTCAATGCCTGAGATAAAGTTACAGCCCAAACTGGCCTGTGCCACCTTCCTAATCCAGGCACCTGCAGATCAGCCACCCCGTGCCAGGTGGTGGGTGCACCCTGGTACAGTCCCCCAAATCCAGCATGTGCACTGGGGACAGGTACCACACTGCCCTCCCTGCCCCCTCTCCTTAGTCAGGATTCAGTGTCTCCAGGCCAGGCTGAGACATCAGGGCTCACATACCTGCAGTTCCCACCTGGCTGGGAATTTCTTCCAGATCAGGGGTTTCTACAGCATCTGCAGGGCCATGGATACTGGGCAAGAGCTGAGAGGAATCACCCTGAGCAGAGTCCTCCATCTGGCCTCTTTTGAAAGCATCCAAGCAGCAGACGAGAGAAAGCCTGAAGTCTCTACCATCTCGGAGGCTTACACAGGGACTGCAGAGGAGGTGGTCCTTGGGAATTGGGGGTGATCCCGACGTCCCCCCTCCCTGGAAGGTACTCATCTGTTACACATGACATCCAACGCCTTTACTGAGAATAAATCCATTAAAATAACGACACACGCGCACATGCACACGCTCGTGCACACCTCCCCAGCCTGGCTCCCGTCTCTGGAGTGTTTAAGCCCTTAGTGACTCACAGCCAACACAGAGCTCCTGGGTGATTGCTTTGGCCAGCTTTAATGATGGGTTGGCTTATCTGCTGGGGCAAAAACCTGTCTGCTCGCAAATCCACCCGATCTACCATTTTTGACAACTTACCCTATTATGATGACAGAGGCAGACCTCAGGGTGGTAGGTGCCGCTTCCCTTGAGATGATTAAAAGAAGCATAAACCCTTCTTCCAGGAGACTGAGTGACAAATGGACCAGGTTAACTCAAACTGGAATATTACTGAGAATATCAAAGGTGTTTGACAACCACTGTGGAGAATCCCCAATGACTCACAAGGCCAAAGCAGCAGCCAGTCCTTCCGAGACACCTGCTAATATATACCGGCCTGGTGATGCACACAGGAATCCCAGCAACAGGGGGAGGGCCAAAAGAGGCAGGGGGTCAGAGTTCAAGGAAAAAGCTTTATTGCATACAGAGTACCAGGCAAACCTGAGCTACATGAGACTACCACACACCAAAAATACAAAATCTCAACAGCCATGACTACAATGATATAGGTGGCATGTAACACACAGCTCCACACACCTCAAGTCCTTTCAGACCTTGAGAACTCCCTTGTCCTAATAGTATTCATAGCATCAGGCCCTACAGGTAACAGGTTAGCAATTAGACTCTTGTTCAAGCTCCAACTCTCAAGTGGGTAAAAGCACTCCCCACTTTACAGAACGGTAAACTGAGGCTTGGGACGTTCAGTAACTTATTGGATGGCACACAGCTTGTAAGAAGCAGAAGCCAGAAATCCTAACCGGTGTATATTTATATCTAAACCTGCACTTGCCCTGGCCAAGGATAAGGAAGATTCAGCCCTAAGCATTGAACCACCAGGGTCCCTTGGAAAACAATCTTCAAAGTGGTTTATACCCCTGATCACCTGGAAAGCCTACATCCTGGTGACCTCCACCCTGCCCTGCTACATGGGGACAGTAAATGGAGCCAGTTGATCTTAGTGGGCAGCTGCTAGGAGTGTCCCAGTGCCTGGTGTGCAGAGAAACTATCTCATCCTCTTCCTGGCAGAAGGCCTTTGTAGAGACGATAACAGAAGGACATCTCGCTAAAGCTGCTAACACCCAAAGATAAAGGAATGTTGGTGCTGCTTAGGCCACGAGGGTGGAGAAGAGTGTGGAGAAGAAGGAACATTTTGCTTTTTCTCAGATAAAAATTTAAAAGAAGTTGGGTGGTGGGGGGGGGCATACCTTTAATCCTGAGGCAGAAGCAGGAGAATCTCAGAGTTTGAGGCCAGCCTGGTCCAGGACTGCCAGGGTTACACAGAGAAAGTCTGTCTTGGGAAATAAACAACCTCCCACAAACAAACAAACAAACAAACAAACAAACAAACAAGAGTTAAAGGACAAAAGAAAGAAAGAAAGAAAGCCAAAACCCCTTAAGTTTAATAAAATATCTACTTCCTTGAGAACACCACAAGGTTTTTCTCTTCTTCCAAGACTGAGGTCTACCAGCACTCGCCTAGGCTGCTACCCACTGCCAGTGTGACCTTGGACAAGTCCCTTAACTTTTCCAAGCACTAGGTTTCCTTGACAACCTCACCTACTCCAGGCTATTGGGAAGACAATTTAAGACAAGCTTTCTGTTCAGTTTAAGTGGAGAAGGGCTCAAGGGAGCAGGTGCCCCAGGGTATACTAACTGGCTACTAACCCCTGAGAGCAAGAAGCAAGAAGAAAGGAAAGGTAACAATGTCATAAATATCTCAGTAAGAGTGGGGCTAGGGTTAAGGATACAGCTCCGAGAGCTTTTGGAACAAGTGAGAGGCTTTTTTTTTTTCTTTAAAATCTTTATCTTACATGCAGGGTGGTGATGGCTGGTGCATGCCTTTAATCCCAGCACCAGGGAGGCAGAGGCAGGCAGATCTCTGAATTCAAGGCCTGCTTGGTTTACAGAGTGAGTCCCAGGACAGCCAAGGCTACATAGAAAAGTCCTATCTGGAAACCAAACCAAACCAAAACAAAGCAAAACAAATTTTACAAAGAGGTACAAAAGGTAACAGCACAAACCAGACATCTTGGCCTAGGCTTTAATCCCAGCACTTTAAAAGCAAACCTGATGAGGCCAGCCTGGGACAGAGAGAATTATGTCTCAAGAACAAAGTAACAAACAAAACAAAACAAAACAAAACAAAACAAAAACCAAACAAACAAAAAACAAAACTAAAGCCCACCAAATTCAGATCTAGACAGATTGAATATCTAGTCCAGAGACAAATGTCAGTCAAAGAGCAATGTTCTCTTGTTTTAGGGTCTCCTGCTCCCAAAAGCCTTACTTCTATGCCTTCCCTTCTAACTACACTCTCAAACACCAGGAATCCTAAGTCCCACCAGCCAGATCGCCTCCCAGCTCCATTTTTCTTCAGGCTACTTTCGGTCCCTGGACACATCTTGGACACCTTTGCCTATGGGAAATCTCCTCCCACAGAGTCAAAGCGCCCAGGAAACTGGGCTGCAGTGGCTTTTGCTACAATATATCCCAGACAGCTCTCACAGCACCTGGCTCAGCAGGTGTTCAGACTGTGACTGAATGAATAACAATGGCCCACGGGTCAATTCAATTCATGTTCCCAGTTTAAGAACACCGTAGTGGGCAGCTGGTTCACTCTACAGGCACTCTGGGACTATGATTTCCCACATCAAGAGGCACACTGTCTATCAGGTGACTCCCGGTCGGTCGGAGGGAACTGGGGAGAAGCGGGGCGTGGCCTATACAAGCAGCCAGTGCTTTGGTCATTGATCCATTTACTGGAAGTCAGAGCTATCTCAGGATCACTCCGTGGATCTCAAGGCAATGTCAAGGTGCCCAGACCTCCATCCTGAGACAAAGTGTCTACTCCCAGACTGTCTCATCCGGAGAGGCATCTCTTCAGATCTTTAAACAGAGCATTGTGTCCAGCTTGGTACAAACAGCAGAGTCTAAGGCCAGTGAGTCGCACAGACTGGCTGGAATGTTTATTTCTTCCAACAGCTTCAACTTGTGGCTCTAAGGCAAAGAGTTCCCATTTCCTTCCTAGAAGAAAACTCCCATAAACAGAAACCACTTCCGTGTTGGCTGCTGGGGCAGCGGCATCTAGCCATCACTGAAACTCTCTGTCCTTGAAGACGCCATGGGATGTAAAAGCAGCTCGGAGGTTAAAAGTGCAAGCTGTTCTTGAGAGTTAGTTCGGCTCCCAGCACCCACATCAGGTGGCTCACAACCATTCATGACTCTAGTTCCAGGAAATCCAATCCCCTCCTCTGGTGCTCTGAGGGTACCCACATGTGTGTATATAGACACATAATACATGTACATAAAAAATACATTCAAAGTTAAAGAAAAAAGGACCAGACACAAGGGGCTGGAGATGTAGCTCAAGGTTAGTGCTTGTCTAGTGTGCATGAGGTCCTGGGTTTGAGTCCCATCACCACCTAAAACTGGACATAGTGGTGTCTGCCTATAATCCCAGTGCTCAGGTCGTTAAATCAGAAATTGAAAGCCATCCCCAGCTACATATGGAGTTTGACTGGGCTACAGAAAACCCTGTAAAGGAAGGAAAGAAGGGGAGAAAGAAAAAGGAAAAAGAAGAGGGAGGAAGGGAAACAGAAGAAGGTAGTAATGAATTGAAGAAAGATCAGTAAAAAAAAATATATATATATAGATATAGATATAGAAGATATATAGATATATCTTCTTTTTTTATGATCTGCTGGTGTGACCTTGTCTCCTGCAGGAATGCCACCCATGAGTTGGGAAAGGCCATCTCCAACACCCTCTTCCCTAAAGGGACATGCAGTGAGGGAGGGGGTGTGGAAAACAACTAGTCTCAGATGTGAGAGGCAGGCGTTTCCCATTCATAGCATGCCATTAGGGTATTGTTATCACAGACACAGGAATGGAGCCCATCTAGACACAAAGTCAACAGCTGTAACTCCACCCAGCCATCATCCACGAGTTTACATAATTAACACCGTCCACAGCCGCAACACATCGGCCTCAGTTCCCTGAAGCATTTTTACAGATGGGGCAAAAGTCATCATGACACACACGGTTCAAAAGGGCAGAGACAGGCAGGCAGCCTGACACAACCTAATGGGAAACTGAGTCCCTGGGGTAGAGACAGGTAGGTCAGCAGGAATGCTAGGTATGAAAATGCCAGGTCTAGTATTTGTCATTCAACTGCTGTGACATAGGCTAGGTGATTTCTTAGGTGCTCTCTCCTCTCTTAAAAAAAAAAGTGTGTGTATATGTGTGTGTGCGCACAAGTATGTACGTATGCAAGTGGGAGGGGACGCGGGGGATACACAGGACAAGTCTCTCCTTTCACTGTGTGGACCCTTGGGAATGGAACTCAAGTTGATAGGCATAGCAGCAAGTGCCATTTCCCACCAAGCCATCTCACCTGCCCACTTTTATACTGGAGACCATATCTGGATCCTCTAACACCCTGGGCTGTATCATACCTTTTATTTTGAGGCAGGGTCTCAATGAGCTGCCCAGGGTAGCCTTAACCTTACTTTGTAGCACAGGCAGTCCTTGAACTTAACATCCTCCTGCCTCAGCCTCCTGAGTACCTGGAATGACAGGTATGTGCCACACGGGCAGCTGACACACAGCATCTTCTGAATGATGACATCCTTAGTGGTTACCCATTTCCACCGTGAGTAAACTGAGTCTTAAAAAGATGACACAACTTGCTCAGCCTGTGCACTGCTGTACATCAGCTGGCTCCTTCTCAGAAGAAAGAAATACTTGGCAGACAATCTGTAGGTTCACCAGCTCAGAAGCTCCCTGCCTGGAAGAGGTATCTGCATGCTAGGCTATGCCATACAACACACAGAATCTGAGGTGCCAAAGCCAGGCTTGGTAGCCATTGCCTGTAATCCTAGCACGGCAGAAGGTTTGGAGTTCAAGGTCGGCTTGTGCTACATCCTAAAACCCTGCCTTAGGCAAAAGAAAATCTGAAATGCCCACACCAAGGTTAAAAACAGCGAGAACTCTAAGTGGCTCCGTCTCTGGATTTTTCTGTCCCTATCTGCACGCATAGAGCACAGCCTTGAAACTAGGTAGGGTTTCAGGACGTCGCACGAAAATAACACAGTAAGGTGTTCAATAGTTAAAAAAAAAAAATAGTAACAATTGAAAAACGATCCTGTGCACTTCCGTTGTTCCTGGAAGCGTGTTCAGAAGTTCAAACTGAAGGATGGTAGACTTCTCGGAAAAGCCCGCAGACTTCTATCTAAGTTTTTTCCTAGCTCAGAGTCAGGCGGATCCAAGGTTCCTCCCTCAACTCATGACTTAACTTGGGGGCGGGTGGAGGGAGACAGCTGAGACGGGAATGGGCGCACCCACTGGGCGAATTTTAACACAGACCCACTGTACTTAACTTGGGACGGATTGGTCAAGCACACGCAATTAAATCTCAATGCTTGAGCTTCCCACCGCTGCAATTTCTCCTCGAGTTAAAAGTGTATGCGAACGTAGCCATCTCTTTGCTGGAGCAAATGCGAGTGGGGAGAGCGAAAGGGCACTCTTTTTCCGGACGTAAGGTGACCAGATAGGTTACAGGCACAGTATAGGCGGTCGCTCCAACTTTGCACTGAGCTAGCCCCTTACTCACACTTGCTCCAGGTCCAGCCAGGTGCCCAGCAGGCTTGCAGGACTCCGACAAACAGATTTGACCTCTCTCCATGTAGTGCTTTGGGACGCTAGAGTCATGAAGCCAAATAGCCCCGCGAGAATCCAACACTTAAGTTGAAGAACTCACGAGGGCCGCCCAAACTTTGCACTGGGTAGCCCCTTTCCCACGCTCTGGGTCCAACTCGGAGCTGAGTCTGTAGGCGCCGTGGGATCACAGGATCCTGACAGGCATGGCCCTGACCTTTCTCCCTGCAGCCCTCTTGAGGTTCCAGAAGGGAGGAGGGGTGCTGACGAAGAACCTCAAGACCCCAGCTCCTAAGCTGAAAAACTCCAGTGCGCCTCCCGGCCGCACCCACCCGGTGTTCGGGGACACAACTTTGCCACCAGCGGCTCCGAGCTCCCGGCCCCGAGCGCCCCCGCGCGCCCGGCCCTGGCGGCTCCCGGACTCCCGGGCCTGCAGCCACGCCGCCCTCCCGACCGCGCGAACACCTACCCTGCTGGCTGCCGTAGCCATCGGTTAAATCGGGGACTGCCCCAGCTCCCTGCTGCTCTCGGGGCACCGCAGCGTCCGCGCATAGCTTGCAGGCTCCAGGCTCCGGGACGCGCGCGGTCCCGGTGTCCCGCCCGCAGGACGGAGCCGGCTGGCCGTGTGCCGCAAGCTGGCGGACGCGCTCCCATGAACCGGAGTCGGCCGCCCGCATCCCTTGTGCCCGGGACGCGAGGCCCCACGGCGGCGCGCGGGGCTCCGACGGCGGACGCCCGGCTCACAGCCCTCGGAGCCGCCGCCGCATCGGGCCGCCCACGCGCGCCCGGCCAGTGATCTCAGCCCCACCGGGCGCCGGGCACTCCGCGGCCGCCGCACCGGAGGAATCCAGCGCGATCCTCTCACGTGGGAACAACTCCAGATCCTGGGGGCTCCTCCTCCCGCTCCTTCCGGGCTAGCGAGGTACCCTCTGGCCACACCCCGGACACGCCCCTCCATCACACCACGCCCTCTACTCGACCACGCCCACGACCTCTCCTCCTCGGCGCCGACTGCCCCTCCCCATGCGTCTGGCCCCAGGCCACTTCTTGTCCCACTCCTCCACACCTTTCCAGCCTTTCTGGAGTAACTCTAGATGGGAAAGGTAGATGGTGGTGTCCCAGGGATCCAGAGTCACGGTACTCAAGCCTGAGTGCGTGAGGAGAAAGGCTGCAGGCCTGTGCCTGGTCCTCCGGTGTGTTGGCCGGTGAAGTGATGTTTTAGTCTTAGGGGACAGAGGTTTACTAGGCCAGCCAGGCTCAGAACAAGATGGTACTTTGGAGGGTGCTCCCCCAGCGCTGGAGCGGCCGGGAGTGGGTGTTCCAGGGGTTGGCCATGTGCCTGTAAAGTGCTTTGCAGCTGGGAGACCCCTTTGATCTGAGATTACAATGCTCTTTAGAGGGACTAATTATTTCCCCACAGCCCCGGGAGCCAGGGGCTGGCTTTCTCCTGCTGTAGACTGCAGGGAGCCAAGCTGCACAGCCAGGTGAAGAGTTCCTGAGCTTACCACCACTACTACCACCCAGTCTAAGCCGCGGGGATGCCAAGCCGGGTTCTATGACCTGGGACTCTACCTGAGACTCCCAGTCTATGAGCTGTTAGTCTCTAAGCCACCTGCAAATGGCTCTCCAACAAGCTAAGGGAACAAAAGAACTTTGCTCCAAGTCTGAAGCCTTTTTTGTTACTCTTCTGATGGGGGGATATGGGAGCCCCGCCTCTCCTCAATCTCAGTGGCTTAGTTATTACCAAGACTTCTCAGCTTCCATTCCATTCTCTTCCTTCAGGAAAGGAGCCCAGCTGGGGAGCCTACGATGGTGCCAAGACCCATCCCTAACTCAGAGCCCTGATCACCACAGAGGGCATAGGGCAGGCCATGAGCTGCTGCTGGTGTCCCCAACAGTACAAGAAGACTGCCCATGACTTAAACACCCAGCCCTTCCAGAGGAAGGACATGGTCCAGCATCAAGCCACAGTAGGTCCTCAAGCCTCCTGCCTTTGCAAGGATGAGGAGCAGGAATAGAAAAGCTTATTCTGAACCCCCGAAGGTGAGAAAGCTGGGAAACACCCTTTCCAGGCCTTGGATACTGGAGAAATCTCATCTTGGAGATACCTCCAGTGTGTGTGGGGTGGGGGTGGGGGTGGGGGTGGGACACAAGAGGGAGAGAAGACAAGACAGACCCAGCTGAATGCAGGAAGTACTGAGGGGGCTTTCATGAGGCATTTGGGATGTGTCCTTTGGATTTGACCTTCCCTCAAGTCCAGGTTAGTTTTTATTGTCAACCAAACTCAACCTAGAATTGCCTGGGAAAATGAACACCAACTGAAGAGTTGCCTGGCTCTTACCGGCCTGTGTGCAGCTCCTCCGTAGGCTGCTGTCCCGATTAATAACAGATGTGGGAGGACCAGATCCATTATGGGTGGTACCATTATTTGGTTTCAGACCCAGGGACAAAGGGCTGAGGTAAATATTTTACATACCAAAGCAGACCTGGCCTCCAGGTTTCTCCCAGCATCCCTCAGTCTCTACCTGGCAGACCCTGTCCCCACTCCACAATCTTGACCCTGAACTTTCTAACCCGGGGGGCCTGGTTGCCCCTCCCCCAGAGGCTCATCCCTGTATGATCCAGACATTTTGTTCTCTTGCTCTCTCTTACCCTTCTCTTCTCTCTCCGAGGATGCTCTTCCTCTTCCCCCTCCCCTCTCTCTCCCTTCCCATGGTGACTCTCTTGGCCTCCTTCCCTGGGGCCAGTGAACTTGCCCATCCAAGAGCAGTTTCCCAGTAAACCTGCGTTTACTATGCTCTAAACTGGCCTGAATGGGCTCATTTCAGCGACGCAGAAATAACTTATTAACCATCTTTAGGCAGAAAGTCTTAGGCTGTATAAGACCAGCTGAGTGTGGGTGACTGACTCTGAGCAACCAGCTAACCATGATTTCCCACAATTCTTACCCTGCATATTCACCCTGACTTCCTTCAACGGTGGACTGAGACCTGAAAACACACCGGGAAATAAACCCATTCCTCCTTTAAATTGCTTTTGGTCACGGTGTTTATTATGGCAACAAAAACTAGGTAGGACACCTTGTCTGTTAGATGTTTTGCAAAAGCTGGACATAGTGGTTCAGCAAGCTAAGGCAGGAATGCTAGCCCAACCTGGACAGTACAGTGAAATCCCAGGCTAGCCTAAGCTACTGTTTCAAACCCTGTCTAGGAAAACAACAACAACAAAATAAACCCACTTAGAACTTCACTTCCACGAAGAAACACACTTTCCCCACAGTTGCTAAAATACAGAGAACTCCTAAAGCCCACCTCCTGTGTCCCAGACTCTGTGCTTTCTTCTTTAATGCAAGTGCCCTAACTACCCTAGCACTCACTATGTAACAGAGGGTGGCCTTGAACTTGCATCCAGTCTCCTGCTTGAGTGTTGGGATTAGAGGTATGAGCCACCATGCCTTTTTCTCCCATTCTTGTTAGAGACAGGCTCTTAACTCCGGGATCAGGGAGAGAGCCCAAGAGCTGGTCGCTTGGCTTTGGTATCTCAGGATAACACTAGGGTGTGGTGGGAACTGTGGTCAGTCCTTGTGGAAGAGACCTTAGACCTTCTGCACAGGAATATGGGCGCTAGGTTTCCAGGCACTTATCTTAGTTTTGGACGTTGATAATTTTTGAAAACGTAAGAACAAGGGGCTGGAGAGATGACTCAGCACTTAAGAGCACTGGCTGCTCTTGCAGAGGACCCAGGTTGAGTCCCTGCAACCTTGTGGTCGCTGACAAGCATCTGTAATTCTAGTTACAGGGGGTCTGATGCATTCTTCTGACCTCACTGGGTACCAGGCATCCATGTGGCATACGTCCATACACACAAGCAAAGCACTCGTACACATAAAATAAATAAATCTTAAAAACAAAAAACCCAACAACCTTTCTAAGAAAAAGAAAGAGAGGGAGAATAACGAGGCAAATGTGTCATCTAGAACCTTCTGTGTTGCCCACTGGCCACCAGTGCTCTCTCTAGGACACCCTCGAAGAAGCTTACACAGACTTCCCAGGGACATTTCAACCACCCAGGCCGGTCACAAGGTCACAACCGTGGGGAATTTCCACTGCTCTCCTTACTCAGCAAAGTTAGGCCCTGGCTTTGATGTGTGTGCAAGTGTGCATGCTTGTGTGCATGCATTCATTAGTGTGTGTGTGTGTGTGTGTGTGTGTGTGTGTGTGTGTCTGTCTGTTCACCTCACACTAAAGATCAGAACATCTTGTTAAGGATGGGTTCAGTTCACTTTCTCTAGTTTCCTGGAGGTTCCCCCAAGTCTCCTGCTCATAGCTTTCCTCTTAGGCAATCTCCACAGTCTCCTGCTAGCCAAGGCCGAGCTTCACAATCCACCAGAACACTATCTGCTAGATGCTTCCTTCAGGAATGTTCTGGGAAACACTTGGCCCACATTCCTGTACATTCATCTATGGTCTCCTTCACAGAGAGTAACCACAGTCCCTGCCATGCCCTAGAAAGCCACCCAGGGCCCAGGAGACCTTTCTGTACAGATCTACAAGATGTGGGAACCATGAACTGATAACTCATATCTGACTGGAACAGCCTGGATAGGTCCCATATAAAGGCACATCCCAGAGTGGACCCCTGTGGACATAGGGCTTGCTGTTGGGGGTTGCAACTGTGAAATCACAAGGAGTCTTGGCTGACAAAAGGCCTTATGCTGCTGGAATTCAGTGTTTTGATGACGTTGCTGCCAAATTCTTAGATGTTTTTATGTGTGCCTGTGGTTCATGTGTGTGCTTATGTGCGTATTTGCAGGCTGAGGACTACCTAGGGTACCATTTTTCAGACTTCCAACTCTGCTCACTATTTATTTATTTATTTATTTATTTATTTATTTATTTATTTGAGAGAGCCTCTTCCAGGGCTAGAGCTCACCAAGCAGGCTGGCAGGCCACTGAGCCCCAGGGATCCACCTATTTTTTCCAGTACTGGGATCACACGTGTGCTTTGTGCCTATATTTTTTTCCTTAAAAAAAAAAAACGAAAACAAAAACAACAACAACAACAACAACAAAAAACGAAAACAAAAACAAAAAAACCAAACCAAACCAAAACAACAACAACAAAAAAACCCCAAAACATGGGTTTTGAGGGGATATTACACTCAGGTTTTTATAAGAATTTTATCTAGGTCAATTATTTATTTATCTATTTATTTATTTACCTACCTATTTATTTATTATTTATGTTAATACTATCTTCAAGCTACGGTCCTTATAAGACCTAGAAATTCACACTTGCAAAGGATCTACTAGAACCCAGGCAGGGAGAAGCCATGCCTGGGCTTCAGTTTGCTTTGTCCTTCCTCAGGGTGCACACGTCTGGTCTGGCTTCTGCAGGGAAGCAGAAAGGAAAGTGCGAGGCTCAGGTAGGCGGTTGGGTCAATGGGTTCCCATTGACTCTTGTGCAGACTTGTTTGATGGTTTGGAGAGTTTAGAGCTGATGGTTGTGAAGTCAGAGAGGTGAGGGAGAACCACGATCTAGCTCTGCAGACAGATGGTATCCCTTGACCCTGACCTCAGGCTGACAGGGAGCCACCAGAGAAAACACAAAAGAGCCCAGGGATGAGGAGTCAGTGGGGATCCTTGTACTGTGCCTCTCCATTTCCAGGAGAACTTAAGATTACAGGAAACCACTATAGGAGAGATTGACTTAAAGGACAAAACACATCAAGTTTCCTATTTGCAGGCACTACTGTGTTGGCCAGTTGCTTCAACGGGCACATTTGAGTCTATTGGAGATTTCTGAATGTTTCTATTATAACATTTGCAGCAGAGATTTTACTTTTTATTAAAAATTATTATTATTATTATTATTATTATTATTATTATTATTATTGAGATAGGGTCTTTCTAGCTCTAGCTGTTCTGGAACTCACCATGAAGACCAGACTACCACATCTTTCTCTCTCTCTCTCTCTCTCTCTCTCTCTCTCTCTCACACACACACACACACACACACACACACACACACACACCAGTATTAATTTTTTGGTGTGTGTGGTGGGTGTGTATGTGTGCATATGTCAAAGCCTGTGTGTGGAGGTCAGAGGATAACTTTGTGGGGTTGGTTTTCTCCTTCCACCATTACATGAGTTCAAGGGCTAGAACTCCAGTCACCAGGCTTGCAAGGCAAGCTCTTGGTCCACGGCACTATCTCATCAGTCCCTTCTATTTATTGACAGGGTCTCATGTAGCTCAGGCTGGCCGAAGATTTATGATGTGACCGAGAATGTGAACTTCTGATTCTCCTGCTTCTATCTTCCAAATGCCTGTTTTTATGTGGTGCTGGTTTTGAACCCAAGATGTCCGTCAGGCAAGCCCTCTGCTAAGCCCTATTAAATAGGTTTAACTGTGGCCATAGTAATTCCAAAGCGCCGTGGCTGTGAACCTGCCAGGGTGTAGTTTTTGGCGCTCCTGTTTACTTCTCTTGCAGTAAGACTTCCAGAGAATCTGGAGACTTGGGCTAGCTGCAGTGTTGGCATCCTGTCTGGTGTGTGACCATGGGTACACAGGCAAGCAGAATATTGGCTTAGAGAGTGTGTAGAGGGGTTCTAGCTGGCCCATTACTTTTGCTATCTTGCGGAAGCTAGTCCAAGCACCCTATCTTTGTTTTCTCCTCTCGGGTGTTGGGATTAGAAGCATAAACTACAATGCCTGGCATTCTCTCTCTCTCTCTCTCTCTCTCTCTCTCACACACACACACACACACACATACACACACGCGTGCGTGCGTGCGCGCGCGTGTGTGTGTGTGTGTGTGTGTGTGTGTGTGTGTCTGTTGCAATTACTAACAGGAAGTACATTAGTCTCCTCCTGCTGTATAACAAGTCATCCCAGACATCGTGATACAAAGCAAGGATGGTCAAGAACACAGTATGGGAGCAGGGAGCAGGGAGCAGGGAGCAGGGAGCAGGGAGCAGGGAG
>JANHMN010000004.1:10697835-10711476 GCA_030674055.1 Rhabdomys pumilio | reverse complement strand
TGTGTGTGTGTGTGTGTGTGTGTGTGTGTGTGTGTGTGTGTGTGTGTAGGTCATAGGCAGCCTCAGGACTCAACTCTCCCCCTCCACCATATGGAGCTGAGACTCAAGCTCAGGCTGTCAAGCTTGGCAGCAAGCAGCCCTCGTCTGAGCCACCCAGCTGCCCTAGCCAACATTTAAAAATTAAGGTGAGTGAGATGGTACATGCTTTTAATCCCAACACTCAGGAGGCAGAGGCAGGTGGATTTCTGGGAGTTTGAAGCCAGCCTGTCCTAGGTCTGTATAGAGTTCCAGGCCAGCCAGGTCTACACAGTAGGACCTCATCTAAAAAAAAAATAACCATGTAGTCAGTATTCATATTTTAGCTTTTTATTCTCCAGGGAGAAATCTCAGGAGACCTTGTGACCCTGAGCTTTGTTCCAGTCTGTGTGGTCACAGTGTGGCCTGCCACTTCCTCTTAGCTGGGTTCCCTCTTTCTTCTTGTCTTACCCCTTGTCACCCTTGCTCATGAGACAAAGTCAGTTCTTATCTTGGACATATCTACCTGGCCTCTGTCTATCTGTCCATCCTCACCCCCGAAGACCTTGGTACAGCAGAGTAGAACACTAGATAAGGACTTTGGAGTGGGAGCTTTATTCTGTTGCCAGGAGAACTTGAGCAGACTCCCTGCTCTCCCTGGGCTTCAGTGTCTCCAACCGTACAGTTACAGGGCCAGATGTGGCTCAGCTGGTAGGATGCCTGCCTAGCACTCAGGACACCCTGGGTTTTATTCCCCAGCACCTTATAACCAGGAATAGTGGTATATGTCCACAATCTCAGCACTGGGGAGGTAGAGGCAGGAGCATCAGAAACTCAAGGTCATCCTTGGCTACTTGACAATTTCATGATCCATGAGACCCTGTCTGTAAAGCAACAAACCATGGTGGTGAACTGGCTAGGCCGGTAAAGATCCTTTTACCTGCTAAGCTTGACAACCTGAGTTTGATCCCAGAATCCTTATGGTGGAAGGGAGAACCAATGCTTGCTGGTTGTCCTCTGACATCTATGTATGACACGGCATGAAAATGCGTGTGTGCGCGCACACACACACACACACACACACACACACACACACAAACACGCAATAAATACATGTAGCAAAAATTAACAAACAATGAGGTTGCTGGGTGATGCTATTTCCGCACCCTCTGGCACTATCCTCATCAACAGGCCAGTGCCGGAGAGCTCCTTGGGAAATGGTACAGGGGTAGACTTGGCCACCCGAGTCACCCGTGTCTCCTCCTGGCAGGAATCTCACCATCAGCACCAGCAGGAGTCTCAAGGATGATCTTGCCACAGCCACCACCACCTTGTGTTTTCATCCTGAATCCTTTATTGTAGCGGCAGAGATACCAGGGAGAAGCCCTTCTCTACTCTGAAGCATAGGATATCAGAGCAGGGATGGGGAGGCAGCCTGTCCATGCTGGGGTTCAGCTAGGGACAAAGATGCTGCTGGGCACTGGCACCCTCGGCCAAGAAATGATTCCCAGATAAGTTCCAGGAACACAGAAGCCTGCATCTGACCAACCGCTTCTCTCTCTTAGTAATCATTTAAAGGACCTGAAGCCCCGAGAAGGAAGAGCTTGCCCAAGTCACACAGCAAGCCAATGCCAGAGCCAGGCAGGAACAGGTTTCTAGGCTTCCTTCCCTCTGGTACCACACATATTCCTTCTCTGTTAGGGATTTAGACCCCTCTGGCTTCATCATCCTGGACTTCATAAGGAACCTGGGGCAGCCCATGTGGGCAGAGCCTGCGCGGAGTGACACCGGAGAAACTTGCTTACTTGCTCGTGGTACCTAAGATCCCTGGGCTGTGCAGCAGGCTGCAGAGGGTGTGAGCTGCCCAGCCGTCCATGGTGGAAGCTGAGCCAGAGGGCAGATTTCAGAACTGGAAGCTGGCAGCTCACACTTGACTCACAGACATATTTTGTTTTCCCTGCAAAATGTAAGATTTGAGAGGTACTGCAGAAAAGATGGGGTTTCTGATTTGTCTTGAAAAAGAAGACAAGATCTGATAGAAAACTGGATCACAATTTGACTCTGGGAAGGACTAGGAGGACTGAGAGGACTGGGAGGAGGCAAGTATGCAAGGTCCTGGTGTTTAAACACTCAGGCATCTGTCTCTGGGAGTGAGACCTTATGTTCACATTTGGGGACAGCTGACTCCCCTTTGTCATCTTGCTATGGTAAAACCACACAACCTCTTTTTTTTTTCTTGGCCATCCTGGAGAATTCCATGTATAACTAGCTCTCAACCATGGAGCAGCCCTGTCCTTTAGGGGATGCTTGGCTAGGGAGACATTTTGGGTGTCACAGCTGGAGGAGGGGTGCTATTGGCATCTTGTGGGCGAATCAGGGATGTTCCTAAATGTCATATTATGTGTGGAATGGTCCTGTGACAAAGAACTCTCAGGCCCTCAAAGTCAGCAGTGCCATTGCCAAGAGTTCCTAGGTTGGACCAACAGCCACCGAGAAAAGGCAACAGGGTTTCGAGATGGTTGGGGAGAGGCCAAAGAGAACCAAGCCAAGGAGAGCCCGGACCCACCCTGCAGATCCAGTCCTTTTTCCTAACTGCTAAGGTTCTAAAGTATCCACTGCATTGACTCTTGGCTGAGCTGATGTCACCATTGCTATTTGCCATTGAAGGTCAGTCGTGAACCCAGAAAGGAGCAGAGAGACCAATCAGGAGAGTCCCAGGACTGGCTACAGTCCTCCTGCAGTAGGCCATGAAGCCAGGGCTGATGGCCTGGAGTGGCACCAAGAAACACGCATCCTGTGTTTATTGATCACACAGAACTTGGGTTCTTAAGGTAAGAGACAGTGATGAGTCAAATATGGTCCAGGCCCTCTGGACACTCGGGAGGTAGCCAGCCGAGGATGGGGATACACTTTAGCATGAAAGGGGCTTTGCCCTGCTGCAGAGTATTGCAGAGTCTCCAGGGCTGTGGCTTTGAAAGGTGCCATTGAAACCAGATGAAGTAGAGAGCCGGATAGTTGGGGTAGAGAACAGGTCACCTCTCTGACCCATGACCAGAAGAGAGGTCATCTGGCAGGTGGGAGGGATGTGGGGAAGTGGAGGGACAAGCTGGTGCACAAAGGAATTGTGGGAGCAGCATAAGGGGTCTCCAGGATAAGCGAGTGAGTGGAGTGACAGTTCGGAACTCCAAGGGGTTCTTGTCCAGGGTGGCTCAGGGAGAAGTTACCTAAACTCCTAGGACCTCCATTTCTATTCTGATTCCCTAGGGCAGTGCTGACTACCTCCTGCTAAGCCTCCCTTGTCCAAAACACCTAGCACCCAAAGCATCTTGGAATTTGGATCTCTGCCCCACCCCTATCAGATTTTGTGATATTTGCCTAAATATAATAAGATGCTTGGGAGAGGGAAACCAGGTTAAAACTATGTATCTTTGACTCATAACCTAAAGGTAATTTCACAAGCCTGGAACTTTCCATTGTGACGTCATGTTCAGCAAGTTTCATGCATTAGCCTGTGATTACATCTGTAATAAAAGTCACACATAGTAAGTCTAAGGTCGGCCTGAACAACATCCTTATCTCGAAAGCCAAAATAAGTCAGGCATGGCAGGCTGAGCTCTGTGAGTTCAAGACCAGCCTGGTCTACATGTGTGAGTTCCAGGACAGCCAGGGCTACACAGTGAGAGCCTGTGTCAGCAAAGAAACAAAAAGACCTCCCTTCCCAAAGAAATAAACAAACATACCTCCCCCCACTGAAACAAACATACAAAAGCAGGGAGCATATCAGTAACAGGGCACTCATCTGGCACGTGAGAGGCCCTGCATCCCCATCCACTACAAAAAGAATTTTAGATCTTGGACCATCTTGAACTTGAAAGTTTCAGATTAAAGATGCCCAGTGTTCAACCCATATCACAGGTAAGTACGGCTTACCATGGGTCGAGACACTAAACTACGTGTGATGTGACCATCGGAGAACCGGAAGAAAGTTCACATTCAAGGAACTGGGGTGGTGAGATGGCTCAGCGGGTAAGGGTGCTTACTGCCAAGTCTGAGGACCTGAGTTCAATTCCTGGGACTCACATGGTGGGAGGAGAAAACTGACTCCTACAAGGAGTGCTGATTCTTACATACATACACCACACACACACACACATACATCACACGCATGAACATGCACACACATGCACCACACACACACGTGCATGCACACACACACACACACACACACACACACACACTTAAAAGCTAATAAAGAAAGACACTTAAAGATGCGTAGGGAAAAGATCTGGAACCTTCCTAAGGCTACGCAGGTGAGTCAGGAAGACAGGATCTGGCAGGATCTAGTTTCCGCTAACCTTCCCACCTGTCTAGAACCTGCTGGTGTCCTTAAAAATAATAATAGTGGTACACTGTGATGCACAATTGTAATCCCAGCACTTGTGTGTGTGGGTATGTCAGAGGGTCAGGAGTTCAAGGTCATCCTTGCTTACCTAGAAAGTTTGAGGTTGATTTAGCTAACATAAGAGACTGTCTCAAACAAGAAAACAAAACCAAGCAGATGACCAAAGTCCGGCCAGGTTTTTATGAGCTCTCATCTTCTCTGCCCCACAACCTACTTCCTATCCTATGTCTAAAGCCCATTTCATGTATGAGGACAATCGAGGCACATGGGGCTAAGTACTTGCTACCATATGTCACACAGCTTAGGGTGTTGTGAACTCAGATCTTCCTGTCTCTACTTCTCAGCTTGAGAACACAGGTGTGTACCACCGTACAGTATTTATGCGATGCTGGGAATAAAGTCTCGTGCATGCTAGATAATTCATCCACCAACTGAGCCACCTCCCCAGCCTGATTCAGTGCTCTACAGTCACAGGATAAAATAAAACTGAATAAAAATAAAATAATAAAATAAAAAAAAATAACAAAATGAAAACCCAGGCCTTATTCTGTATAGCAAGTGTGCCTGCCTACCCGCCCCCTCCCCTCCCCCAGCCGTGGGAAACCCTGGTGGCTTCCCCCACTCTGGTCACAGAGCTTTGTGCAGTGATTCAGCTCAATGCACATGGGCTTAAATGACACCATTTTCCAAAATGGCCGGAGAGCTGGTAAAAAAAAAAAAAAAAGACCTGCATTTTTCCACCTCTAGCCGCATATTAGTTCCCTTGGAAATAACATGGAAGATTAAAAAAAAAATGTGGTTCTCAGGACTGGAGATTTTCTGGTCTATAAAGGCTTATGTCCATCAAAGCATGTCCCGTGTTCTCCCTGACTCCCAGGGCCCCTGGGAAGCCGTGTTTCTCAGTGTGGTGCGTGCACGCTGTCTGCACAGCTCTGCCGGGTGCTTCTTGCTCCACTGGATTCCTGAGTCCCTAATGCACCTGGTGGGCCACTGCTTGTGTGGAAGTTTCTTGGGTCATCTTTATCACAGAAGCATCTTCCACAGCTAGAGACCCTCGTGACACGTCACAGAGTGACATCTACATCCCCTGAGCACATGTTCTGATAACTGAGCATGTGTTTCACCCTAGTGTGAGGGTTTCGACTTCTGAGAGACAGGCTGAGGTGGCCCCTCTGAACTCTTGGGAGAGGCGGCTGGGTGACTATTAATTTAACTGCCCTTCTATCTTGACCTCAGAGGCTGGGCAGCCAGGGAGTTCTGGGATGACTGTTCTCAGGAAACAGTGCGGACACGCCCACTCACTAGAGGGCCCTGATGGACTGACACCCTCAATCCAATGGCTTCGTATTACCCCAGTGCTGCTAACCATTGGCCTTAGTCACTGTCATCTTTCATCTGAACTATTGCACTAGTCTTCTGCTGGCTTCCCTGCCCCCCAGTCTCTGCCTCTCTGTGATTTCTCTACACAGCCATAACCAAGCACACCCTCAGGTCCCTTACGTTACTTAGAATCCTCCTGTGCTTTCCCATAGCATTTTGAGTGAATGAAGAGTCCTCAGGAATCCCTGAGGTGGTGGTTGGCTGACTGTTCATTGACTGTCTTCTTCAGGGCAAGGCCATCTCTGACTTGTTTCTGCTATACCTGGGACATGGGGACAGTGCAGTGTAGCCAAAGGGGGATCAAATCCAAATGTGGAATCAAGGGCTCTGGGTAGGGTGCTCTCCTCCATGGATCAGCTATGCCCATTTCCTTCTTCTTGGTGGCCTCCCAGCTCCACTAAGGAGAGTAGAGGGACCTCTGTACAGCATTAGCAGCAAACAGTACTATAGCCACTTGCTAGGACTTCCACTGGCCAGCTCCACGGCAAAGGTCTTCATAGGCCTGTAGTCTGTCCAAGTACATCATGGATGGTGTTTTCTCCTGTACCCATTTTACAGATGCCCAAATGGAGGCAGAGACTGGCTCTGGCTTAGACACAGGGGAAGAGCAGATGGGGTAAGCTCTCACCCTTATCCCCACAGGCACGTTACATGTCCCAGGTTAAGCTCATGACAGGGCTCTGGAGGGTCATGGTGGCTCCCCAAAAGTAGTTATTCTGAATTAGGGGTGGTGTGCTGGTTATTCTTGGTTGTTAAGTTGGTTGTCACATCTGGAATGGACTACAATATAGAAATGAAAATGGAGGGCACACTTTTTTTTTTTTTTTGCTTGGTTTGACGTGGGTGGATCCACTTCTAGATAGGACGTTTGAGATAGGAATGAAGACACATGCCTTTGATCCAGATCTTGGGGCAGGAAGACACACCTTTAACCTGGCCACACCTTCTGCTGGAAGCCTATATAAGGACATGGAGAAGGGAAGCTTCTGCTCTTTGCCTGCTTGCTTTCACCTTGCTAGCAGATTCCTTCCTTCACGTAAGAGCCTACTTCTTCAGCATGCCAGTGTTTACTGAAGACCAGCGGAGACATCCAGCCTCGTGGACTGAGTAACTACTGGATATTTAGACTTTCTGTTCATAGCCTATCATTGATGCATTAGCCGGACCATAGCCTGGAAGTGATTCTAATAAATCCCTTTTCTATATACACAGAAAGATATTCAGCCTCTGAGTTCTGCTACTCAAGAGAACCCTGACAATACAGGTGGGCATCGGCATCTCAGAGAGTCTGCGAGCTTAGCCCAAGGTCCTCCCACTTTAAAGCAGCTACAGGGCCAGGGCTGGGGAGAAACACAAGAAGAAAGGCATTCTTTGGGGATTGGGAAATCAGTCAGGAAGGGGGATTATAGGCTAGCTTTTGTTGGCAGACTGGAGAGGGCTGCGAGCCCTTGCCACTGCATGCCCAAGGCAGAATTGCTGTCACCAGGCAGCAGTTTAGTTTCCGTGTATACCTGTGCTTGCCTTTGCACATGCAGAGGCCAGAGGTTAAGTATCTTACTTTATACTTTGCAATTCATTCATTCATTCATTCATTCATTCACTCATTTGTTTATTTACTTCCATGTGACGTGGAGTCTACGTGTGTGTCTGTGTGCAGGCACACACACCTATAGGCATGCCCCAGGAAGTCCAGGGGATGATGCCAGGTGTTCCCTCATTATTCTTCACCTTTGGAGCAAAGTCTCTCACTGAACCTGGAGTCCACAGGTTTTTGGCCACGTTGACAACCTGTAATTTTTCTGTCTCTATTCTGCCCAGTGCTGGGGTAATAGGCATGTACAGGACCACAAGCAGCCTGTGCTGGAATCTGAACTCCAGTTCTCACGAGTGGGTGGCAAGCAGTTTACCCCCTAAGTCATCTCCCCAGTCCCTGAGGATGGTGCTTCTAAGGGGGGGGTTATCCATGTGTCTCGAGGGAGCAGGGGTGTGTCCTGGGTACCGGAGGAAGAGGACAACAATGGAAGGCTCGCACTGCTCTTCCTTTTCAGCTTGCTTGGGATGGTGATACTGGCTGAACGGACAGGAAGTCGGATATGTTGACAGGACATTTGGAAAGAAGATCTTGAATCTGGGCCTTAAACTGGCTTCTTTCCACCAGAGCATCACTCATGGCCATTGTTCATGGGCCTCAGAGACTAGTAATCTCTATCTCGACATCCAAGCAGAAGGCTGTTGCCATGAGGTCTAAGGCTTGAGTTTCAAAGGGGGGTGCCACAAAGAGATTATCAGGGCTGAGAGGGTTATGTCCTACTGTGTGTGGTCACAGATGTTTGTGCCCAGGGACACTGATGTATAAGGGATTATATCCTGGTCTCATTTATGAGACATGGAACTGACTGGCCCCAGTATGCTTTTTTAGGTGGGTGATGTTTAAGCTTACTAGTAAAAAAGATTCAATATTTATCCATTTCAGAAATAATCACAAACTTATGGCATATGGAGCTATAGAGAGCAGGTCATGAATGACACAGGTCTAGTTTCCAGAAGAGGGGAGGAATAAGAAGTCTCACATGATTGTTTACACTGTCTGTGTGCAGATACGGTCTTACTTAGCCTAGGCTAGCCTCCAACTTGAGGCAATCTTCCTGCCTCCACCTTCCCAGTGCTGCCACTATGGGCATGCACCATCATGCCTGTATCTTTCTTCAGGGCCCAGCAGATCTCAGATCACACTCTGACAAATGATCGTGCTAACTAACTCTGCTTCATCTAGGAGCTGGCAGGGCCAAATCTGTAAGCTGCAAGGCAACTCCACGGGCAGAGAAGAGCCTCCACAGCGATCCCTGACACCCAGTGCAGTGGAGTAATCACTCCTGCCTACCAGCGGGTTAAGACAAAACCAAGTGAGATTACTCAAGGGAACCCTTAGCATAAGGCTCAGCAAACCGAGCAAGGACTAAGCAACAATCCAGTACCAGCATGAGCTAGGTCCTTCCACCGCTCATACCTTTCTGTGCTAACCTGCTACATTCTCTTGCCCAGTGCTCACCTTGGGAAGGAAGGACAAGTCATCTTGTATAATGACCACCAGGCTAGAGGAAGGGAAAGCTGGCACTGTTCAACAGAGGTGATGATAACAGTCGCCAAGAGGCAGAGAAGGAACGCTGGGAATGTGGGTTTGTCTG
The DNA here is from genome assembly GCA_030674055.1 of Rhabdomys pumilio. NCBI lineage: Eukaryota > Metazoa > Chordata > Mammalia > Rodentia > Muridae > Rhabdomys > Rhabdomys pumilio. Next base: position 10,702,494 of record JANHMN010000004.1, on the reverse strand, counting down.
TAGTGCTTGCTTGCCCAGCACACATGAAGTTCAGAGTTTCATTCCTAGGACTGCATAAACGGGTGTGTAATGTACAGCTGTAATCCTAGCTCTCAGGATAGGGCGAGAGGACGGCCATCCTTGGCTACACATAGAGATAGAAGAGGTCAGTGGGCACATGAGATGCTATCTCAAAAAAGTCGGAGGTCATAAAGTGGCCTGTTCACGGATCCTGGCAAGGATCGGACAAGCTGAGGATTCCTCCCGAGGCAGGACAGAGCTCTTTCTTAGGAGTAGACAGAGTGCGCGATCCAGAGGGGTCAGGGCAAAGTATCCGGCATTCACATCTGGCTCGCAGATTGGGGCTGGAGACAGGAAGTTGAAAATTGTGGGGCTGAGGCCGGAATTGATGAGAAAAAGCCAGGCATGGTGGGGTGGGGGTGGGGGAGGCCTGGTGATGGGGAAGAAAGAATGGGTGGGGGGTACTGAATAACACGTACACAGCGTTAAGGAGCATCTGCGCATGCGCTTGAGCCTGACCTGTGCTTGGGTACACAGAGAAAGGTGGAGTCTGTCTCTCTCTCTCTCTCTCTCTCTCTCTCTCTCTCTCTCTCTCTCTCTCTCTCTCTCCCCGTGTGTGTGTGTGTGTGTGTGTGTGTGTGTGTGTACATGCTGTTCGAAAAGTCCTTTGTCCCTATAAACCATAAGCATGTCCCCACATTGCCAGTGCACTAGTGTCCCGTCACATGCCGAGTGCCATTGCCTGCTGAAAAGGCCTTTTTTTTTTTTTGGTGATGGATCTGAGTTTGTGGCTCAGAAGATGAGGAGCTGTGTTCTGGATAGCTGCAGAGGGGTTGGCCCTATCCCCAACTGTGCAGTAGGTATGGGCTGTGCGTGCGTGCGTGCGTGCGTGCGTGCGTGCGTGCGTGCGTGAGTGCCTAGCTCTGGGATACTGTCTTCTTCACGTGGGTGAGAGTTGTTGTTAAAAGGGGTCCCCTGAGCACTTATGCTGAACACAAAGTTCAGAGACTCAAAGTTAAATATTTAATATTTTTCAGTTTTAATTTTAAATGGTAAATACCAATAAAATACTATTCATCTTAGACGATCTTGCTGGGGACATCAGTTCTACCTTAAAAAATTCTTTAAAAAATATATCTGTTTAGTGTGTGTGTGTGTGTGTGTGTGTGTGTGTGTGTGTGATTTGTGGCACACACATTTTGGATGTCAAAGGACAATTTGTGGGACTTGGGTCTGCCCTTCCACCATACAGTTCCCAGAGATCCCTCAAATTCAGGATTGAGTGGTAAGCACCCTCACCCACTGGGCCATCTTGCCAGCCCTAGCTCTACGTGTTAAAAATGTAAAGTTTCCTTGGCCAAGTCTAAGAACACCTAATTTAACACCAGCCAACATTGTTACTGTTCACAATCCTCTGCCAGTGATCAGCTCTGGAGCTCAGCGGTAATCCAGTTATAGCATCCAACATGGTCATGTGACACAGTTTGGACCAATGAGATGGGTAGAGCTCTTTCTTGTGGGTTCCTGGGTCTCGCTGACCAGAAGAACTCCTTTGCTTCCTCTGATGTCACTTGACTTGACATGACCAAGACTTCATGAGCTGGTTACTCACGAACCATAGCATGAAACTGACCCTTAAGGCAGGTGGCACACATGGAATCACTAAGAGAGGAGACAGAGTCATTTTAGTCAATCTAGGGTTCAAGTGTGGTTTCATGACTCAACCAACTCTGGACAGCTCTAGTTGGGAGTTAGTATGTTTATATGAAAAAAAAGTATATATATATATATATGTATAAATGACACTTCCACCTTACAAATAAGGAAACAGTCCTAGAGACATTAGCTGGAAGAAACCCAGCTTTCTTGCACCTCAAGTCAGCTCTCCCTCTCCCACGTCAGGCAGCTCCAGGAATGCTGTCTTTGACTTTCTCTGGAGTCCAGATCACAAATACATGTGGTGGTTTGAGTAGGAATAGCCCCCATAAACTCAAGTATTTGAATGCTTGGCCCATAGGAAGTGGCAGTATTTAGGAGATGTGGCCTTGTTGGAGTGGGTGTGGCCTTCTTAGAGGAAGTGTGTCACCATGGAGGCGGGCTTTGAGGTCTCACATATGCTCAGGCTAGGCCTAGTGTGGCAGTCTCCTGCTGCTTCTTGTGGATCAAGATGTACCTCTTACCTCCTTCTCCAGCACTATGTCTACCTGCATACTGACATGCTTCTCGCCATGATGATAATGAACTAAACAGCAAGGCAGCCTCAATGAAATGTTCTCCTTTATAAGACTTGCCACAGTCATGGTGTCTCCTTACAGCAATAGAAACCCTAAGACAAAAGACACTCACTGGCATTTGCAGCAGAAGCAGGGCTCTCATAGATGCCCAGTCAGGAGCATCTCTTAAAGCTCCTCATTTGTCCCCCTAAAAGGAAAGGCTCCACGTTCACTGCTGGCAGCTCGGAAGCTTTTCCTGGCTCTGCCTGACGAAGCCTGAGCTTGTTCCTCACCACCAGAGTTCCAGTCTCTCATGGCAATTGTACCGGTCAACACTGTCAGCAACAAGGACCCAATCCTGGCTGACTGGGGCTAGAAGTCTGGGCAGCTCACACAGGTGGACGTCAGGAGAGCCAGCCTGGGCGGGGGTGGGGCAGGTTCAGAAGCAATGCCTGACTCCAGTCATTGACTAGCAGCCTGTGACCAGTCCATGCTGCCAGGCATTGACATTCACCACAATTCTGGGACACTGAGTCCACATTTGCACTTCCTCTCTCTTGTTCCACTTCAGAGGCTGGGCTAGGGCCACCTGAGTGGTGGAAATGAGGCCACATACCTACTCTCCAGCAACAAGGGAAGATGGGAAAACTTGGAGCTGACTGGAGGAAGCAGGCCCGCATGTGGCATGGTTTGAATGAATGACACTTGTTCTGCAGAGGGGTCTTTTGAGAGTCATCTTGAGGCCCCAGCTGGACACTCAAGTCAAAGGTTCTAGGTGCTAGGACTGTGTGACTCCAGCAAGGGCTCGGGCTCCCACTGAGTGCATAGTAGGTCGCCTCCTGAGGACAGAGCAGACACTTGCTCCGCAGTGACTCAGACTTGGTGCTGGCGCTCAAACCCTGCTTCTATCACACAAGTGTGTGCAGTGGGGAACTGGTTCCCCTTCTCTGGGCCTCACTCTTCTTTCTGTTAAATGGGGGTGATTATAACACCCCATCATGGGGGCTGCTGGGAGAGCCAGATGTTCAGATGTGAGAAGGGCTTAGCATCTAATTAATGAACTGTCATTTGGTGATTCCACATGTGCACAACACAGAGCCAGTCCTAGTCTGCTGTATGTGCTTTGCACAGCTTTCCTCTTTTCTCTCCCTGCACTGAACAAAGCTCTTCCTACTGTGATAGAGAAGCCATTTGTGTAGAAGCTTCATTGCTCCTCACTGGGGCCTCGGTTCGTTCGTTCATTCATTCATTCATTCATTCATTCATTCATTCATCCACCTGGCGTTTCTTCTTGTCTCCTTATATAGTGTTCCAATCCCCACCTCCTCCCTGAACCTTATTCATGTGCCTCCTTGGCCTTTTCAAAGGAAGCTATTTATTTACTGGCGTAGCCCTGGACCGTCTTTTCTTCAGATTGCTGGCTCCCAACTGGCCTGTCATTCAAGCCTCAGCTAAAGTGTACCTCTACCTCTGACAGGCCCTCTTGGCTACCTGAATCAAATCAGTCTCCCTCAAACTCCATGTCTGCCTGCTTTGTTTCTTTGGACCAGGGAGGGACAGAGTTTCCGTGCTGCTGGGGATGAGGCTGCTTCCTCACACACAGTGTGAAGTCCCTCTGTCAGGAAGAGACCTGGCATGTCCCACCCTCCCAGAAGATAAGCCCCTTGCTGGGTCATACATTAGCTTATGATAGGGTTGTGACCCCGTGCCTGGAGCCCTGGTGTGCCCTTGGGGGATTTGCGCTTTGGGTCACAGGCTGTGGGGGGTCTTTAGCAATAGATGTGGGTGGGATTGGATGAGAGTTAATGAGAGCCTGCTGATCTGGCAGCTTTTCTAATTAGGCTGTGACAGCTCCAGACCCAGCCAAGGAAAGCTAGCTGCTTATGCTAATCAGGTTCAGTCTCCTGTTTCCTGGCTGGCAGAGTTATCCTGAGCCTGAAGTGTGTGTGTGCCCAGCGTGCAAGTCACTGGGAATGAGGGAGATAGATAGCTTCAGGTGGTAGCTGAGGTTCTGGGGCACTCAACTGCCCTGATTTAGGGAGGAAGACACAGAGGCAATGGGAAAAGCTAACTGAGCAGGCCAGCTACAGACCCTCCTATGCTGAAAGATGAGAAGCTAGGTCTTGGACACTCAGTTTCCAAATCTCATCCCCTCTGACTCTGGACAGTCGTTTGTGTCAGCTCAGCTACTGGCCCTAGACTCTAAGTCAACATTGGGGCTGTGAATGCTTTCTGCCCAGCCTTGGGTACCAGAGCGAGAATGAGGGGGGCGGCAAGGAGGGTGAGAGGGGGGTGCGCTACACTGGCTGTCCAAGTGACACACACAGAATTTGTTGAATTGATTTTCTTATTTCTGATAAGAGCCTAAAATCTTGGACTTGGAAGGCATATTCCCAATGATCCATCCATCCATCCATCCATCCATCCATCCATCCATCCATCCATC
>JANHMN010000004.1:10678318-10693100 GCA_030674055.1 Rhabdomys pumilio | reverse complement strand
CGAAGCTCCTCCCCTCCAGCATCATCCAACCAGGCTGTTAGAACGAAACTTCTCCCCTCCAGTGTCATCCAACCAGGCTGTTAGAATAAGGCTCCAGCATCATCCAATCAGACTGTTAGAATGAAGCTCCTCCCCTCCAGTATCATCCAACCAGGTTGTTAGAATGAGGCTCCTCCCCTCTAGCGTCATCCAGGCTATTGAACAGGCTCATTTGATGCCATTTTCGTTCCTGGTTGCCCATTTCTTTCCCCCTCCTCTTCTTCCTCCTCTTCTTTATTTTATTTTATTTTTTTAAAATTTCCATCACCAGGGAAGCCCTAATGATGCCCAGCTGTGCAGCTAACAGACTCATAGACACACAGGCACGCACCATGATGCCACCAATGCCACCATAATGAGAGAGAGAGAAAATCAAGAGAAATTAATCCATTGTAAAGAATGTGATCATTAAGAAGACCGGGCGAGAAGGGAAGGAAGCATATTGCATTCTAATGAGGCCTCAATGCTTGTTACTGAGAGCGAGGAAGATGCACAACCCGATGGCCACACCCAAAAAACCCAGGTGCGTGTTACGCGTAAAATAAAAACCACGACTCCAGTGATCCCCAAACGGGCTCCTCACAGCAGTCTTGGGGTGAGGAATTTGGCGGGAGGGATGGCTCTGTGATTAAGAGCACTGGCTGATTTTACAAAAGATCAGGTTGAATTTCCAGCACTTACAAGGCGGCTGGCTTACAACTGTCAGTTCTGGGAGATACAGTGCCCCCTTTTGGCCTCCGTGGTCGCTGCATGCACATGCTGTACAGGGCATTCATTCAGGCAAGCACTCATATACATAAAGTAAAAGTAAATCTCTTGTAGGGGCCAGAGCAAGCAGGGCTGGAGCGAGTGGGGCCGGATCGAGAGGGAGAAGGGAAGTGGGTAGGGAAGTAAATCTCTTTTAAACAAGCAACTATTGAATGTTTAATGGAGACCATTAATAACCTTGTACAGGTAAACAAGGACCAGTGTCCGGTTTCTTTCCTTGGGCTGGAATTCTGTCATCTCAGTGGAGACAGTGTGCAGTGGGTACCTAGTGGTACCTCAGCAACTTCTGGGATTATAGAGGTGGCCTGTGGTCCCTCTGAGGTCCTGCTGCTCCTACAGAAGAGATGAACCTCAGGGGCACGCATACATAGCATGCACCCCATCTTCCCTTCACCTCACAGGGATTATCTTTTATTTTGTTTTGAGACCCAGCTACACAGGGTCTCCAACTCCCTATGTAGCTGAAGATGGCCTTGAACTCCTGCTCCTCCTGCCTCCTCTTCCAGCATGCTAAGATTCTAGGTTGTACCACTATGTTTGTTTTTGTGGCACTGGGAATGGAACCCAGGGCGTCATGGATGCTGGGCAAGCAAGCTCTCTGTCCACTCAGATACATCCTGGGTCTCCAGTTGAATTATTACCTAATCATTGTAGGAAAAAAAAATCTTTCTAAACTGGGGTGGGATGGGGCAGAATAGTCAAAAGGCCTTTGGCAGTTAAGGGAAGGGAGAAGAAACGGGCATTGGCATTTTTAAAAAATTAATGTGTGTGTGTGTGTGTGTGTGTGTGTGTGTGTGTGTGTGTGTGACAGCTTATACATAGAGATCAGAGAGCAACTTTTGGGAGTCAGTTGTCTTCATCCTCTGTGGGGATTAGCATTCTTGAGCATAATGGATTCCTACACAGGTGCTACAATCAATCAGTCAATCAATCAATCAGTCAATCAATCAGTCAATCAATCATCTCACTGAATTCTTACAACTAAATTTGGGGTTGGTTGGTGAATGGTGATACACTTTCTCCATCTGTTTATCTGGAGTTTATTAGCATTACTCAGACCCCACCGAAATTCTCAGTGCTGGAGACACCCCAGTGAGCACAACAACATACAATCTGTGCGCAATGCACTAACATAAGCGATCGGCACTGCCCCTCATGCACACATAGGTTAACATGTTTACAGAAGCATGCACTTGTATATGTGTGTGTGTGTGTGTGTGTGTCTACACCTGTGTGTACATAGGGTGTTTCTCCAGATGTTTGGCAGCACCTACAGACTTGCCTTTCACATTTAGTGATCTGGTGTGTGCTCTTGGCATCTGGTAAATAGAAGTCAAAGAAATTATTCTGTGATATCCAGGGCAGCCCCTTATGACATTGAATTTCTTTCCTGTCCCCAGTCATATCTCCGAAACCCCCAACATTCACACACACACACACACACACACACACACACATTTCAGGAAGTGAAGATTGGTAGGAAGGCAAGAGGAGGGATGCTAGTCTTTGCAAAAGCAGCCTTGAGCGACTGTTAGGACATAAGGCTGAACCCTGCATTTGGAACAAGGAAGGAAACAATACACCATCCTGGTCAACAGGCAGACTTTAGGGAAACACAGGGTGGGGGTGGGCCCTCCACGTGGAGCAGAGGAATCAGCAGATGCATCCTTGGGAAAGCAGGAAGCCTTGAATGATAGCTAGGATTGGCTAAGCAGAAGAATGGGAGGGACATCCCGGCAGGCACTGAGCCCAGCAGGTGTGAAAGCCTTTGGGAGCAGGGAGCCTGAGACTTGGCAGAGCTGCAGGAAGCCAGAGGGATGGCAGAGCTGGGCTACAGGAGGCCTGGAAGGGGCTGCCTACCCTTGGCTGGCTTCCCGGGCTAATGCAAGCAAGGAGGTAGGGATTACATCCTTGTTTCCAGGTTAATGAAGGAGAACTCAGAAGTAACGCGATTTTTGTTGATTCTTGATTTCTTGTTAAAATGTTTTTCAGAGAACACTCCCCTAAGGACTCCATGCCACACGGATAATGGCTTCCTCCCAGGTATTTTCTGAGGACAGTAATGTCCTCCTTTCCCTGGTGGGCTCCCTCAGTGAGCGTTGCTTTATAGTGTTGGTATCTGGTGGCAGCTAAGGTTGCCTCTGCACTGAGGCAGATCTCTCCCAAGCTCTTGTTTCTGCTGAGAAATACTTATCCCCCTTTGACACCTCTTGGGTGCCAGAGCTTTCTGCTCAGAAGCCCTTAGGGGCAGGTGGGGGGACCTGCTATTTTCTATCTGCCCACTGTGTGGTCTTGACATATAGTGTGGGTCTTGCTAGAAATGTAGCATCCCGGGTCCCTATTCCAGATCTACTGAGTCACCCTTTGTGTTTGTGTGCACGAGCGTTTGTATGTGTACATGCATGTGCACGAGCATTTGTATGTGTACATGCATGTGGAGGCCAGAGGTCAATTCTGGCTGTTATTCTTCAGGGAGGCTGTCTATTTGTTACTTTGAACCTGGGACTCATCAAGTAGGCTAGACTGTCAGGCCTTTTAGCCTCAGAGATCTTCCTGTCTCTGTCACGACCGCCCCCCCTCCCAGCAAGGATGACCATTGGATATCCCACCTGGCTTTTACAAGGGTGCTGGGGCATGACACTGAAGCTTATGCTTGTGTGACAACGACTTTAGCAGCAGCCCCAGGAAACTCTTATGCACACACACCAATTCTGAGAAGTTTCAAGTGAACTTTAAAAAAAAAAAAAATCTGCCCGAGGCTGGGGATGTAGCCGTACGGTGGAGCGTGTAGGGCTCTAGGTTTGTTTCCTAGTACAAACAAAGAAAAGAAAGAAGGAAGAAAAAAGAAAATCCGGGTCGGGCGGTGGTGGTGCACGCCTTTAATCCCAGCGCTTGGGAGGCAGAGGCAGGTGGATTTCTGAGTTCGAGGGCAGCCTGGTCTACAGAGTGAGTTCCAGGACAGCCAGGGCTACACAGAGAAACCCTGTCTCGAAAAAAACCAAAAAAAAAAAAAAAAAAAAAAGAAAGAAAAGAAAAGAAAAGAAAATCCGGGCTTCCATGAGTCCTGCTGTGGGATGCTGGTAACATCGTTCTGCTAGCTAAAGATTATATCAATATATATATATATATATATTGATATAATCAATATATATTTTATATATATTACTATATATAGTATATATAATATACAGTATATATTATATATAAATTATATTAATATATTACTAATTATATATTAATATAATTATATATTAGTAATATATTAATATATTATATATTAATAATTAATTATATTAATATAATATATATAGATTACTCTTTCTGTGTATATGTATAGAGCTCAGAGAACTGCTTGCAGGAGTTACTTCTATCCTTCAGCCAAGGAATGAACTTGGGTCTGGTTAGGCTAAGAACGAGCTGTCTTACCTGCCTGTGCCACACAGGATATTAAACACTAATTTGATTTAATTCAGAAGAAGAATAAACCATGATTTTTTTTTTTTTGGTGTCAACATCCTCTCTGTTTTGTCATGGGTAAGCTATGAGACCCTGGGTGGGTCATACAGTCTCTTTCAGCCTCAGTTTCTCCATCTGTGAAGGGGGAGGGGAGTTATGTCTCCCCTGCAGGGTTTTGTGAGCATCTTAGGAGGTATACAGGGATGGATGTGCAATAAGCTGCCCCTCAGATCTTCCTTGTGGCTTGTTCTCCTTCTCTGTGAAATGGATCGGGGTTGAGGAATGTAAAGACAAAAGAAAAGGCTTCTAAATGACAACTGGTAAAGGTCAGGGTGGCATTTGACCCGTCAGAAGCAGGTGATTCCAAGTCGGCGGCACGGGAAAAACAGTACTAATTTTAGACTTTCCACTCAGAGGTAGAGCAGGCCCCCAGCTGCCTCTGCTGGGGTGTTCACTTCTGAGTTCTTATCTGTGTGCCTATGAGGGAGGTGGGCCGATCTGGGGACAGTGCTCACCCCTCTAAGTGTCTGTGCCTGCTTCTGTGGTGGCACTGGATGGCAGATGACGGGGAGGATCTGGCAAGATGACGCCTCCCTGGCTGTGCCTGGGTCTCATCTTTGGAGAAAACGCTCCAGGCTCTTTGCTGGCAGGAGAGGTGGTGGCATTCACTGTGCCCTGAGGTTTGGTGGCATTCAGAGCCAGTACCAGAAGAGCACTCCTTGGGGTCACCCACAGGTGGCTAAGGGACATCTGTGAAGAGGGATCTGTGAAGAGGGATGTCATTTAGGAACTACTCCAAGAATACAATGTTGCTGCCTCTTAGAACCAGCAAGTAGGCTGTGAACAATATCATAGTCTTCCAAAAATAAACATTCTTGGCATGCCACACAACACACAGAGACATACACAGATACACACACACACACACACACACACACACACACACACACACATAGACACAGACAGACATAGACACAGACACACTCATACATAGACACACACACAGATTCACATAGAAACAGACATACACAGAGACACACAGGCACACACGCAGATACACAGACACAAACACACATAGACACAGACACACTCATACATAGACACATACACATAGATGCACAGGCACACACACAGATACACACACACACACAGACACATACACAGATACACACAAAGACACATTAAACACAGACATATACAGACATACAGACACACACACACACACACACACACACACCCCATGATGGTATAAGAGATTAAATGAGATTATGCATGTTCAAAGTATAACTTCAGACTGTGCAGTAGCCTTTATGCAGGCTAGGCAAATCCAAGGCTAGCCCTCAACTCACTATGCAGTTGAAGATGACCTAGAAGTTTTGATTCTCCAGTCTCCATCTCCCAAGGGATTACGTTCACGTGCTACCATGCCTTGTGCTGTTTAACTGTGCTCAGTCGTGCCATGACAGCTGTGTCTTAGGCATGTTTATTTCATGAGGGAGCATCTACTAGGGTATATGTCATACCATGATCAAACATTCTGGGGCCCAGCTGGTCTATGCCAGGGGTGATGCTTTGGGCCCATTTCTGTACTGGAGAGTGTTGAGAGTAAGTCCTTAAGTCATCCTGAGCCAATGAGAGTCCTCTCTCTTTTTATTTCATTAAAAACATGTTTTTACTTCCTTCCTTCCTTTCTTCTCCTCCAACCCCCCTTTTGTGTGCACGCAATGCCCTGGCACATGTGCAGAGGCCTGGAGATTGAACTCATGTCATCATGGGGTGGTGGTTTGAATGAAAATGGCCCCATAGGCTCATAGGAAGTGGCACTATTAGGAGGTGTGCCCTTGTTGGAGTAGGTGTGGCCTTGTTGGAGGAAGTGCATCACTGGGGGTGGGCTTTGAGATTTCAGAAGCTCAAGGTAGGCCTGGTGGCTCACTTGTCTCTTCCTGCTACCTGCAGATCCAGATGTAGAACTCTCAGCTACTTCTCCAGCACCATGTCTGTCTGCGTGCCACCATGCTTCTCGCCATGACAGCAATGGACTAAACTTCTGAACTGAAGACCAACCTTAATGAAATGTTTGGTTTTTTTTTTTAAGAGTTGTCATGGTGATGGTGTCTCTTCACAGCCATAGAACCCCTAAGATTGATGAGATCATGAATGGTAGCAAGTACCTTTACCTGTTGAGCTGACCCCCCAGCCAGAGGCCCCTTTCTGAATGATTATTCCAGAGAGAGAGAGAGAGAGAGAGAGAGAGAGAGAGAGAGAGAGAGAAAGAGAGAGAGAGAGAGAAGGAGAGAGAGAGAGCACACGCACTGGGCTGGCTCTGATGTGAAATCAGAGCAAGCTGCAACTCATGCTGCTACGTTGTCACTTGGCAGATCCTATCAGGCTATTTGGCTGGGGATGGCTGGCAAGGTGATGATATCAATGGAGTTGATAGCATCTCGGAGGGATCTGCTTCTGCATGGATCGCTGAATGGTTTACAAAGCCTCAGACATAATGAGCTCGCTTGACTTCTCAATCATAATTCACACAGCCACTGAGAGTCAAACCAGAATACCTATTACCTATGGCTGATTTGTTTAAGTGTCTCATACGTATTAATTCATCTGATCGCAACAACCCCCAGAGACCAGTGTTTTCTTTGTGTCTCTGTCTAATCCATTTAAAGATACACAAATGAGGAAACCAAGGCTCAAAGGCAAGGTGACCCAGGGTCGACAGCCAAGCCCTACCCAGGAGAGATTTATGTGAGACTTCCAGTCTCTACAGTCACGTGCACGGTACCATCCCCAGCTTGTGACAGGAACATGCTCTTAGGTACACACAGGGGTTCATGGTAGTGGAAAAATTTTTTATCTTGGTAGAGAGGAGATGGACCTTCAGGAAAACCAGGACAATGTCCCTGAGACACATGAGGCCAGGGCTAAGAGGCCATCTCAGAGGGAGACGAGGTCAGCACAGGCCCCAGGAATGAGATCAATATCAACCACAAATTCACTTACAAATTCATTAATATTCAATGGACTCTCCCGTTCCCATAGCGGGGCTGGAAGCTTTCCATCTCCAGAGAAGTGGGGACAAATGGCAGCTAACAGGAAGTCAGCAAATAGGGGAGACTCAGAAATAGAAGGAGCTGCAAAGGCTGGCCTTTCCCATTGCCTGGTGACTCTCCTCTCCAGTCCAGGCCTGAGCAGCATCTTCTCTTCTGATGCTGTGGTAGCACATGGCTGAGTCTCATGATAAAGTCTGGAGTTGATGAAAACACTGGTTGAGAAGGTCAGTGGTTGGCTTCTGGGCCAAACCATTAACTTGAAAGATGAGGATCTGGGTGGTGGTGATGTATATCGTTAATTCCAGTACTCAAAAGGCAGAGGCAGGTGGGTCTCTGTAAATTCAAGGTTAGCTTGGTCTACAGATCGAGTTCCAGGACAGCCAGAGCTACACAGAAAAACCCTGTGTTGAAAAACAAAACAAAACAAGACAGGCTCAGGATAAGTGTGATGGCTAGTATTGTCAACCAGACAGGTTCTAGAATAACCTAGGAGATGTATCTCTGAGTATGAGGGAGTTTCTAGGTTGGATTAAATGAGGTGGCTACATGGGTGGTACCCTTCATTGCACATGGCTGTGGTCCAAGACTGAACAACAAGCTGAAATCAAGCCATATATTGACATTCATCTCCTATGCTTCCTGAGCTTGCAATAGGACCAGCTACCTCATACCTCCACCACCATGCCCTCCCTATCACGGTGGACTGCACCCTCAAACTATGAGCTCAGATAAAACCTTCCTTCCCTTCCCAGTTGCTTCTGTCAGGTGTTTTTGTTTTTATCACAACAACGAGGGAAGTAAGACAAGAGAGGCAGTCTCAGCACTACCAGAGGCAGTCTTGTGGGGCAGTGTCCTCAAGCTGGGATCAGTGGGTGGGGCTTTGCATCCAATGGGTCAAGAGGCATTTGAAGTTGTGTCTTAGTAGGATCTAGTTTGCAGAAACTGGGGCTGCTGATTGACACCCTAAAATGTACAGGACAGCCCCCAAACAGCTTATCTGGCCTCAAGTAGAATAGTGCCAAATTTGAGAAGCCTGGGCTGGACTTCGGAGCCAGGGTGAGAAGCAGACACTGGCTAGCAGGCCTCAGAACCATGGCTACAGCAACTCTTATAAAGGAACAGATCTCACTGGGGCTGACTTACAGTTTAGAAGCTTAGTCCATTATCATCATGGCAGGAAGCTTGGTGGCGCATGGTACTGGAGGGGGTGGCCGAGAGTTCTACATCTGGATGGACAATCAGCAGGAAGAGAGTGACACTGGGCCTGCCTTGAGCTTCTGAAACCTCTAAGTCCACCTCCCAGTGACATACTTCTTCCAAAAGGCCACACCCACTCCAACAGGCCACACCCACTGCAACAAGGCCACACCTCTGAAGAGTGCCACTCCCTGTAACTCTGGAGAGGCCATTTTGACTCAAACCTCATTACCCAAGGACCTAGCCTAGACTTTACTTGTGTTAGCCAGTGGCCCACCTCCCAAGGTTACCAAGGTAACAGTGCCACCAGCTGGGGACCAAGAATAAAAACCTATGGAGGACTTTTCACATTCAAACCTCCCCCAACCCCCCACAGGGTTTCTCTGTGTAGTCCTGGCTGTCCTGGAACTCACTCTGTAGACCAGGCTGGCCTCGAACTCAGAAATCTGCCTGCCTCTGCCTCCCAAGTGCTGGGATTAAAGGCGTGCGCCACCACCGCCCAGCAAATGTGTAGCCCAGGCTGGCCTCAAACTCGTGATCCTCCTGCCTCTGCCTCTTTCAGCAAATCCTACCAGTATGCGCCACCACAACCGGCACATTCAAACCTTAAGGGCAACTTTATACACTCAATCCCCTCTTTCCCTCTAACTATTGTATATTTGTTTAATGTCTATCTCTCCCAATGTGCTGGAAATTTCTCCATCCATGGTGGCCGTTTAGCTCCACCTCCCACCAACAGATCTAAGGGTTGGGACCTGGCACATATCCGGCAAGGTGAAGATAAGAAAATATTGGTTTACTTATTGTAAACATTTCTAGAATGTTCATGATGACAGAGGCTGTTGCTGACAAGAGTTTATTCCTTAATTCAGAGGCTGTCCCAAGCTCAATGCACATTAACTCATTTTGTCTCTCTAGCTTCAAGCAGTGGATATTATAATCAAGGATGTGTGGTGGATGAGGAAGCTGACATGCTGGGGAGGGGAATAACGCGATCCTACACAGCCAAGCCTGTGAAACAGGAGGCAGGATCCGTACCCAAGTTGCATGTCATTAGCTTCTCTAACCTTTGCTGCAACTGTAGACAGCAACTATAGACTTGTGGTGACCTTGTGTCAAGTGTCTGCCTTTGTGCAATTGAGGTGGGAAGAACCATTGTAAATATGAGTGCCACCCCTCACTATGTGCTGGGATTCTGGAATAAATAAAAAGGAGAAAGTGAGCTGAGCCCCAGCATCCACCTCTCTCTGCTTCCCGGCTGCAGAGCCATGTGACCAGCCACCTCGCACTCCTGCCACCATGCCTTCCCCACCAGGACAGTTGCACCCTCACACCGAGAGCCAAATCACCCCCCTCTTCCTTAAGTTGCTTTTGTCAGACATGTCCTCATAGCGAAGAGAAAAGACGCTTATTCAACAGCTCACACTTATTGAGCCCCGTGTGATTGGAACTGCTCTGAGCAAGGTGAATCACTCATCAATCCTCATGGTTGGGTACCACCGTCGTCATCTCATCCAGCAGGCGGGCAGACCGAGGTGCACAGGGAAGGATGCAAACATGTTCAGGACTTCACAGCCAGGAAAGAGCCAAGTCAGACGGGAGCCCTGACAGTGGAGCTGAGACCCCAACTTAACTACAGCACCAGTCTCCCTCAGTCTGCCTTCCCTGCAAAGACCCAAGAGGGATGGCTGTTTAGCTCCACCTCCCACCAACAGATCTAAGGCATGTCTTCCCATGTACCTGCTCTTTGATTCATTGCCAAAGGCATGTCTAATCACCTGTCTAGAGTTTCCTTCTCAGCTGGCACTGTTGGGGCCCATGGCAGTCACTAACACTTAAGTCTTTGCTGCTGGCTTCGTGTGTGCATGTAATAAACCAGCCACAGGATCAGAAATTGGACAGATGACAACAGGCAGTGAAGTCAGGGATCAGATTGACAACAAAAAGGGAACTGCTCTAACAATTCCGTACGGTTGTCTCCTAGTCTCCGATTCCTTGCCTCTGCAGCCAGTCTTGTGGCACTCTAATGAGGTAGGACCCGGATGGACATCTGTTCAGACTCCCACTCAGCATGCCAGCATCTGCCGTTCCTCTTTGTTTTAGACAAGTGAATGCTTTGAATGTCCCACTTCATAGGAGCAGTAACCCTCTATCCTTATACAATGACCACACAGAGCTTGGAGCCACAGCTGTTGATGGGCAAAGGGTATGGATAACACATCTTCCCAAGCGTCCCCATGTATGTGACAGCCAGTCACACCTGGCTAAGTGACCTCTCTCCAAGGAAAAGCCAAACCTTCCTGAGGTATCAGAAAGCTCCTTTGCTTCCGTGGAGGGCAGCGCATGGTGATAGACTGGCAAATGTTTTGCTACCAAAACCACAGAGAGGGGGAAGAGCTCTGAGTTGTGGCACAGGTGGCAATTCCTATGGTATAAATACTGCCACTATGGCCAATGTCAAACCACCAGAGTAATCCTGGAACTTTGAACGTTGGCTCTCAGGTACCTCGATTTGCTGATGATAGCCCATCCTGGGCAGGAGGTCTGCCTTGTACTTTATGTCTCTCACAAGTCTACTGACTCTTACTGGGGGAACTAGGAGAGATAATTCACTTAAACTGGACTTTAAAAACAGTGAAAGTTACTATAAGGGTACCAGCTGCCACGTCCTCCCGATAAACGGCGGCCACAGCAACCCTCAAGTGAATAAATAATAATTTATAGATTCCTTTCCAAATGTATAAACACTATGGAAACCTTCCCCTTCTTTCCCTTAGTATGGGGGCAGTCACCAAGGATATCACCGCTAAGAGGGGAAGCCCTGTGACTCTTCTCTTTCCAAAAGGCAGGCAGGGGATTTGCAAAGCAAATGCTTTGGTAGTGGAAATGCTAAACAGTGAATGGGGAAGCCTGGAGTTAGTGAGTTTTGCTCCTTTCTCATTCCTTTCCTTTTCAATCCTTTTTCAGCCTCCCAGCTGGGAAACATCAACCAAGAGCATTGTGGGTAATAAAAAGAATAATGGAAGCCAGAAATGTCAAAACCAGGACATCTGGGCTAGGTCCGAAAGGTTGGGAGCTTAAAGGATGGCACTGATTTGGTTAACGTTTTGTTTTCCCCATTAGCATCTGCTTTGGGGTTTCTACTGCTGTGATGAAATGCCATGACCGAAAAGCAACTTGGGGAGGAAAGGGTTTATTTGGCTTACACTTCCAGATTTTAGTCCACCACTGGGGGAAGTCAGGAGAGCAACTCAAGCAGGACTGGAACCTGGAGGCAGGAGCTGATGCAGAGGCCATGGGGAACCTGGAGGCAGGAGCTGATGCAGAGGCCATGGAAAGTGCCGCTCACTGGCTTGCTCCCCCAGGTTTGTTCCTCATGGCTTGCTCAACCTGCTTTCTTATAGAACCAAGTACCACCAGCCTGGGCACAGTGCCTCCCATAGTGTGCTGGGCCCTCCCTCATTGATCACTCATTGAGAAAATGCCCTATAGCTCGATCTCATGGAGGCATTTCCTCAACTGAGGATTCTTTCTCTTAGATGACGCTAACTTGTGTCAAGTTGACACAAAAAACCAGCCAGAAATATGTCCGATCATTTCTTTATAATACAACATTCATAGAGGCAGGGTCTTGTTTATTGTTTTAATTTATGGACTAATGCCTAGTGCACAGTAGGTAACAGAAAGAATGCTGAGTCCATCCATTCATTCCTCTACCCACCTGTTCGTGTGTCTACCAACCTATCTGCTCATTTTCCATCTGGTCAGCTTCTCATCCTCTTATGCATTTGTCAGTGAGTCATCTGTCCATCTTCCCTCATATATCCAGCTACAGTCTATCCATCATCTATCCATGCATGTATTCATCTATGCATACCTCTGTCTATGTATACACCCTCTGTCCCTCCATCCACTCATATCCATCACTTTTCATCCATCCAGCCACACATCCATCTATCTATGCACCTATCTATGTATCCATCTATATGTCTATCTATGTATTATCCACCCACCTGCCAGTGCATGGATCCATCCACTGGTTTACCATTAAACATTATCAACCCATACATCCATGTATGCACCTATCTATGTATCCATGTATATGTCTATCTAAGCATTATCTACCCATCTGATGGATGGATGCATGTATCTACACTATCCTGTCTGTACATTATCAACCTGTTCATCCATGTATCCATTTGTCTGTCTGTCCATCCATCCTTTCTTCCACTCATTTATCCATCCATCATCCATCTACCCATCCAGCCAACCACGCCCTAATTTTGTGCAGTGAGTTTGGATAGGTTTGTGGAAAGTCCATCGTGTGAGACCTTTACGTGTGAGAGTGGATGATCAGAAGTAGGTCCGTGGGAGTGTGGAGAGTGGGTAGGCCTTTCCCAGGTCAGTGGTTACAGTAATTATGAGAATACTGCAGACTTGTTCTTGCAGCACCTGGCTTCATGCACGGTGCTTCTTCCTTAGGTATGTGATGACTGCAAAGCACTTGCATACTCATGACCCCACTGGGTGTTCTATGACTACAACGCACAGTAAGGTTATGGCTAGACACACGGGCTGATTAAATTTGTCACAACAACTGTCTTCTAAGTGTTCTACATACACACGAGGTTAGTGGCTGCAATTCTGGACAGAAACTTCTAGAAGGGGTCTATTAGTAAACAGCGTTTCATAACTGCCCTTATGGTTATTATACTCCATTTTATAGACAAGGAAATGAATCCGGAGCAGTTCCTCAGCTAGCAAGGCAGAGCTTGCCTTGAAGCCTGGTTTTTTGACTCTTAGCCCGTTGCTCCCTTCAAAGCAGGACAGGGTGAGGACCTGGCCCATGAAGGCTTGCTGCTGGCTCTGTTTCAGACATGGGTATGTTTTCGATGTTTGTTTACTTGCAATGGCTTCTCTCCATGTTGTCTGTGCGGCAGTCATACCTCCTTCTGCATCAGCACCCTCTCTTCCCAGGCTACTTCTGTCCACTACTGTCATCCCAGAACCCTTAGGTGGAATGCAGCCACTCCTCTCACTAAAGAAGTGATGCTACACAAACACACACACACACACACACACACACACACACACACACACACACACAGAGGAACACACACATGAATGCATGCATGCACACGTGGGTATGCACACACACACAGGAATGCACCCATGAATATACGCACATACTCGTACGCACACACACATACACATGCACACCTGATACACTCTGCTGTTTTTGTGGGTGGCTTGGGTTCCCAGTGGAGACTCTTTTTGGTTCTGATTGTGAGAACTGGGATGCAGATGCTCAGGCAGCATCCTCCCAGCATGCATTTGGAGTTCTGTATTTATTTCCAGCTCCTAATCAGTACCGTTGGAGGAAGTCTGTCTCCAAGCTCCTGACTTTTTAGAGGCTTATGAATAAGGAAACAGAGCTTCACTAGAAGCAAGCATCTCTCCTGACCTTCTGCCTCCAAATAGGAGGTTCAGGCAAGGACTTAAGAATAAGGAGGCAAAGAGGCGGTGTTTAGGGGTGGGCGATGATAAGAAACACTCTAGAAGAGGTGACTGGGTGATTTTCTAAGTCTTGCAAGGACCTGTGTTCTATACTATGACAAAGCAGTGGGGCCCCTGAGGGGCGTGGCCATTGGACAGTGCCATATGATGGTGATGAGTCTGGACCCTGGACAGAGGCTACCAGCTTCACTGAAGACACACATGGGCTCAGGGCATTATACTGTGCACACCTAGGGGATCAGATGGGCCTGAGATCAGGGCGGATGGAGCATGTTCCACTCACAGAGTCAGTCTCCTTTCTCACCATCCTGATCGGGTTGGTGTCTCCCAGCTCACACTGGTCAGGTTGCATCTGCTTGGACCTCTTATTCACTTAGCTGCAGGGTTGAAATTGTACTTGAGACAATAATTATGCATGGCAGTCCCACAACAAGTGCCACAGGGCAAACTTTTGAGCAAACGAGTGTCTGCAGAGCTGACTGCAGTGGCCCAAAGCCCTTTCTACACTTCATCTCAGCAAGTATCTTCCTTCACAACTCATGTGGCAGCAACTATCAATAGCCTTTTTTTGCAGTCAAGGAAGCTGAAGACCAGAGGCGTTAACTCTGGCCAAACTCACACCACAAGCATGTCGCAGAGCCGGGGACTCAATCTTCCATTCTCCAGAGCCTTTGGTATTTTGCTTTGTAGTCAAAGAGATTACTCCCCCCCCCCCCCCCCCCCCCCCCCCCCCCCCCCCCCCCCCCCCC
>JANHMN010000004.1:10654775-10674958 GCA_030674055.1 Rhabdomys pumilio | reverse complement strand
CCCCTCCCTTTCCTTTTCTTTCCTTTCCGTTTCTTCCTCCCCTTCTCTTCCATCCCCTCCCCTCCCTTCCCCTCCCCCTCCCTTTCCTTTTCTTTCCTTTCCGTTTCTTCCTCCCCTTCTCTTCCATCCCCTCCCCTCCCTTCCCCTCCCCCTCCCTTTCCTTTTCTTTCCTTTCCGTTTCTTCCTCCCCTTCTCTTCCATCCCCTCCCCTCTCCTCCCCCTTTTTTCTTTCCTCTTCTTCTATCTCTTCTCTTCTCTCCTCTGCTCCTCCCCTCCCCCTCTTCTTCCCCTCTCCTCCTTCCTCTCCCTCTTTTCCCCCCAAGAAAGGTCCTCTCTATGTAGTCCAGGCTGGCCTTGGGAGCACTATTCTCTAGCTTCAGCTGCCTGGATTCTGGATTATATGTATTATATGTATTATATGTATATATAATAACTCCCATACCAGACTTGGATCAGATATGCAACACCAGCCATCAGCAAATTATTGTCTGCTAACTGGGCTAGGCTCCAGGGACAGGGGAACAATATGTCAAGCATAGGTCTTGGCTAGGAGCTGATGGGATGGGGCAGCGGCTCTGACAGAGTTCTGGAGAAGTCAGGTTGAATACTTTTGCTGTCACATACCCAAGTAAGGATTTTATTAATGGCTAACCTACACAGAGTGATCCCGAAGGAGAAGTGCCTGCCATGCAGCACTCCCCTCCTCATGGAGGTGACATGTGTCAGTCATCAAGATTTGCACTGGTCAGCAAGCAGGTCTGAACAGGATCCAAACAGTGCATTTGGTGGTAAGAATCAGAGATGCAGGGCGTTGGGAGCAAAAGCTTGAAGTCACAGCATCAGATGTTACCGGAGGCTTAAGCAGGGGCTGGTCAGGTGACCTGGGTATAGGGAGTAGGCTGGGTGAAGAAGGCATGGAGGGTCAAGGAAGTCCCAGGCGGATGGGATAACTACGTTCACGGTAGGGCATTGGGAGACAGAAACTGACAAAGGTTTCCCACTGTCACTGTGACAAAGTGTCGCCAAGAGGGTGTCCTAGAAGGATAGCAATATGCTTTCTATCTCAGAGTGCTAGCCTGGAGGTTCTGGGAGAATTCTCTCAGCCTTTTGCAGTTTTTGGGAATTGTCTTTGGCTCCTTGATGTCACCACCCCACCCTGTGCCTCTTCAGTCATGGTCATTTCCCTATGTCCCCTCATGGACCCTCAAGGACCCTGAGATTGGATTGGGGATCATCCTAATCCAGGGTGATCGAAACCTAACTTCACCAGCTCAGTATATAAAGGTCTTTTCAAACACAGTCATGTCTTTAGGCTCAAGGTGCATATAAGTCTGAGGGACACAATTCCATCCAGTGTAAGCAGGATGGCTTCAGAGCCAGGGCAGAAGGCTCTGGAAGCAATTATTATTTAGTGGGGACGGAGGGACAGAGACCACAAGCTCTCTTGCTTGGAGGAAGGGGTTCTGAGCAAGAAGTGTATTTACTGGTCTCAAATGAGCTCTTGCACAAGGCCAGGCTGTCACCACAGCAGATGGCATAGATGGGGGAGGAGGGTGTGTAGGGGTAGTGAGAGAGCAAGGACCTGGTTTTAAAATATACCAGACCAGGGTGATCTGTCTTCCCTGCTAAGCAGATATGTTGTAGATTCTATTAAAAGCACGGGCAAACCTTAGAAGACAGGTCCTAATAAGCAATTCTAATTACCATCTTATTAGCCACTCTCGTCCCAGGGTGAGCTATTTTCATACTGGAAGGAGCTGCATCCACAATTCTTTGGAAAAGTTGGCTGCTCCTCCTGGAATCTCTGGACATGGCGTTTGGTGTGGAAGAAGGTGGGTCTGACCTTGGGTGGGAGACAGATTGTCTCCCACTCCCAACATCTAGTTCTTTACATTCAGTGTTCACTTGCTGGCTTCTCGTTACACACGCCAGCACAGAGTTTTGCTGTTGTGTGTTTTGAGATAGAGTCTCTCTATGGGGCCCAGACTGGCCTTGAACTTGCTGTGACCTTTGTGACCTCCTGAATTCAGCATAGTGGTATACATCACCATGCCCAGCTATGCCAATGCATTACAAAAGAAAGTAATCTGGAAGTAATCTATGGAGAAGGCTTACGGCTCTTCATTTAAGCTGACAAGCAACGTTTCTACCCTCTTAACATGGGCCTGATGCAATGTGATGGGCAGTTCCAGTGGAAGGGATGCTTGGGATGAGCCCCTTCTGTAGCAGTCAGTAGCCAGGATATCAGGACCCCTTGTCAGGTTGGGTCTTATTATTTCACTTCCTGTGTGATCCCAGAGGGGAGCGGGGGTTGGGGGGCACAGTGGGAAAGTTGGTTGCCAGATGGTAGTGTAGCTGACTGATACAACCTAGAGTGATCTCAGCCTAGAGCCCACCTTCTGGATACAGTGCTGAGGTGTGTGCCAGATGTTGCCAGATGTTGTGGGAGTTAAAAGAGATAGGAAAAAAAAAACAAGCTTCCTAGATGCTTGGCTTTATCACTATTTCAACTGCAAGTTTAGGGATGTGCCCTCTCTGAATCTGGTCCTCAAAGTTCAGGCACCGGATGTTTGATTCTCCAAGCTCCATGTTTATTGTATTATGAAAGGGGGTTATGAATGGCGTGTGGGATTAGATGAGGTCTTTAGAGTATGGCCACAAGACAGCATGAGGGGCTTTATAAGAACAAAAAAGAGGCAACTTGTGGGGCTGTGAGAGGCAGCTGGGTACCTGGTCCAGTAGGCCTTGAACCCTCAGGGGCTGTAGGAGTTCAGCCTTGCTCCCAGATCCCTGGCTCCTTTCACATAGCTACAGCCCCTCCCACAGAGAGATCTGTGGCCTTCAGTCACACAGCACAGGTAGAGGGCGTGACTACAGGCCACAGAGCCTCAAGACAGATTTCCATATTAATCAGATACCTAAAGGCCAGAGGGTGTAGCCAATTAAGCATTCCTTCCTAGACTCTTCTCCTTGCAAAAGGCATTTAACTTCAGGCCCTCCCTGAAAATACCTGGTATAGCTTCATCCATTTTCTGCCATGACAATAAATATCTTAAGACCATAGTCTAAGACCACAGACTATCTCTCTTCTTCGGGACCCACCGTGGGGAACCGTGGAGAAGGTCTTCAATTACTGAGCCACCTTCTAACTTCCCGCCAATGACCTCTCTATGCCTCTAGCCACGGAGGCCCAGCAACTCAGTTAGGTAAGCTGAGCAACCATGACCCAGCCAAGCAAGTCGTTGTGACCAAGAGTCTCATCCCCATGAGATGCAGCTGGAGCTTTTCCCCCTCCCCCCTTTGGCTGCAGGTCAATCCAGCCCGTATGCCCCCATCTCGGCCTTTCCATGGCCTCTCAGGAGTGCCTGAGAGCCCAAGGGCCTGAGAACCAGTTGGTTTCTGGCTGCCTTGGCCTGAGGACCTCCAACTCAATAGCTCCTGCCCCAGAGGGACCCCAGACTGTGTTCCCTCTACCCTTGGAGCAGAGTCCCTTGGCTTCTCACAGCCTGACACAGTCAACTTCCTGTGCCTCTGCCTCTTTGAGCCCAGCCCTGGCCCCTCGGAGGTGGCAGAAGCGGGACCCACACCTACACCCACGCCACAGCCCAACAGTAACTGGGCTGGCATCCCCACACTGCCTTGCTACACAATGCTATGACATGGCAGGGAGGTCTGCCAGAAGGCAGTGCTGCATTCCTGGACTTCATGTCATCTAGAACTGTGAGCTAAACTGCCCTCTATGCTTTATAAATCACAAAGTTTCAGGCATTTTATCACAGTAACAGCAAATAGATATAGACATATTCCCTCAGCAGATTCTACTTAAAAAACCACTATTGAAATAGTCACTGGACGCTGATTTCCCATGTTTGAAGATTCACATATATCTTCGGAAAAGTGAGCTCAGTTGTTGTTATTTGCTTTTGTTATATGACTTGGGCTAGCCTCAAATGAACTATGTAGACCAGGCTGGCCAGAGCCAGGCATGGTTGTACATGTCTTTCATTCCAGTATTCTAGGGGTAGAGGGAAGAGAGTCAACAATTCAGTGCTTTCAGGTACACAGCTAGTCCAAGGCCAACCTGGGCTATATAAGGTCCCATTTCAAGAAAACAAAACAAGAGGACAGAGATAGCCCAGAGGGTGAGGGGCTTTAGCACCAGGTTTGACATACTTGAGTTGGACCTCAGGACCCACATAGTGGAAGGAGGAAACTCACTCTAGTAAGCTGCTCTCTGATCTCCACAGTCATGTGTGGCGTGCACCCCTGCCCCGACCCAAACAAATAAACAATCAAGGAAACAAATGTAAAAAGGAAAAATAGAAACTAAACCAAACCAAACCAAGCAAAATGAGAAAAGGGAAGTGAAGACCATGTCTTGAACTTGAAGTAACCACAGAGGCTGGCTCCAAGCTCACTGGGTAGCAAAGGCTGGCTCCAAGCTCACTGGGGAGCAAAGGCTGGCCCCAAGCTCGATGGGTAGCAGAGAATGACTTTGAATATCTGATCCTCCTGCCTCCACCTTCCAAGTGCTGGGCTTACAGGTGTGTGCCACCTTGCCCTGCCTACCTGGTGCTGAGGATAGAACCCAGGGCTTTGTGTTTGGGAAAGGTACATCCCCAAGCCCCTCTGCAATGTTTTTTACTGACACTCCTCCACCCCCAGCACCCAGCTGCCGTTTGTCAAGATGGCCAATGGCATCCTGGGTCCACCCAGAGGCTGATAACAAAGATTAGTTTTAAGCTGTCTTCACACCCTGCTAGTTTTTGCTGTTGTCAGTGGGGAGCCTCCCTTGACGTGACTAATCTCTCTTTGTCCCCAGGCTGGGGGTTTGGAAGGCACCACTGGCAAAAATCAATCCAAAGCAATTAAAACCCTACCACATCTGATTGCACCAGGAGCAAGATTGATCGAAGCGCACTGGAAAGGAAGCTGGCTCCGTCTCAGCCCAGGAGAACCAGAGAGGCCAGGCGCTCAACCTGGAACCCAAAAGGTCCCCCTTGCGTAAGGCTTCCGACAGACCAATGTCTAGTGATTCACAACACCTTCTGGTTCCCTGATCCTTGGCTTGTACATTAATTATAGGGATTGTCAAATTGGATTTTAATTGCAATTTTAGATATGTTAATTTTTGATATGCAATTTAGATATGTCAGTAATTGAGGGCTCAGTTATTGAGACCTCATTTATGTTTCTTTTATTCCCCCCTTTCTGTGTGTGTGTGTGTGTGTGTGTGTGTGTGCACACGTGTGTGCGTGCAGGTGCAAATGTACATATGCCTGTGTACAGAGCCAGAAGAACGCCTCAGTTACCCTCTTGGTCACCACCCACCTTATGGGACAAAGTCACTGTACCTGGAGCTAGACTGGCAACCAGTAAGTCTCTGTGATCTTCTGTCTCAGAGCCCCACTGTGTTGTGGTTACTGTTGGTGTGTGAGTGGTCAAATCTAGCTTTTCCCCACTCTCTTTTCAATAATTTTGAGTTTGTTTTCCGACAGCTTTTTACAAGCGTACGATGTCTTAAAATCAGATTCATCCCCTCATTCCTCTCTCTTGTCCCTCTCCCACCCTTTCTGGAACCTTCCTTATTTCTCCAACATCCCCCCTCTCCCTACTTACTGTCATGTGATCCACTGAGTTTTCTTAGGGCTGGATGCATATGCAGGAGTCCATTACCTATTGGGTTACTGGCAACTTTCCTGAGGCGTCAACCCTGAAGAAAAATGACTGTCCCTACTCCAGCAGCCGTTAACTACCAATAACTACTTAGGTGTGTCTCTTCACTATTCCTGCAGAACTGGAATTTTTTGTGGGTGCTGGGATCCAAGCTTAGGTTCTTATGCTTCTGCAGCCAGCACTGTCTGAACCATCTCTCCAGTGGGACCCTTCATCTCCATCCCAGGACCCCGGGATCTTGACTGCACAGAGTGGAGACATCTGCAGCCACAGTGTGACTGGCTGCCTCATGCTCCAGCCACCGAGCCATCTCCATCTCTAACTGTGAGCCAAAACAAACCATTCCTGAAGTGTTGTTCGGTTCCAGTGATGAGAAAATCTGCTACCACATGGGGAGAAGTGCATCCCACCCTCGCTCACTCTCCCTCTAAGTCACCACTACATAGGGCCACGTCTTTCCCCCTCGCTTTTCACCAGTGAGTTCTGGGACAGAATGAGAGTGCAGAGATAGGTACTTGGGTATCGTGATGGGCAATACCGATTGTCAGTACCACAGGGGCTAGAATCATCTTGAGGACCAATCTCAGCATCTTTTAAAGATTAGCTGGACTAGGCTGTTTTGTTTCTGGACCCGAGGACAAAGGACTGAGGTGGATATTTTACATAGTAAGCTGGATAGCAGCTTCCCGATAAACCTGCCCTTAATATATTCCATTCTGGCTTAAATTGTCTCATTTCAACAGCACAGAACCCACAGGTTAACCCATAGCGGATGACTCACTCTCAGTGTTGTTAGCACCATCGCACAGCTGAACTCCTAGACTGCACAGAAAGGGGGAAGCTAGCCAGGCACCGACAGCCCTCCCTGCTTCCTGGCTGTGGCTATGAACTCAGCCTTGCTGTCCCATATTCCCAGCCGTGATGGAGTCTATCTCCCATCCATAAGCTCAAATAAGTCCTATGTTCTTTTAGATGTTTTAAGGCATTTATTACACTCACTTATTCAGGGTATGTGTACGTGCATGTAAAAGCATATGTATGCATGACATGGTGCATGTGTGGAGCTCAGAGGATAACTTCTCAGTCCGTGCCTCCACCATGTGGGCCCCAGGAATTGGGAGGTCATCGGACACGGCAGCAAGTGTCTTTATTCGCTGAGCCATCTCGCAGGACCCTCTGAGGTAAGACATTTCGTGGAGAGGAGAGCAGCTAATGGTTAACATCTCCCAATCTCTCGCCACATACCCATCCTTTTTTTAGAAACAACGCTGTCCTCCAACTCTGGCTATTGTTGTCGATACTTAGTTGTTTCCATGGAAACGCATTTATCAGGAAACAGTAGCATTGAATTGGAGACGTGCATGCCATGTTTAGAGTGGCATTCACAGGACAGGTGAGAATGGCCCAGATACCCTTTGACTAACAAATGGATAAACATCGCAGGCAACATCTGCACAGTGATAGAGCTGTGTCAGCGGGAAGCGCTGGCGGCTGGAATGACATGGTAAGGCTAAGGGAAAGACACCACTCCTACCACTACTGTGCTTACAAACATGAGTCACCACACCAGGCTTTCCTGGGGGTGCTGGGGATCAAACTCAGGCTGGAGAGAAAACACCTTGTAGACAGTACCGGCTTGTTTCCTGCTCTGTGTGCAGAATAGCACTGGTCCATTTCCAGGCTGGTGCTAGGACAGACACCCCATGGCACGTCATAAGGGTCTGAATGCGTTGAGCCTGGGCTTGAGAAGGGGACTTGGCTGAGTGTTGGGGGAGGGGTTGTGCAGCCACTAACGCTTTATGCAAAGTGCAAATTACCCAACAACTCTTTTCCTTGTGCAGGACAGGGGAGGGCTAATTCCACCCGGGACAACATGCAATAGATAAAAATAACTCCAGTGTCTCGGGGAGACAGATATTAAAGCAAGGCACTATGGAGGGAGGGGGACACATTCTATTCTTAAAGTCATAATGAGTGCAGTGGGTTGGAAACAGGCTAACAGGCCTGCTGCATTCTCCAGCGCTGCTATCTAGACTGCTGTGGAAGGGCTCTATTAAAAACAGCAGTCCTGTTCCTGCTGCCTGCTGCCTGCTGCCCCTGGCTCTGTGCTCCAGGTCTGCGCTCTCAGAATAATCTCACCCACGTGTCTCATGGCTCTGCGGCTAAGCTCTGAGCCCAGAGTCACTGTGGAGTTACTATTTCTGCAGAGCTCCTACCTGGAAATATTGGCAGTATCCTAGGGAGTCTGGAAGTGCTCACCATACTGGCCTTCTGCCGCACTGCCCCCAAGCCTCATGGTTTTTTGAAAGGGACACTTCTTGAGATGTGGTGGGATGTCACAGAGGAAACCCTTAACCTACAGGAAAATGCTGGGTGACCTGAGACATGTGTCCTGTCGTTGTCAGAGTCCGTGGACAGACTCAGTGGACATGTGTCTGAGTCTCTCTTCTACTCAGCTTCAGTTTCTGCATCTATGTGAAAGACTACTCAGCAGGGGCCAGATTGGGACCAGAGAAGTGGGTTCTCAGGGAGTAGAGGCAGCAGTCCTTCATTCCCTGCTGGCAGCCCTGCAGGCTAGCCAGCAATGGGAGACTGTGGCAAACATCCTTTCACAAGAAGTTGAGGGTGCTGCCTTGTCAGAGGCTCTGTACCTTGTCAGATACTGAAATCCAGGCCAGTCCCAGCCAGAGTACAACTCGGCCCCCCCCTCCCCCGTTAGCTGCCTTCCCTCTTAAGCTTACTCCTCACTCCCAGCTCCTGGAGTGCCTCCAGAAGCCATTGTTAAAGACAGAGGACTGCACCTGACCCTTGGGAGGCCGCTGGATGGATTTGCCTCTCAGCCACCTAACCCACTCATGTCCCCGAGGCTCAGGCTCCTCCCTGGTAAACATGTGCGCATGTGTCACCAGATCAGTCAGCTGCCCTGGGCAGGGCCTGAGAAACTGAAATTTTAACAGGGTTTTGGCAGGCTGACACTTTGAGAGGAGAGAGGTTGAGATGGCTTGCTTATGTCGGGGACCTGGCACATGCCCCAAAAGCTGAAACTTTCAATCTGATTGTAAGCCAGGGAAAGCAGCTTCCCTCCCTCCCTCCCTTCCTCCCTCCCTCCCTCCTTCCTTCCTTCCCTCTTTTCTTTCTTCCTTCCTTCACCACAGAAGCTGTGATCTACACCTGAACCCCTGAACCTCATTTCTGAGCCACTTCTTTTTTTTTAATTTTGAAATTTTTTAAAAATTTATTTATATTTCAGATGTTATCCCCTCCCCCCCCAGAAACTTCCTATTCCATCCCCCCTCCTCCTGCTTCTATGATGGTGTGCCCCAACCCACACACCGACTCCCACCTCCCTGCCCTCAAATTCCCCCACACTGGGCATCCAAACAAGGACTTCCTCTCACACCTATGCCCGACAATGCCATTCTCCTCTACATATACAGCTGGCGCCATGGGTCCCTCCCTATGTGCTCCCAGGCTGGTGGTTTAGACCCTGGGAGCTCTGGTTGGTTGGTATTGTCGCTCTTCCAATGGGGCCGCAAGCCCCTTCAGCTCCTTCAGTCTTCTCTCTAACTCCTCCATTGGGAACCTTGTGATCAGTTCAATGGTTAGCTCTGAGCATCCGCCACTGTATATGTCAGGCTCTGGCAGAGCCTCTAAGGAGACATCTATATCAGGTTCCTGTCAGCATGCGCTTCCTGGCATCCACAACAGTGTCTGCCTTTGGTGACTGCACATGGGCTGGATACCCAGGTGGAGCAGTCTCTGGACGGCTCCTCCTTCATTTTCTGTCCCACATTTTGTCTCCATATTTGCTCCCATGAGTATTGTTACTCCTTCTAAGAAGGACCAAAGCACCCACACTTTGGACAATTTTCTAGACAAATACCAGGTACCAAAATCAGGAACAGATAAACCATCTAAACAGTTTCATAACCCCTAAAGAAATAGCAGCAGTCATTAAAAGTCTCCGCACCAAAAAAAAGCCCAGGACCAGATGGTTTTAGTGCAGAATTCTATCAGACCTTCAAGGAAGACCTAATACCAATTCTCTTCAAACGATTCCACAAAATTGAAACAGAAGGAACAATATCCAATTCGTTCTATGAAGCTACAATCACATACCTAAATTATACAAGGACACAACAAAGAAAGAGAACTTCAGACCAATGTTCCTTATGAATATCGATGCAAAAATACTTAATAAAATTCTCTCAAACCGAATCCAAGAACACATCAAAGCAATTATCCATCATGATCAAGTAGGCTTTATCCCAGGAATGCAGGGTTGGTTCAATATACGAAAATCCATCAACGCAATCCATTATATAAACAAACTCAAAGAGAAAAACCACTTGATCGTCTCACTAGATGCTGAGAAAGCATTTGACAAAATTCAAAACCCCTTCATGAGGAATTCAAGGCCCATACCTAAATGTAGTAAAAGCAAGATACAGCAACCCAGTAGCCAACATCAAACTAAATGGAGAGAAATTGAAGCAATCCCACTAAGATCAGGGACTAGACAAGACTGCCCACTCTCTCCCTATGTATTCAATATAGTTCTTCTTAAAGGTTCACATTTGTCATCTCTTGCTAGTGGCATGAACCCTGGGCAAGTGAATCCTGCCAGGCCATCTGGTTCTTTGGAAGCATGCCCATCGCTGGTGGTTCTGGCATGGGCAGACGCTGGACTCTCTGAGCAAGCCAAACCAGTACCCAACAGGCAGTGTCAGAGCCGGTGGAAGGGGAGGGGCTAGACTCTCTGATGTGCTACCAGGCAGAACCTGAGCGCCATTTGTAAATCACTGGCACTGTTAGGTCACCCTGTGGCTGATTCTGTTCACTGGGCCCCCATTCATGTCAAGCTGGGGTATACGTAAGCATGGACAGACAGTACATCCACATCTCCCTGGTCATAGCCCAGCTCCCAGGGCTTACTGCAGCCTGCTGTCCACTCAGAAGCCCCAGGAAAGCCAGATCCTCACATGGGGACACCTGAAGCACTCCAGATGCCAATTCCAACTGGATGGCCCAAAGGTAGAGGGAGAATGGGTCAGAGAGAGAAATAGAGAAGCTGAGAAGGGGAAAGAAAAGAAGGGAGGACTGGAAGGAAGCTAATATTTTGTGGGCTTGTGCATAAATCAGATACCCTCTCTCCACTTGTTTATGAAGCAGCGTGCTGAGCCGGGCCTTGCTACCACACTTTCAAGCTAAGAAATACTGTGGCTCAGAAAAAGTATGTCTCTCCTTTAGTGCAAAAGGGGAAGAATCCAAATTCAGGACCAGCAAGGAGACCTAAGACATGGCTGGAGGTCCTCAGCAGGGGTCCCTGGAGGAAACCACACTGGGTGGAGTGTGCATCTGCTCTCACCTCCCACCGTTACTGCCTCCACAGTCTGCTTCCTGCCCCCACAGTGTCCTTCCTTCAGGTCCCAGGGTTCCTGGGATGGCTGCTGGTACAGAGTCCAGAGGCATTTAAACTTCTACTCCAGTAGCTGAGAGCCAGGGGCAGCTGATGGTTGGCTGCAGGAGTGCTGTGGACATGGGTGACAGGCCAGAGCACGCAGGCTTTCTGGATGTTATATATACCAGATGCCAGCCATCCTGAGCCATGATCCCCATAAGTGGAGGGTCCACTTTCCCTGCCAGCTCTGTGATTTTCCAGGTAAGCCGACTCTGGCATGACAGCCTCTCATTCAAACATTTTTTTTTTTGATTGGCTAGCTTGTACTGGGGCCACAGAAAGAACCTTAGGCAAGCTTGTGGCTATCAGATCAGGTGTTGGAGGGAAATCTGGGCTTCAGGTCTGGTCAGGCTTGTATTCATATTCTTGCTCTGCCCTCTAGTACCGCTGCGCAAAGGACTCAGCCTCCCTAAGTCTTGGTGTTCCCATCTGTACAATGAGGACGACTTCTGCAGTATCTGTGAGCTGCTATGAGAATTCAGGAAGATGCAATCTATTTGCTATATACAGGGCAGAGAGAGTCAGGCTCTTAGGCGGCTGGTCAGCACGAGACAGGGACCGGAAAGTCAAGAGCATGACTCAGCTTCCTCAGCACGTTCATATTTTAAAACAGTATGGAGTGTGCTTTTCCAACATCCAAAGGCAAGACATAGCTGGGGGTGTGGCTCAGGGGTAGAGCACTGGCCTAGAATCTCCCAGTGAGGGGTTGTGGGTGTGGCTCCGTGGTAGTTTCTTGCACAGCAGGTTCAAGGCTCCAGGCTTCATTCCCCAGTGACAGGCAGGCAGGCAGGCAGGCAGGCAGACAGACAGACAGACAGACAGACACACACACACACACACACACACACACACACACACACACCTATCTTTCTGTTTGCAGGTAGTAGTTGCTTGCAGCGGCTACATGGGCTTCTCTGTGCCCTGTGCTGATAGGTTATCTGAGAGATCTGGGGTGAGCCTAGAAGGCTAGAAGAGCCTTCTCTTTATATCAAGGGGCAGCCTGAGTCCAGTTTTGGATTTTGATGCAAATAGTCTCTGTCAGAAGGGCGTGGGCTCTGGATCAACATCCTGAAGGAGACAGCCTGAATCCTTAAAGTCATCTTTATGGGCAGCTTGCAAAAGATAGACTAGGGTGGGGGCGTGGGGACTGTGTATTGGCTCAGCCTTGGCAGG
This sequence comes from Rhabdomys pumilio, assembly GCA_030674055.1. Taxonomy (NCBI): domain Eukaryota; kingdom Metazoa; phylum Chordata; class Mammalia; order Rodentia; family Muridae; genus Rhabdomys; species Rhabdomys pumilio. The sequence continues at coordinate 10,662,648 of JANHMN010000004.1, read as the reverse complement.
ATGCTTTGATGACTCTAGCGGCTTCTGAGTGGGCCCTAGGTCCAGAATCCCCCAACTTCAGGAATCCTGTTCTCATGAGCCTTACTATTTTGGGGGCTGGGACTTACTTTTATACAGATTTCAGGGTGTCTGGGGGCACATATACAATGAAGACACCATTTCAACTGTGACATACTTAGCACAATGCCTGCTACACTGTGAACAGTGGAGACGAGCTATGGTCACTTTGGTTGCCCCTGTGGCTGCTCTGATCTCCTTAAATGAGGGGCAGGAGAACTCACTGCTAAGTTCCCCAGGGCCAGGGACATTACAACTCTGATTGTCACTTCCTGAACTCAGTCATCACTCTGTGACACCTTCTGTATATCAAATACCTTACAAGACCCTGGCTGTGTAAACTGAAGAGATCATAGCCCTCGGTGGAAGAATATTCCCCTTGAACTGCACAGACCTGGGAGGCTCAGGTGACCCTGGGTCTGGAAGAAGGTCAAGGAGGAGATAGGCTGCCCCAAGCCCAGCTTTGACGCTACTGGGCCACTCCCCAGCCTCCACCATGTATTCTAATCCCCTCGCACACTCCAAACGTTGCCTGGTGCTTATTTGCAAGGCTTCCTGGATCTCCGCACACAGACTTCTGCCTACACGGCCTTGGGGCAACCCGAGGAAGATGCAGAGAATGGCTCACACTCATGCAGCCCTTGATGAAGTGCCAGTCTGGTGAGATGATGTATAGCGTGTCAGATAGATGGTGACGTTTTAATCACTCACAGGCAGAGCGGGCAGCTGCCTAATGGAACTGTCGGTCTCACTGACAGTCGGCATCTGTGGCTTAGACTCAGAGAGGATGCTTGCTTCCTCTGGCACCCTAGAACAAAGGCTTCAGACCATCACCCGCATGCACACAGAGGCTTCTAGAGACTTCCGTCTTGTTGGGCTTGGAGGTACCTGAGTGGCACCACCCTTGCCTCACTCCTCTCATCCTTGCAGTGCAAACAGTGGGTGTCCTGTGCCCATTGTACAGAAGAGAAAACTGAGGCTCAGAGAGAAGGCCCTGAGGCTCAAGTGATCAGAGGCAGAACAGGAATGTACATTCCCCCCCACCCAATGTGCCTAGACCTAAGTGTGATGACATCATCAATGAGAGACCAGAGAAGGGAAACAAAAATGAGAAAAAAGATGAGTAAGGGGCAAAACTATAAGCCAATGAAGTCTTGGGAGAAGAAGAGAGAGAGGACCTACCCTAGGTGGATGAATGCTTCCTGGCCTGGTCTTCATGTTTTATCTGCCATTTACATGTGTGTGACCTTTGAAGATTTATTAAGCATTTATTAAGCACCAACTATGTACTAAGTGCTATGTACACTGGGGATATTGTGCAGATGGGAACCAATGAAAGGCACTAGCTTCCCAGAGTAGACAGCAGAGGCAGGCAGAGGAGCAGACAGGGCAGAAGTGGGGGTACAGAATGAAGACTCTGGAGTCTGATCACACAGGATCAAAGGTACAGAGTTCACAGGGAGTCCTCAGTTGGGATTGCAGCCTGGGGACAGGAGACAGGAGACACCTTCCAGGCTACCATGGACTCTATCAATTAGGACAGCTGTAGACCTAGGGCTCCGAGTTACAAGAGGCAGTGATGGCTATGTCGGCCCTCATGGCTCATGGCCATTCTGTGTGACCAATAACAACAGCCCCAGAAGCCCTTGGTGGGCCCCAGTGGCTGGCTCTCACGCCCATAGGATCTGTGAACATTATAAATCCGTCAGCCCAAATTCCAGAATTGCGAGAGCTTTTAAACAGATTGCTAGTGTATCTTTTACTTTTATTGTGTCAGAAACACAAATGAAAACAGCTATGATTTGTTCCTCAATAAACAGAGGCAGTCTCAGGAGGGGAGGATCATGGCCTGCCTCTTCCCTCAGCCCACTCCTCCTATGATATAAAGCCTGTTCTGAACAACCTGCTTGTAGGAGGGGCACGGGGCCTTGCTGTCTATTAAACAAGGAAGGGACAACTCAGCCTACAGGCTGCTGCCGGCGCTGTGAAAGAGTCAGACCCAAGTTCAGACGTGGGTCTGCTGCTTGCTGGCTGTGTGGCCTCACGCCAGTCATATAACTGTCATATAACGTCTTTGAGACACTGTTACCTTCCCGTGTGCAAATAAAGTAATGGAGTTGGAATTGCTCTGGTCAGTGCCTGGCATGAGAGGGCGCTCAGTAAATCCAAAGTTATTATCGCTGTGGCTGTGTTAACATTTGCTACAAAATGAGGACATAACTCCCAGCCCCAGTGCCCAGGTAGAGCGACTCATACTTAAGGGGGACAGGAAGTAAGGATATCTTTGTCACTGTAGTGTGCTGCACACAGGGGAGGGAGGATAAAAAGACAGAGGGACATTCTAACATTCTATTTCTATTTGATTTGTGCTAGCTTTGCCTCTGTGCATTCCCTTCCTCTGTTCCTTCCTTCCTTCCTTTCTTCCTTCCTTCCTTCCTTCCTTCCTTCCTTCCTTCCTTCCTTCCCTCCCTCCCTCCCTCCCTTCCCTCCCTCCCTCACTTCCTTCCTTCCTTCTCTCCCTCCCTCCCTCCTTCCTCTTTCTTCTTTTCTCCCTTCTTTCCTACCTTTCTTCCTCCCTCCCTAGCTTCCTTCTTTGGTTCTTTCCTTCCTTTCCCTCTCCTGCCCTCCCTCCCTCCCTTCCTCCCTTCTTCCTTCCCTTCTTCCTCCCTCCCTTTCTCCTTCCCTCCCCCCTTAACTTTCTCCTTAAGATGGGGTTGGTTGGAGTGTAGGCTGGCCTTGAACTCACTATTTAGCCAAGGACACCCCAAATTCCTCATTTTCCCACCTTACAGGTTTGCACCACTATGCCTGGCTTATGCAGTGCTTCCTGCATGCTAGGCAAGTCCCCTACCAACCAAGCCACATCCCAGCCCTCTTCCTTTCTTCCCTCTCTACCTTTGGAATTTAGACTGCTGAGTTTAGCCCCTCCTAGAGCCGAGCTAAAGAACAAGGTTCTGCCTTCTGAGGAATCTGAGAAACTCTCACTTCAAGGGAATTCTTTATCACCGCTTCTTGGCAACTTCACAAGCTATTTTGTATGAGTCTCAGAACTACAGAAAGCAGCTGTTGCAAGACACAGGCCTGCAGAACGGTCTCCTGTCTTCTGCTAGGAGAATGTGCCTCGTGTCCTTCCAGCACAGGAAGTGTGACTGGCCCTTGACAGAGCCTGGCGGTCTCAGATTATCCCAGTCTGTGCCAGAGTATGACAGGGATGCAGTTGTGGTCACTCTTGGCAGACCTGGGTTTCTTCTGATTCTACCTTTGCCTTGATACTGCCTCAGGCTGCATGCAGTCCAGGATGCTGTGTGCAGTCCAGGATGCTGTGTGCAGTCCAGGATGCTGTGTGCAGTCCAGGATGCTGTGTGCTGTCCAGGATGCTGTGTGCAGTCCAGGATGCCTCTTGTCCATCTCTTGGGGTCTGAGGGCACTGTGATCTGATGATCCTACCGCCTTCTATAGCACCACACCCATCGTCCCTCACCACACACATCCTCTGACAAAAGTCTGAATGTTGACTTTTATTTCTGTATGTGCCTCTTGCTATGTCTGAGCTACCACTGTGCCCTTGAATATACGAATATCAGAGGGATAGAGAGAGAACGTAGAGGACAGTGTGAGAGACTGCAGTCAGCCCATTAGGGTAAATCAAGACTGAAGGCGGAGCCACTCACCACATCCATCCTTCTCCTCCCTCCTTTCATTTATGTGTCTGTCCGTCTATCCACCCACCCACCCTTCCAAGCACACCATTCCCAAGCACATCCACTCACTCACCCAGTCATTTGCCCTGGTGATGCAATGGATGACCAACCCACTGAAGCTCCTGTTGGTGGGGCTGTCAGCACCCTAAGTTACCAGCCCCGTGGAAGCCAAGGAATAACAAGGAAGGAGGAAGCAGGCCTTCCCTGCTGAAAGGGAGCTCTCTCATCTGAGTTCTCTCTCCTTCAGCGGGGATGATAATACATCCTACAGATGTTAGTGCTCTCTTCACCGAGAAGCATGTCCTGAGATCCTGGATCTGGTCCACAGGGATGCTTGTGAGACACACTCTTGCTTCGAGCATATGTTATACCAGGCTGAGAGCCCAGTACTGACACAGCTTTGGAGAGTGGAGCTGAGAACTGATGAGAGTGTTTCAGAGAGCTCCTGCTAATCGTGGTGAGAAGGAGGAGAGGGAGGAGGAAGGGGAGGAGGAGGAGAGGGAAGAGGAAGGGGAAAACGATGGAGGAGAATAGAGAAGAGGAAAGGGTAAAGGAGAGGAAAGATGGAAGGATTGAAGATGAAAGTAAGGATGAGGGAGAAAAGAGGGAAGATTAAAGAGAGAAAGAGAGGGAGGAGGAGGAGAGGGGAGAGAAGAAGGAAATAGAGGAGAGGGAATAGAGGGAGGAGGGGACATCAGCATCTCCAGTCCCAGGTACCTGCTAGGAACCAGGCCCTTTCCTGCCGACACCTTGTCTTATCCTTGTTAGTGACCCCATTTTACAGATGAGCAAGCAGAGACTTAGAGAGACCCAGCAGCCGGAGATGGTGAGAAGATACAAGTTTGTGCATGTCACTGGGGCCAGGCTCCTGACAGGCTGGCTCTGGGGTCCAGCTGGATTCCAGTGGGTAGAAGAATCTCCTGTTGGTGGGATCCAGAGAATCTACTGCCGTGAAGCTTGATTCCTACTGAGTACCCGGGTGGCTCCACATGCTTGCCACAGAGGTGGAGGACAGGGGTGGAGCCGAAACCCGCTGTCTTAGTTACTTTTCTATGGCTGTGAGTAAACACCACAGCTAAGGTAATTTACAAAAGACAGGGCTTAATTGGCCTATTTTAGAGTAGATTCCATCCACATACCGGTAAAATTCTTTAAGCTACACCAGCAGCAGCCTCAGGAATGTCCTGTTTATCACCCATCAGGAGGCCACATGGAGTGACTATTCACAGCTCCGAGGTTTATGTGAGTGCACTCTGGGACAGTCATGGGATGAAATCACCTATCCTCGTAGTCCATGAGACAGACTCTCATTGAGTGCTGTATTCCTGTACCTTGGGAGCACTAGGTTTAAGGCGTGGGTTAGGTTTGGGTTAGGTATGTGTGAAGAGCCAAACTCTATCCATTGTCATCGCAAGGTACCAAGAGATGAGTTTGAAAAAGGACAAACTAATACACGCAAATGTCTACATACATACCAGTTATTTCAAGTTAGGAGGGAAGAACGAGTGCTCTGGCTGCAAGTGTGGGAAGTACCGGGCTCTGGGGAGCTGGAATCAGGGGAGAAGCGTGTGTGTGTGTGTGTGTGTGTGTGTGTGTGTGTGTGTGTGTGTACCAGAACTGGCATTTTCAATTAAGGCTATTTAGTATGCTTTGATTTTTAAATTATGTGCATGTATTACTTTAGTAAAAGTAAAAATTAAGAAAAAAAAATTAAAAGCTCAAAGGATAGACAAACTCCCGCTGTGAGTTTCCTCACTCCTCTGATCCCACTGTGTAATGTGCTTTGAGATGGCACTGCAGCCTCCGGGCAGGAGCTTCAGTGCAGAGGAGTATGAGAGGCTCACTGGAAGAATCCCGAGCAAATGCAGCATAGTGAAGACTCTAGACATTAAAGATCTGGGGAACAGTTCACTTAATGATAAAGGGTATGGACATGGTCATGTGACTGCTACAGGTGAACATGGCCCTTCCCCTGGGGCCTCACCACTGGTTCCTTGGCCCATGTTTGGCTCTAAACAGAACTGTCACTCCTCTCATTGGCTCTGCTGTGATTTGAGGAAGTTCTCCCTGAAGCTTAGGCACTGAGGGCCTGGTTCTTGGCCTCTGGTGGTACTAGGTGAGAGTGTAGTCTTTAGGAGGTAAAGCCTAGCAGAAGGAAGGCATTTCATCAAAGGATATATCTGAGGAGGTCATTGGTGCCCTGACCCTCTCTTTTTGATTTTTGAATGTCATAAAGTGAAATTCAGAAGTTTACTCTGTCACATACTGTCTGTTATGATGTATTATACAGGCCCACACAGAGCTGAGTGACCATGGATTGAAACCACTGAAACCTTGAAACAAAACAAGCCTTTTATCATTATAAGTTGGTTGGCGCAGGTATCTTGCCATAGTAATGGCATAGTAATGGGAAGATGACTATCACAGGCTGTACTTGGTTTCCTCATCTGTAGCATGGTCTGCTTGACCTTGGCTGTTTATCATTATTCTAGATAGATAACCCAATACAGATGGGTTCACTCCAGTGAAAAGGGAAAATCAACTAGGTCATTTATTTATTCATTCATTCACTGAAAATGGAGCAGCCACCTAGTATGTGCCAGGCACGGTGTAAAGGGCTGGGTATAAAAAAGGATGGCCTCCTTTGATGTTTAACTTCTGCATTTCAGGTGAGAGAGAACAGAAATGGTACACTAGTAAAAGATGCCTCAAGAGAGGTTACACCTTATGCTGCCCAGGAAGGCACATAAGAAGGAAGCCTGGCATTATTGCATAGCTAGGCAAGTACTCGTGGAGAAAAGAGTACCTCAGAAAAGTCTTTAGAGATCTGGGCCTGCACATGCCTAGGATAATAGTCGTCAGGAGAATCTGGAGTCAGAAGTGTGACAAGCCTGTGCTGACTGGCCAGAAGGCTTGAGTGGGTACCACAGGGTAAACAAGGGGAGCAGAGGTGATGCAGTCAGAAAGTGACTTTGATGGCCCAGTCCAGTCCTAGAGAGACCCTCTAAGTCAGTGGTGTTCTAGTCACTACACATCAGTGGGCTCTCAAAACAAACAAACAAACAAGCTCTCCTGCTTTCTGTGTTGAAAACTCCTAGTGTGACCAATGTTGAGCTGTCAATGAGACATGGTGGTCACTGAATGAGGAGATGGGAGGGGACAGGCACATCCACTCTGTGCCTTGCAGCACTCCCATAGCTGCTAGCTATTACTGTTACCACAATACTTTCTGTTAGATTTTGCATTTCTGAGACAGGCTCTTTCTACATAGCCTAGGCTGGCCTGGAACTGTGATCCTCTTCCTTCTGTCTCCTAAGTGCCAGGCATGCTTTTTTTTTTTTTTAATTACATTTATTGATGTTTGGTGGGGCACATGGATGCCATAGCAGGTTCATGGCAGTCAGAGGACAGCATGCTAGTGATGGTTCTTCCTCTCTATCACATAGGCCCAGGGATTAAATTGAGGTCCCTAGGCTCAGTAGCAAGTGGCTGCATTCACTGATCTATCTCCTCAGTATACCTACTAGAATTTTAAAGAGTGATCAGTGGGGCTGGAGCGATGGCTCAGTAGTTAAGAAAACACAGTGCTTTTGCAGGGAACCTGTATTCGATTCCCAGCAACCACATTGGATGGCACAAAAATCTGTCAGACTGCTCTTGCTCCCAGATGCCTAAGCTTAACATATTGATCATCTTTCACACTTGAGCTTGTGCATTAGAACATTACCCATCTATGACTCAGCTACAGTTGAGTTCCTTCAGAAATCTCAACAGTGCCACTTTGTACACAATTTGATGAGTCTCAAGCCTTTGCACTTGTGTGTATGTGTGTGTGTTGCTGGGACCAAGCACATGGACACTTTGTCAAGTGCTCTACCACTGAGCTACATAAGCAGCACTTACTTTTATGAGTTACATCTCACTATGTTTTCTAAGTTGGGACAGAATTTACCAACCTCCTCCCTCAGCCTCCCAGGTCCTGGCATCACAGCCTTTCTCTACCATCTCCAGTGTGGCTCTGGTCCAACACATACTGTCTCTTCTACCTCTGTCTCCTCCTCCTCCTCTTCCTCCTCTTCCTCCTCCTCTTAATTCTCCTCCTCTTCCTCCTCCTC
>JANHMN010000004.1:10629086-10646161 GCA_030674055.1 Rhabdomys pumilio | reverse complement strand
CACACACACACACACACACACACACACACACACACACACACACACACGCAGTTATACACGTATGCAGGTACCAAGCATCACATGGTGTGTTATTAACATGTGCAAATTTTCCGTTGCATATGTATGGTGTGTGTGTGTGTGTGTGTGCCTGTACTTGTGGTGGCCTGAGGTTGACACTGAATGTCTTTATTGATCATTTTGGACCTTATATATTGAGGTAGGGTCCTTTCCGAACCCAGAGATCACTATCTGGGCTTTTATAGGGATGCCTTATCTCTGCCTCGACCCCTTACTGGCATGATATGGGTTCTGGAGCCCTAAACTGTGGTCTTCATGCTTGGATGACAAGGACTTTATGAGCTGAACCATCCTCCCAGCTTCATGTACAATTTATTGAGAGAGAGAGAGAGAGAGAGAGAGAGAGAGAGAGAGAGAGAGAGCGCTTAAATATGCTTGGACCAGGGAGTGGCACTATTTGGAGGTGTGACATTGTTGGAGGTGTGTCACTGTGGGCGTGGGCTTTAAAACCTTCATCCTAGCTGCCTGGAAGCCAGTCTTCCACCAGCTGCCTTCAAATGAAGATATAGTAACCTCAGCTCCTCCTGCACCATGCCTGCCTGGGGGCTGCCATGCTCTTGCCTTGACGATAATGGACTGAACCTGTAAGCCAGCCTCAATGAAATGTTGTCCTTATAAGAGTTGCCTTGGTCATGGTGTCTGTTCACAGCAGTAAAACCCTAACTAAAACATAGTGTGTGTGTGTGTGTGTGTGTGTGTGTGTGAGAGAGAGAGAGAGATATCTCTTTTTTCACATCATTGAAGGCAGAAGGGTAGAGGATGAGAGAGTGGAAGGAGTTAAGCTCCGGCAGCCAGGCTGGCCCACACAGCCCCTTCGGCAGCTTTCTGCCAAGATATTTAAAATGAAACAGCTGTGCATGAGGAAGACCGAGCGCTGTTCCAGCTCAGAGCACGGACAGGATCACTCATGCCTGCGATTTGACGGGCGGCGTAATTGCTCTAAGCCCTATTATCTTCCCGAGCAGTTGCTGAAGGGTCATCAGGACACCTTCAATGAAAGGCTAAATTCTTCTATACACACAATTTTAATAATTACAGCCTTCCTTTCCTCCGAGCTTGAAATGCAAAGTCCTGTTCTAAGGAGCGGCGTCGAGGCTTCAGGCCCATGTCTGGGGCCTCTGTAGCCAGGCGTGGAGGACCTGGTGTTTCTCTAGTGTCCTTGGGGAATCACCTGGCCAATTATTGTTTGACGGTATTGTTTGTGTGCATGTGTGTGTATGTGTGTGTACATGTTCTGTGTATACATGTTTATATGCATGTGCATCGAGACACCAGAAATTGACATCAAGTGTTTTCTTTTGATTGCTCTCCATCTATATTTTGAGACAGGGTCTATCACCGACCCTGGAGCTCACTAACACAGCCACGCTGGCAGTGCACCAAGGCCTAGGGATCTGCTTGTCTCTGTGATAACCAGCTTGTGTGCAGACGCGCCCAGCCTTTTACCAGGATGCTGGGGATCTGAACTCCGGTCCTCAGGCACTTTATTGACTGAACCCTCTCCCCAGCCCCATTTGCTGACATATATTTTCTTTCATATGCAGAAAGAAGAGAGGACCAGCTTCTGCAATTATCCCTGGATATCACTGTGAGGCGGCCATTGCTTTAGAACCTGGGACCAAAGAAAGGGCAGGCCTGCGACGATGGCTGTGGACAGTGTGTCATAACACACTATCTTGTGTCTGTGTTGTGCTGTGGGGGGAGAGGACAGAGTCATCTATGTCATCCCTGCATCTGTGATGCACAGCCCAGACTGAGGGATTTTGAATGCTCATATAGCTTGTTACTGTTTTGATTTCTGAAGCCGTGTTCTGTAAACTTGGCTGAGCTCAAACTCAGGATCCTCCTGCTTCAGACCCCTGAGTGTTGAGAAGATAGATATGTCCCACCATGCTCAGCAGAGAGACTGTTTTACGGAGTAGTCACTATGCACCCAAACCTGTCTGGATGCTGGACTGTGGGCACGAGGAGACATAGGAGTCAGAATAGCATCCTGACAGATATGGAAAGAAGCCATCAGGAAACAAGATGGCATACGTCTGTCCTTCACCCAGGACACAGGACTAGGATTCTTTGCCCTCCTCATGGGCTTAGCAGCCTCTTGCTGACCTGTCTGGATAGGTCCTGTGACACAATGTTTTTCTTTGTCTAAGCTTGTCAATCTGAAATGAGGGGAGAGGACCCATCCTAGGTCACCAGAAACATGTAAAATTTCAATCTTCTGGCGGGGGAGGGGGGGACCAGATTTTGTTTTCTGAACTCCCTTTCTACTCTATGAGGAGTCTTTCTCAGTGTGCCTTGCTCCGTGTGTGTGTGTGTGTGTGTGTGTGTGTGTGTGTGTGTGTGTGTACATGAGTCCACTTTATTTTAATAAGTTTGTTCCTATGTCGAAATTTTCCCTGTCTTGTAATTCTTTACTTGGCAGAGAAAACAAACTTGATCAAGACTCCAAGATGGCAACAGCCACACCTTAACAGACCCAGCCCTTGCCTTCTTGAAGGTGGTGTTGAAAGTGAGATGCATCTTAAGCAAGTCCGTTATGCACATAATATATGTTATCACAGGGGGGAGCCTGGGGCTTCTGGATCAACGGCCAGAACTAGCAAGTGGGTGTTGAGCACCGTTCAGTCAGGGGTGGGGGGCTCATTGCCCTGATGGACAGAATAGCACCCACTCAGAGGCAGGAAGGTGTCTTCTAAAACTCTGACCTGGCCACTGACCAGCCACCAGAGCTCAGGCAAATTGCCTCTCCAGACCTCAGTCTTGCCTCTAGAAAGTGCAAGCGGTGCTACTCAGCCCTCAAGATGGGTGGAGTCCAATAGCCTCCATGTGTTTCCCCTGAGGTCACAGGCTGTGCTGCAGCTTCTCAGTAAGCAGGGGGTGCAGGGGTTGGGGTTGGGCGTGAAGGTTGGGGAGGAGGACAGTCACATGAGGTTGAATCTGCTACCTGCTTGCTTACCTTCATTCACGCACTGAGATGCATGTGTGTAAACATGGTTCTGCCATCCCTATCATCATGGTATATCTCTATCTGTATCTAGTATATATTCAGGTGTTTACACAAGCTGCTTATCAGTCATCATCTATCCCACCTCTGGACCTCTGGACCTCTGCATCCATGTCCTGTCTGCTGTCTATACCCAGAGGTATCCTCTTTGTTGGCTCCTTGAAGTCAGTAGAGGTGCAGGATTCCCACAAGACTGGACCCAAGGGAAGCTTCTAGACCCTGTGGTCTTCAGATGCCAATCTGCACAGTGAAGTGTCCCTTTTCAAAAAACTCTGGTAACAACTTGAAGAAACATGAAAGGAGACTCTTCCCCAACCTCACCTCCAAATAAGAATGTAGCTGGTCAACACCAGGACCAAAGCAAGATCCAGAGCTTGAGCAGAAGCCAGTAGAGGCTCCAGGACTTCTGTCCACTGGCACTGGGCCACAATATGCATGTGATACTTTAGGCCAGACACCAGTGGTGACTTGGTGATGGTATTTGCTGTGTCGACCATTTATTCCTGGAGGAAGACTGGCTAAGACTCAGACAACAAAGGAAACATACAAGGCTTAGGAAATAAATGACACACACAAGGCTTAGTAAGCTCATGAAACTTACAAGATTTACAAGGCCCCCTTTCAAGGTTGTATCAGTAGCAAATTTTGGAGGCAGAGCAGGTACTAATCTGTCAAACTGCCTATGAGTATTGCAGGGATACCCAGATGCTCCAAGGCTGGTAGTTTCTAGTCATCTGTTAGGACTCAGGACAGCAGTGTCAGCAGATGCAGCTATCTGCTTTCCCATTCCTGCCTGATGCTTAGCTGAGTGGAGTCCCTCAGGCCCTGCAAGGTATCAGGGAAGCAAAGTGCAGTCTTCACTGTCCACCTTGAATGACACACCATTGACAAATCTTGCCAGCCCCTGCTAAGACCAGAAAGGGCACCAGTATGTGTTTAGATTCTGCAATTTACAGTAACATGCTGAAGTAGTTCCAGTGTCCCCAAGAGTCAGGAAGTGACACATTTTCTTGCTTCCCACATGCACTCATACCCCACCCCCCAAAATCCACTACAATGAATCCAAAACCTTTTGGACCTCATGATGGAGCTGGCTGGCAGGCCATCATTCTTATTATTGTCAAGAATATTACAGACAGGGGCTGGGGAGCTGGCCCATGCAGTAAAGTGCTTGACATGCCAACGCAAAGACCCGATGCTGAGCTTGCACGCTCTTGTAACCCCAGTGTTGGGGAGGAGGAGATGGGAGGCTCCCTGGGATTCATTGGGCAGCCAGCCTAGCCTACTCTGTAAGCCCTGGCCTCAGTGAGATACCTGGTGGGCACCTTCTGAGGAACTTCATACACCTGAGATTGACCTCTAGCATCTACATACATGTGCATATAGATAACATGCATCCCCCAACAATGTTCCAGCACCTCCTTCTTCCCAAGAAAGCATACCTTGAACATGCCCCACAGTCTGGGACTGTGCACATACATGGCATGTTCCATTAAATCCTTTCAGTTCTGGGTGACCATGGTGGTCCTGTAAGTTGCTCTGTACTGTGCCCAGCACCCAGAATGGCTTCCTGTTCAAACAGAGAACTTCATCGGTTCTGTAACCCATTGTTGTGGCCTCAGCCTGCAGTATGTGACCCTTCCAGTAACCCACAGAACCTTGTTCTGAGGTTTTATTGCTGCAAGGGGAAGAGTCTGGACAGACTCACATGCAAGCTCCAGTCAGCCCCAGTCTCACAGGCTGACATACAGGAAGTCCAGCGCTTGTTGCTGGGTGTGAAGGACTCCCCAGGTACCCACCTTATCCCTTGGGAGTCTACTGGGCTCAAGTTGCTTTAGAAAAATTATTGCCAGAAGCCACTGGGGTCAAGGCCACTGACGGTGAGATTCATACTCTCTGCCCCTGACTAGACCAGGCTGGCCCAATTATCAGCGGCTTCTTTTGCTGGACAGGGAGGCCTGTCTTCTGTGGTCTGAAGACCTGGGAGAGGCTGGCAGTGAGGAACAGGGAAGATACAGCTATCAATGGGATTGGCACATTTGAGTTCTTGTCACCACAGGGCACAGTCGCCTCAGCTCCAGAAAAACTTCACCTTAGACATCAGGGAGGAAGGGTCTTGATGTGTGTGTTTCCAGTGGCGGGTGATGCACATAGCACTATATATAGCAGGCTGGGGCCTAGTCACCTCTGTCTGAGCCATTACTGCAGAATCTACCACCCCAGAGCTCTCAAGAAAACAACTGCTGACTGATTTTGCTCTCAACCCTGCTGAGTTGGATGGGTGGGTGGGGATGACCTAGTCCAGCTCTGCCTGGTGGCTGAAAGACATACTAGCCAGGCATCACTGACACCTGGCTGTCAGCTGCGATGCTTGCTGTGGTCTTCTGTGGGCTGCTGGGATTTCCTTCCAACAAGGTGCCTGAGTTTCCAGTGTGGTAAAGACTCTGAACTCCCAAAATGTGTCTCTGCTCCATTCAATATCTATTCCCAGTGAAGCTAATCTAGATTTAAGAGGAGGAAATCGAGTCTGTTTCCACGGGAACAATAACAAAGAGTCCGGCCATCTTTAGCCATTCACAACCATTTTACGGATGAGGAGCCCGAGGTCCCAGTGGCCTCTGAGACTTTCTCAGACTGAACAGCAGAAATCCAAACCAGAACGCGGCTCCGAGTCAGCTCCAAGTACCCGCCCTTCCGACTCAGCAAACGCATGTAGACGGTTGGTTGGCTTTGCTAACAGGGCATACCTTCAGAAACAGGCCCAGAAAGGCCATTAAAAATAAGGCAGTGTTTGAGTTTCCTAAGATGGTTTGAATTTCCCAAAGCATTCCGTTTCCTTCAGGGATCCAAACTTGGGCTGTCAGCATGGGCAGCTAAGGCTTCATCGGAGCAAGCCCCAGGCTTAGGCAAGGAATGCGGGAAGGAATAGAGACAATCCCTAACTTGGACTTTCATTTTCTTTGTCCGGCATTCTTATTGCCACTGTACCTTCACTGCAGACTAGTCGGGGACAGGGGCGTGCCCTGGGCATAAAGAAATAAGTATAGTTACTAAGGAATTGTAAAAGGATATACGCTCAAGGCGGAAGGGGTTTGAAACCTCTCTTAGGTTCCTCTCCCCAATACTGGGTCATCTGCAATCCTGCTACCAGTTGTGAATTTAGACAAGGTAGCCAGTGGGGCCTAGCTGGTCCTGGGAGACAAATACCTTCCAAAGAAAGCTATCTGAATATCCCAAGGAGAGGTTGAATGTTTCGGGGGAAAGATGGAAGAGAAGATTTAACAAAACGCAGTCTCTTCTAAGTACATGTATATCGAGACAGGGCATCCTGTATCCCAGGCTGGCCTTCAGCTCCCTATGTAGTTTCTGCACACACTGGCCAATTGTATGTAGGTACTTGTGCTTGGAACAAGGGAGGGCTTTGCCACTGCCTCAGCCTCTCCTTCAAGGAAGGTTTTGCCGTTCCCATGGGTCTGAGGCATTGCGGTCCTTGACGTGGCTGGGGCCATGTCAAACATTACACATCGTGAGTTTTTTACATGTTCCCTCAATAATAAGACCCTGACTCAAAACAACAACAGCATCGTCATCCACAACAACAACAACATCCCACAAACCAAAAACTAGAAGCAAAGCATGTCCTCAAAGTGGTGACATTTAAAAAAAGATTTCATGATTTCGTGTGTACTGTAGCTGGAGGCCTTGCTTGATACATGTAGAATCCTGGGTCCCATCCTCAACAGTGAGAGAAATAAACAAGCAAAGGAGGAAAAAACAGTGCAAAAATGAACCCCAACGCATTAAATATTAATCCTTCTCAGCCAACTAAGCTTTAAAACGATGCCATGCAAAATACCAGTTAGCTGTTGGGTCTTGTAGAAGGCACAGGATTGCTCTTGGGTACCACTAAGTAGTTGGAAAAGCTGTGTTCCCAGGGCGTGAGTCTGAATGGTTTTGCTCGTTCTCTGACATTCCCACCCTCCTGTGATTTATTTGTGTAGAATCATCTTGTGAGTTTTCCCTGGAATGAGAGTCAAGATCTGGGGCTTGATTTATAGAAAGGCTCAACACATTTGGAAACAATAGACTCTCTTACATAAATACAAAGAATCCGGACAGAAAGCTGAATCCCTGATTGTGGCCACAGTGGGTGGAGAAGGGAGAGTGCCAGAATCTTGTTCGGTTCTAGAGTTTTCTTACAGTTGTGTGGAGAGCCAAGGAGGGAGGAATTCCTGGGGACTATGTTTTCCGTAGCTGCTTTCAGGGAGGGTCGGGTGGGTGTTGAGAGGCTGGGATTGTGGTTTCTTTCTGGAAAGAGAGAGACATAGTTTGGAGGCCACCAGAGAACAGCTGCTTCATAGCTCCACACATTGGAAAAGATAGAAATTCTCTGAGGTCTTGGATGCTGTGGGTCCTTGGTGGAACAAGTCGGCCTGGATGCTCAGATGAGCGCCAAGATATCTTGGTTGATTTATTCTGTCAGGTTCAGCTCTGGAGGCCAAGTTCCTCCCGAGTTAGTCTTTCTGGGTCATGGCTGCACTGTAGGCCCAGATTTTTTAAGTCATCCTTGAATTCTGAGGGGAGGGGCAGGCTGATGTTCCCACACAGGCCCCCGTGTGTTGGTCCTAGCCTTCCATCTTATTTAAGACAGGGGCTCCTGTTTGCTGCCTTTATGCACCAGGCTAGCTAGCCTGTGAGCTTTGCAGACTCTGTCTCCACATCCTATAATGCTACAGGAGATACAGCCTTGCAGATATGTATGACCATGTCCTGTTTTACACGGGTTCTGCACATCTAGCTTGGGACCAGGAATCCCTGAGATGAACCCTGCCTCTCTCTTGGACTTTTCTGCACCCAAACTTCCTTCTTTGTTGAGTTCGAGAGACTGAGAACAGGACCCACCCATCTGGTTATCTAGAGCAGAGTGGATACCTTTTAATCCACTTCTCTTGTGAATCCCTAATGGATGTCTGTAGCAGGCACGTCCAACTTGCAGCACACAGACCCCACATATCTGAGGGTAGCTATGACTGTAGCCCAACGTATCTGTGGATGACAACATCGTATAACTCTGTCAAATGGCTGGACCACGCTTGCTTCTAACATATTCATCCTGCAGCCGTAAGCTGAAGCCTGACTGTGGGCCATACACTGTCCAGGGTTCAGGCTCACTGTGAGAAGGAAGGTAGGTCTGCTCTTGACTTACTCTAGATTAAGCATAGGAGATAATAAACTAACAGACCATCTAAAAGAAAGCCAGGGGGTGAGGATCACAAAAGAAAAGCAAGAGGGCTATAGTGATGTCTCTGTGCGTAAGGCGCTTGCCTGCAAGCAGGAGGACCTGAGTTCGAATCCCCAGAACCCACACAAAGCTGGTACGGCCACACATATCTACAATCTCATGTCTCCTGTGGCATTATGGGAGGTAGAGATACACCTCTTAGAAGGTCACAGGCTTTCTGCCCTTGTGCATAAAAGCAAACAAGAGCCTCTGTCTCAAACAAGATGCTAAGCTAGAATCAGCATACAAGAATGTCCTCTGACCCTCACATACATACAGCACAATCTCCATTCACAGGATTAAAAACCACAGGCTGACAGGAGAAAGTAAAGACAATAAAGAAAAATACAGAAGGAGAGAGACGTGTGTGGGTGGGGTGCATCTCAGAGGAGGAGGTCAAAGAAGGAGGTCACACTCTTCTCTAAGATCCCTCAGTCCCTGCAGCCATGATTCTTCAGACGAATGGTTCCCATCTGGGGGTGATTTTTCATCTCAGGGAATATTAATAATGACTGTCTAGAGATGTTATTTCCAGGAGAGGAAGATGGTGGCTCCTAGAATCTAGTAGGAGGAGTCAAGGATGACCCCCACTCCCAATGTCAGCAGTGCTGAGGTTGAGAAATACTGAGTCTGTTTACTTCCAGGCTACAAGTCACAGTTAATTCTGAACCCAGACTCTTCCTCTGTCTTTGAGCAGAGAGGTCCTTATCAAAGGGTATTAAAGGGGTTATACAGTCACATGGAGGGATGAAGAGCCAGACTCTCAGGATGACTCCTGAAGCTACAGCCCTGGACCAGGCCACCAAAGTGATGGTTGCCTCTTTCAGCCCCCTCCTGCTGCTTCCGGTGAAACCAGATGCCAGCACGTATGGAAAGCAGACTAGGAGACACACTGTTAGCTTCTAGAACTGGTAGCTCTCTAGCCCTACAATGCTACACAGAGGAACTAAGTGGCTTAGGAACATGCCAGGCAGCAGAAGTCGAACTGTTTCAATCTCTATGAACCCTTCTGTATTCTATTACCTGAATCACAGTAAAGCCTGTAGCTAGCTGCAAGGGATTCCACACTGGACCTCTAGATTTTGACATGTGCAAGACAGGTAGACTGGTGGGAATGAGAGTGAATGGCCTGCAGGTTGGCTGTAAATATTAAAGCTGTTTTATTCACTTCTCTGGTTACTGTGTCAAAATGCTGGACAGAAGCAACTGAGGAACAAAGGGCTTATTTTGGCTCTGAGTTTGAGGATGCAGTCTATCCTGTCAGGGAATGCATGGTAGCAGGGCTACGAGGCAGCTGGTCACAGGGCATCCATAGTCAGGAGACACGGAAAGACGGATGCCTCAGCTCAGCCCATTCTCCTTTTTATTCAGCACGGGATCCCAGACCAGGAATGAGGCGGTTGCCTATAGGGTGAAGCAACTTCTACAAGCTGTCCTCTGACATCCCCACAAGTACCCTGACACATACCAATATCTATTTAATCCTCTCATACCTGAATTGATAATTTCAAAAATTGTCCTTCCAAAATGTATAACTAGCTAGCTTTTAGTATATTCACTAAGATGCACAAATAATACCACGAACTATGTCTAGCATAATTTTGAGACAGGGTATCTTGTAGCCCAGGTTAGCCTTGAGCTTGTTTATGTATTTGAGGCTGGCTTTGATCTTTCTATCTCCACCTCTAGAGTTCTGGGATCACTGGCATATGCGATGCTGGAGTAAAGAACCCAGCATTTCAGGCATGCTTGCAAACATTTGACCAATTGAACGACATCTGAGTTTCCACACAGCATTTTAATTACCCCTGAGTGTGCACGTGCACGCGCACACACACACACACACACACACACACACACACACACACACAGCAGTAGTAGTAGTAGCAGCAGCAACAGCAGCAGCAAGTACCCAGTTAGTTACTCTCCTCTCCCAGCCCCAG
Source organism: Rhabdomys pumilio (assembly GCA_030674055.1). Lineage (NCBI taxonomy): Eukaryota > Metazoa > Chordata > Mammalia > Rodentia > Muridae > Rhabdomys > Rhabdomys pumilio. The sequence continues at coordinate 10,635,852 of JANHMN010000004.1, read as the reverse complement.
CTGCCTACTTTGTCTCTTTGCCTATAGATGGAATCACTTAAGTTGTGTTTCAAGACTAACTTTCCATTGTGTTTCAAGTCCATCCCATGGGGTAGCATCGGTTAGCTTTTCATTCATTCCTATGGGAGAACAATATGACACTGACTGAAATACTGTTGTGTGTAAGCATGCAGGCATTGGTGAGCATCTGAGTTGCTGGCACCTTCTGGCTACGTGAAACTTTATGGTCATTTGTGCAGACTTGGGCCCCCAGGCTCATGGGTCTATGCCCAGAAGCAGGATGGTTGGGGTCTCTGTGGTTCTTGGTTTCATGATCATAAAACTGGGAGATCTGTCACATAAGGGCTGGTATTAGGATCCTTACAGGTTGAAATTTTGGGCCACCCTAGCCTCCACTGTCTCTCACGTAGCATGTTTTGAACTGCTGTCCTAGACATACTATGTCCCAATCCTGGAAGGCTTTTCTACACCCAACTTGAGTTTCCAAGATGTAGCTCCACTGATAAACCAACACTAACTTTTTAATATGCAGAATTTTGACATGCCCTTTGGGGTTATATCTCTAATTCCATTTTATTCTCAAGTCAACATAAGGAAACAAACTCAGCAAAGGAATTACGACTAGACCCTCCAAGGCTTCCTATAAAATACTGGGTACAGTTCCAGAACTGAACAGCTGAACAGCAGATTAAAAAAAGTTAAAATTAGGACTGGAAAGATGGCTCAGCAATTATGACAGCTGTTGCTGTTCCAGAGAACCCAGGGCCAGTTCCCAGCACCCACACAGTGGCTCACAACCATCTGTAACACTGCTTCTGGGGAGATCTATCGCCCTCTTCTGGCTTCCTTTGGTACTGCACCCATGTGGTGTACAGACATATATATAGAAAACATCCACACACATAAAATAGACAAATTTTAGAAAAAAAGTTTAAAATTACGGATGAGACTACTGTTCTTCAAAGAAAATGTTTTTAGGGGTCTCTATAAAAGTCCATTGAAATCTAAGCCCCATCATTAGCGAGGATGGCTGCTTTATAGACACCAAGTTGCTCTGTTTAAATTAACAGTGTAGGAGGCGATAACACCCATCACTGCAGAGTCAGCCCTGGCCAGGCTGTTTCTGATCATTTTAACAACCAGACTGGGCCCTCTAAAAATTGACTGGAAGTTACCCTCAACCCTGGGAGTACGTTTCCAATTGTTAACTGTGGACTGTGTCGATATCCTAAGGAGGTTTGGGGTTTAATCTTTTATAAGTGGAGCACTCAGTTGGCAAAGGCTTCACACACTGACTAGCATGTACAGGCAACTGCAGAGCATCCAGGATATGGTGTATATGAACCGAAGGGGTGATGATAATATTTCAACCACCCAAGCCCTCAAGCAAGGTGGCAGATAGAAATTGTCTGAACTCTCTAAACACTTCTTCAAACACACAGTGCGCACTTAGACAGAACTCAGTATCAAGAGGCTGTATTGGTCAGGATAGGCTAGGTTATGCTGCAGTAACAAACAGCCCCACCAAGTGTCAGAGGTTCACAATAATAGCCCCTTACTGTGGCTTTTACCTTGGCTTCCTTCATCTGACCTCACAAAGGAAGCTAAGCTTCCCTCTGAGGACTGCTGATTCTGCAGAGGAGAGGGTGTTTCCTGGTTGGTTTTGCTGTTTGGCTACCATTCCACCTAATTAATTTCTCCTCTACAATCCAAGGGTTTCATGCAACACTGAGTTCCCTACTAGGAGAGCCAAGCTGTGTGAAGGCAGGACCATACTTTCTATTCCTTCCTAGCCTGCTCTGCTGTCTCAGGGCCACACATGGAGCAGGAGACCCTAATCTCCAAGGACAGAGGACAGCACAGATGGAGCTGATCACAGGGGTTTGAATCTTATGTCCCACATGCTTGAGCTATGACACACTCAAGGATAATGAACAGTCATTCCCCAAGACATGCTCACGTATCTAGCAGAAACTCAACTGAGTATGTGGTGTGGCAGAAACACACTTTGGGCTCTCCTGTAGATTTAGGGCTGTTCAAGGGTCGTCAGGGTCCCCCAAAGGTTTAACACACAGCCACTATGTATACCAGGCTCTGTTCTAGGTACTGGAAAGCCATCTTGCAAGATAAGGTCCCATATTCAGGCAGGTGGAGACAAGTCTGTTACAGGCTCTCTGAAGGTGGGACAGGATACCACTCACTCGGTCTCATTCAGAAGCAGCCTGAAGGTTAAAAGTGGGGGCCTGGGGAGGGGGGATGTAGCTCAGTAGGTAGAGCGTGCATGAGGCCCCATATCTGTCCCCAGTACTGCATAAGTGGGGCGTGATTGCAACACTCCTACAATTCCAACATTTGGTAGGGAAATGAGGCAGGAGGACTAGAAGTTCAAGGTTAACCTTAGCTACATAGTGAGTGAACAGCTAACCTGGGCTACAGGGTACCCTGTCTTAAAACACACACAGACACACACAAACATACATACACACACACACACACACACACACACACACACACACACACACACACACAAACACACAGAGCAGGGGCCCAACCTCTGGCTGGGAAAACTCAGGTTGGGCACAGGGTATCTGAGACAGGCAGGGCTGTTCTAGATTGAGTCTTTTGGAGGTTTCTTTGCAGGTGTGTGATACCAGTGTGACTTGGGACTGCAGACCCTCAAGGAGAGAAGAGGCCTGGACCAGAGCTAGATGAATGCTGGGCAGGAGCCTGGCTGGCATTTCCCATGCATGGACAGGGCAGTAAAGTGGATCCAGGAGAGAAGAAAGGGTTCCTTGGGAATGGAGGGGAATAGGGGAGACGGAGGATGTCAACATGGAAGCAGCTGCAGGCGTAGAAAAAGCAGGAAGACTAGGAAGGCTGTGGAGAGTCCACTGACAACCACCGAGGTCCCATTGCACTTAGGTTTAGATGGAAGTTAGAACCCACACTGGGATTCCATAACCTGGGGACCCCTGGCTGACTCTGGACGGCAGGACACATCAAGCAGCCTGTTGGAGAGCCCTCCCCTATGTGTCCCAGGGATGGGGCAGGGACAGGAGAGGCCTGGGTGAGGGTTGGCAAATGCCACTTATATAACAGCTTGTGAACAAAAGGTCAGGCCCAAGGCAGGATGTTTGATTACACAGAGAAAACCAATCTAGTTTTTAATTTCCTCAGGTGGAGTGTGGGCCGTGTGGGTTCACAGAGCGCTGGTGATGGAGGAGGGGTGGCCTGAGATGGGGGGGATTACCTGCCAGAGGGCCACCCAGAGGACATGTCCATAGACTTCAAGTACAGATGAGTCTTCTCATCTGTCTCTTGCCATAGACAAGAGAAGAGGAGGAACCAAGCAAAGGTTTTGTAAGCTCTTATTGTGGAATCGGTACTATGGTAGCACTCAGTATTCAGCACCCCGAGTATTCACAGTACCCTCCTATTGTCCTCGCTTCTGGTTTATAGACAGTACACACATGCAGAGAGGACAAGCAAGCAGACTGAGGTCACACAGCTAAGACAGGTGGGAGAGCTGAGTTGTACCCACTGAGGCAGACTTCTGACTCTCGGTCCTTCACTGCTCATGGTGCTGACGGGGTCAAAGCATGGACCCTGTCAGTCCTAACCAGCTAGGCCCGGCCATCTGTCCCCATCAACCAGGTAAAGACACAGTCACACTGAAAAGCAGGGAAAGAAGGTTTATTTGATGTGCCCACATTCTGGAGAGGAACAAATAATGAAACCCAGTGATGCCCGCTTCCGTCCATCCGAGTCCATCATCCTGACACGAGGTTTTGATTTAAATGGGACAGAGATGGCTGGGAATTGAACTCAAGACCTCTGGAAGAGCAGTCAGTGCTCTTAACCGCTGAGCCAACAGCTACAGTGTACTCACATAAATAAAATAGATAAATCTAAAAAATAAAAAATAAAAATATGCTCCTTCCAGGATGGTCACATCACCACAAAGCTGAGACATTAGGATTCGGAAGTCATCCAAGTAAATGAAGGAATTCCCTGAATGGTGTGCCTTGTCTCCTCAAGGGAGCGTGGGAAGAGGTGATGGTCCTTGGGGCACCTCCCGACTTCTGTTCTGCAGAGCCAGGACACCCAGATTAACCAGACACCATCACAGAGGGCTGGTTTGGTGCATTGGCACTTCCTGCTGGGGTGGGCATGGGGTGTAGAGGTGGGTCTGCAGTCTCTTCTTAAGAAGCTCCACCTCCAGCCTGTCTTCCTCACCTGCTGAGAGGGACTCTCACTAGAAGCTTTCCCAGGGTTCTACTTTTCTAATCCAGCACACGGTCTTCCGTGGGTGAACTCCTGTCTGTCAGAGTGGCTCTGGGCCTTTGGACTTGGTGTTCTCCTGTACTTGGGCAGACTGTCTCCCATGTCCTGTTCCCTCATGATATTCAGTGTTGTTGTTCTTCTTCTTTTTTTAAGAAGCCACACTGACCTCTAGGTGAAGGCAAGGAACAGTCTGGCTTCCCACTACACTTGAGGTGGCCACAGAGGTCTCATAACTTTCCCTGGTCCCTGAGCTTCTTGTCTTCCCATCTGAAGTCAAAAGCAGTTGGGGTTTAAACCCAGGCTCTACCACCTTGTGTGCACAGGAAGTGTCTTAGCTAGCTCTTCATTGCTGTGACAAAATACCCGAATCAACTTATGAAGCAGAAAGGTTTATTTCAGCTCAGGGTTTCAGAGGCTCGTCCATGGTCAAATAACTCCATTGCTTTGGGCTTGTGTTTAGGCAGAACACTCAGGTGGGACAGGGTAGCAGGAGAAGCCATCAGCATCAGTGAACAGTAGACAAAAATGGAGAGAGGAAGAGGTGTGGTCCCAACAGACCCTTCCAGGCATGCCCCAGTGACCCATCTTCCTTCCACTTGGCCACAGCTCTTCAAACTGCCATCTCTTCCCAGGAGCACCATAGGTAGGGGCCATGCCTTCAGCTCACTGCTCTTACGGATGTCTGAGATCTAAAGAGTATGAGATTTCATCCTGTATGTGCTTATTTCATTAGCCCCTAGCAAAGCACGCAGCACTGAGTAAGTTCTCAATAAAAAGCAGCAGCCATGTTGCAGAACAGACATGTTCTCGGCCCAAGACACCTGGGCATAGGAGTTAGGGGTGGGGTTGAAGAAAGAGCCTTTGACTGGAGGCATTCGGAGCACAGAGCAGAAGACGCTGTCATGGTTTGATGTGACAGCTGAAGTCCCCATGGCACCACAAGGTTAAAGTAACTGCATCAGTTTTCCTTGGCAAATCATGTCCTTATTCACAGACCCAAGATCACACAGCAAGGACTATAATGGCACAGCCCCCACCATGGTGATCAAATGCACTTTTGAACAAATGCAGGGCTGTGTACGCAGAGATTAAAGGCAGCAGACTCATTTCTCCTGCCCACACATCAGGCAAGAGTGTTGAACTAGGGATGCCCAGAGCTGTCCCCTGAGACAGGATGGATTAGGCTTTAGACATTCTGCGTGCTTGCTTGGATCGTTACTACCCCTGTTTGGAGGGTCTCTATTGCATGCACTGTCCCTAGCGGGTACCCGGCATGTTCACTTCAGTGTTATTGGGTGCTTTGTGGGCAAGAGAAAGACTAACAGGGTAAGCAGAAGCTGAACTGTTAGCCAGGGAGCCATTCACATGGTGTCTATTAATGGTTTGTCGGTTTGAGAGTTGGGATGGGGGTGGCATTTGGAATGGGCACAGCATGCAAATGGATAAGCATGGAAAAAGAGATGACAAGATAGGGTGACAGTCTGGGGCTGAGGGAGGAGCAAGCACAAGTTCAATTTTGATGGGGAGGCATCCAGGACTGAACTGTCCTCCAAGGGCCCTTCCCGGGCTCTCTAGTCAGTAGAAAGAGATCTTATATCAGGAGTGAAGCTTCCCATCAGATTAGCGGGAGATCAGACAGAGTTCAAGGGGGACATCCCTGGATGCCAACGAGACTCTCAAGGCTGGTTGAGGCTCTGGTCTTTAGAACCATAGAAAACAAGAGAGGAAGGGTCATGGTGTGAGGGGGTCCCTTGCAGAGAGAACTTCACAACCTTCAGCCTGCCTGCCCTAGAAACTTCTGGAACCAGAGGCTCCTCCAAGTCTGGAGGCGAGGTTGGGAAGGGTTCGGTCAGTCTTGTGGGAATCAAGGCAACAAACCTTCAGAGAGTTGGCAGATACTTAAGGGAACACAAAGCCCCTTCGTGTTCTAGGGTCTGCCAGTGCTGTGGGGGTTAGATCGGGACAGTTGTGCTCTGTGAGAATCTACTAAGACCATGAATGGTGTCGTACTTGAAAATGAGTTTGGTGACAGACAAATGATGTGATATTCTGCAAAACCCAGAAACCAATAAAAGGAAAATGGTGGCCATCTGCTGGGTACCTGGAGTCACTGCCTGGGCACAAACTGTCATTGTGCAAGCAGATTGGCTGCGTGCCAGACATTGGCTAGGCTTTCTGTCTGCAAAACAGAGGAGACTTGAGCGTGCTTTCGGAGTGAGAATGAGAAGCTGAGAGAGCAGAAAGTGTGAGCATAGGGTGGGACATGCCACAGGCAGTGCTGGGCACATGAGGTTTAATTCCAGAAAGATTCAAGTAGGGCAAAGGCCACAGGCACAGGAACCTGTCATGGAGAACTCATGTCCAAGACAGATACTGCCTCTCTTTTTTTCTCCTCTTTTATTTTCCCCTGTTACCTACTTCTTTCCTTCCTTCCTTCCTTCCTTCCTTCCTTCCTTCCTTCCTTCCTTCCTTCCTTCCTTCC
>JANHMN010000004.1:10607673-10620825 GCA_030674055.1 Rhabdomys pumilio | reverse complement strand
CTCTCTCTCTCTCTCTCTCTCTCTCTCTCTCTCTCTCTCTCTCTCTCTCTCTGTGTGTGTGTGTGTGTGTGTGTGTGTGTGTGTGTTAGGATGAAGTACAGTTTTACTATGTAGCCTTGTCTGGTCTTGAGCTTGCTATGGTCTAGAGTTCATCCTCCTGCCTCAGCCTCTGAGGTTCTGGAATTAACAGTGTGTGCTACACTCGACTTTGTGTTGGTTTTAAAGATTTGACAGTGTGTAGCCCAGACTGCCTTGGGATCCTTTTCCCTCAGGCCCCCAAGTGTTACTGAGAAAAGTGGGTTCCCCTCTAGGGATTTTTATTCTTGTGTAAAAAGAAATCATGTAAGTACAGTCTTAGAAGAAAACTAGAGAAAATTATTCCTAAAATTTGAAAGGAAAATCAGGCAAGACAAACAACTGCAAATCTTAGTAGCTTCCCAGAGGAGGGAGGTGGAGAAGAGACCGAGAGTAAAGCACATGGCAGGAAGGAGGGCTTCAGAGAAAGAGTGAAAAAGCCTAGGGTACTAGAGAAAGCATCCTTAGCTCTGGCCAGCATCTGAAGAGAGAAGAGAAAGAGGAAATGTCGGCAGACCCACAGAACTTAATGTTGGCATTGTAGCGACTGCACAGAGGGCAGGAATTCTGGGAAGGAAAAGCAGAGTATCTCTTTAAAGGGATAATTATTCTTCTCATCTCTTTAGCATGGCGTAAGGTGACCTATCTTTCCTGAGGGGCGGCCTCTTAGCCAGGGGATTGTCAAGTTCAATTGGACTAACTCTTAAGGAAGGAGGTGAAGAAATGTCTCCACCAGAGGCAGAGTCTATTCTTTTAACCAGAAGAAAATCTGGTTTCTCTTAATGGGTCTCCAATGCCAATAAGAAGAATGTTGGGATTGCAGGTATGAGCTACCATGTCAAGCTCAGAAAATGGTTAATGCCGCCACTCCAGGAAAGAGCTAAGTGGTTTATTTATAGACTCCTGTCTAATCCTCACACCAGCGTTATGGCATGGACTCCAATCACTGTCTCTACTTGACAGATGAGGAGTCGGAAGGCTTGGGCAAGCTCAGGAAACTGCCAAGGTCATGCAGGCAGCCGGTGTGAGGAAATAGCTTTGTCAGGCACTCGGCAGCCAGTTCCTCGGTTAACAAAGGAATAAATGAATCCGCAGAGGAGGCTTGACATTGTCATTCTCCATGCAGAAGAGGAGAGGAGACAAGGTCCAGTAGGGCCATGTGCTAGAGAAATCATGGGGAGGTTGCAAAAAGAGAGAGTACCTGGGAGGGGGCCATAGACAATGTCTGTGGAGGTGGAAGGGTGAGCCAGAGCTATGTGGTTGGCAGAGATGGGGTCATGGCGTTCAGGTGGAGGAAGACTAGACCTCTAAGGCCTCAAATAAGAGATACTTTTGGCTCAAAAGAGGTCCTGATGCCCTAAGGTCTTTATATTCTAAAGCTTCCATGGGTCTTATACAATACCAAGGTGATATCGGGACAGAGTTCCTCGGCTCCTCAGGAGAGAGTTAACGTGATCTAGTTGGTCAAGCACAGCAGTTAGCCTGACACAAGGTGAATGCTACGTACTGGGGGAGGGGGGCCGCGGGGAGCATCCTCTGCCTTGATCATCTCTGAGGATGGATACTGGCAGGGAACTTTGCTCATTATTAGTAAATCTGAAGTCCAGACAAGCTAACAAAATACGAACAAACAGAAAGAGGGACATTGGTTTACCTGAGCCCTGGGGTGGGGGTGGGGTTGGAGTTGGGGGGATAACAAAAGTGAGATCCTTGCCAAGATCCCCAAGGAGAAGAGAGCTTGCCAAAAGGAAATGAACAGAGCTCATCACAGGTAATCAATACAAAGCAGCCTGCAAATCAAAGACAAAGCAGCCACCCTGAGGCTTACATCTTGTTTGTTCAGTATTTCCTTGAGGTCAGAGACCCGTGTGGGTCCATGGTGGTTCTTAAATGCACAGGTAAATATATTCATGAGCTTCCTACCACAAGAGGAAAGCCCTGTTTGTCACCCAACAGAACAACACAAAGTGAGAGTCTCAGGTTCCACCATCCAGTGCCAAGGGCTGTGAGCCGGAAAACCCTGGGAAAGCCTCAGGAGGAAGCCAGGGGAGCCTATGCCGCCCCCTAGTGGTAGGAGGTACAAGTCAAATCTGGGGTCCGAAAGAAAACCCATAACTTGGGTTTCCAGAGATGACTACGGCAATATTCCCAGGCGTAGGACCTATCTTTATGGCTCCACAGAGAGGTAGAAACATTTCCCTCGACTCTGTGCTTGGGGGAGGGTGGTTTCTTGTCTTGGCCGTGAAGCCCAGGGCGAAGTGCCACAGGGTGACTTCAGAGGCTGAGGCTTCAGAGTCCAAAGCTTCCACCTTGGCCATCCAAAGACCACCTTTGGGATTAATTCCCCCCAAAGAGCTCAAGTCGTCACAGGATGAGGACTGCCATGGTTAGTTTGACATAAGCTAGAGTACTTTTGGAAGACAGAAACTCAGTTGAGAATGGCCTGCAGGCAAGCCTCTGATGTGGGAAGACCCAGCTCTCTGTGAATGGTGCCATCCCTGCTCTGGTGGTCCTGGGTGCTATAAGAATGCAGACTGAGCAATCCACAGGGAGCAAGCCAGTAAGCAGCACTTTCCACAGACTCTGCATCAACTCCTGCCTCCAGGTTTCTGCCCTGATTGCCCTGGATTATGGGCTACAAACTGTTCATGAAACAGTAGAAGTTAGGCCATTTTCCCTCCCTGCCTCATACTCCCAGAAATAAGACTTGGATTCAAAATAAATTTAGAGATACCTTGGCCATATAGCTAGGCTCTTCTCAGACTAGACCATAACTTACAATGACCCATTTACATTCTGCCACATGACTGGCCACCTGTGCTTAGGTACCATGCATCCTTGTTGCATCTTCCTGGGTAAATCTCCCACGCTTTGCACCATCCCAGAATTCTCTCTGCCTCCCGGATGTCCCACCTTCTATTCTACCCCTTCCCATAGGCCATCGCTTTATTTTTCCTTCTTCTTTTATTTTAAGTTTTACCTATTTGTGTGTTTGCAACGCATGGATGTGTGTACCATGTGCACAGTGTCTGCAGAGGAGGCCATCAGATGCCCCGGAACTGGACTTGTTCGATTATTGGTAGCTTCCATTTGGGTGCTGAGACTTGAAACCCAGGTCCTCCAGAAGAGAAACCAGTGCCCTAACCACTAAGCCACCTCTTCAGCTGTGACCATAGTTTCTTTAACAGACAGGTGGTGCATCCATACAATACACAAGATTTTTCCGCTATACAAACCCTTGCCTCCCAAATTGCTCTTCGTCGTGGTATTTTATCACAGCAGCGGAAATCCTAGCTAAGACAAGGACCATGGGGTGAGAGGAGTGGGCCTTATGCTCTCAGGTGCCTGACTCTTTAGACGCGTCTACCCAGCTCCAAGGGAATACAACCTCAGGTGAGATTCTGCTGGCTCCTAACTTTACAGAACCACCCCAGTACCCAGCACAGCAGACTTATGGTTCTGCCTGCCATCAGTTTCCAAGAGGTGCCTGGCAAATGCAAGCCCAATTCATAACTTTCACAAATGCAGCAAATAATTCTAAGCATCATCCCAGGGGCCAGTGAGATGGCTCAGTGGGTAACAGCTGGCTGCCCAAACCTGGCAATCTGAGTTTGAATCCCTGGAACTCACATGAAGGTGGAAGGAGGGAACTGATTCCCCAAAGTTGTCATTTGACCTCCACATACATATACCTGCATACACATATTATATATGCATACAGCATTATGTATGCACACACATACAATGATTAAATTTTTGATATTTAATATGTGAACATAAATAGAACTTTAAAATGTTAATTTATTTGAGACAGTTCTCTATGTTGGGCTGGCTAGCTTGCAACTTGCTATGTAGACCAGGCTGACCTCAAATTCATGGAGATCTGCCTGCCTCTTTCCCCTGATTGCTGCGATAAAAAAGTATGCGATAAAAAAATATAGGCGATATAGAACTTATGCTCACATCTTTCCTCTCTGATCTTCTTCCTCAGGCTGCCTGAGGAATCCTCGATCTTTACAAAGATGCTCAGATGGAGATGCAGGACAGTGAGAACTGATTCTTGGACTTTTGCTTGTTGCTCCCCGGAACTTCTGTGGCTACTTTAATGTCAACGATGACTCGGGAATCTGTTAAGACCATGAGTGGAAGTTCCGCCAAAGATGCCCCATCTACAGTGACGATTCTACAAAGGCTTACTAACTCATCAGATCTTCAGGGATTATGGAGAGGTGGGGTTGTTTCGGGTCTTGATCTGCTGTATCCTCTTAACATAGACATTTGTGGACCATTTTTGTGAGGGACCCGACATCCTTGTGATCATTAGGTAAATCGATTTGGAACGTGTGAACCCAGCTCCCACCAACCCAATGTCATCAGAGAGCGGAGGAAGCCAATGGCAGAGTCTCCCTCCTTGGCTGTTACAGACCTCCCTGTGCCCACCAATGTACTTAGATGACATCTTGATTCAGTGACTTCATTCTGTTACTCTAAAGAACTATGAAATTGTCACCATGTAGAAACATGGTATTTGGGACAACCTGAGTTCATGTTCACAGGTCGTGGTTACTCTTTTGGATCCAGAATAAGCTCTCTCTTGTCTCCTTTCAGGTGTGTGTTTTTTTATGTCGCCATGCCCAAACCCAGGTTAAGGTTTCTTCCTGGACGCAGCAGCCCCTATATTCTATAAGTGGAAAGGAAAATTGAACTCTGCAGGCCCCTCAGGAATACTCTGTAGAATAAAAGTGGCCTTTACCTCCCTCTGGGATGTTACCCCAGCACTGCAGCCCACATGCAGGCAGCTCAATTAAAGTCCCTGAGCCCTGGCCCAGAAGGCTCCATTTTTCAGGTGACTGCCCTTGGACATCAATTGTTGAGATTTTTCAAGGTCAGCCAACCAGTGCTTGCTCCCAACATGTCCTCTGGCTCTGTGCTACTGGGCCATCCTTGGGAAGGCAGGTGGCTGGGGACCATTCACCCCTGTCCCTGCAAGCAAGTCTTTCCACAAAGGCTCTCACTGTCCAGCAGTGGCATGTGTGTGGCTCCAAGGCATCCCTCCAAGTTGCTGGTGTTTGGGTTTTGCACTGAGTCAAAATATTAAGCGTTACTTGATTTCTTGCATGGGGAAAACAGCTAGCTCCTCCTCTCGTACTTTTAGCTAAAAGAAGACCCTTCCATAGTGTTCCTCTTGTCTCAAGGGGAAACAGAACAGACTTTAATAGATGTAGGGCTTTCTAACTATTAGAAGGGAAGGCTGCTATTGTTAGAGAGATGGGCCTTCTCCCCAGGAACCCTGACTTCTTCTAGATCCCATCTGCTGTCAGCATGTTTTGTTGATGGTTAATGTTCAATCAACCTCAACCCCATTATTTGCAAAAAGAGAGAAAAGCAAACAGAAAAGTGGACCCAGTTCCTCCCAAACTGAGATCCCTGACTCCTCTGAGATTTCACATTCAGGAAGGTCATCCAGGAAGTCTTCTCTGAAGTGGCACTGGTCATGGATGGAGTGAGCCCTGAAGCCCTGGAGCTTTCTGAGTAACCTCTGCTCCCAGTATATTTCCTCATCTTGGCAGCAAGCTCGGGTGACAGCTGGAGTGTATGGATGTGCAGATGACAGATATGCAGGACACTTGCATGGTGAGGACACAGAAGGACTTGTGAGGCCTCTCATCTTGTTCTCAACACAGTTCCAGGTCTCAGATCCACTGACAGCACTGGCTTCTGGCTCCTGGTGTAGTTTAAGTGTTGGCACTTGGCTGGGCCATACAGGGAGCTGTCTTCCCATAGGCTGCTTGGCACATTTCATAAGTGTGGCCAAAGGGACCCTTCAAGATCACAGCTCCAATATGATACCAGGGTCGCTCTGTCATCCCAGGGCTGTGACAGCTTTTATTCTAGGAGGACTGTATACGTCCACAGCTCCTTCTCTTTCCCCCTTCTCTTTCTCTCTTTTCTTTTCTTTTCTTTTCTTTTCTTTTCTTTTCTTTTCTCTGTCTCTATTTCCCCAAGACTAAGAATTTCTCTAAGTTCTTTTCATCCTACAGCTCTTCAGTGTCTGACATGGTGGCGAGTAGTGGGTGTGACCAACGCAGACCACAGGATGGTTTCCTGGAGCATCTCTGGGGAGGTTTCTGAGATCTCAGATACTCAGGGAGATAGGGTCCCTGACAACTGGAAGTACCCATGGTGGTACCATGTGGCCCAACTCCAGGGAACCTCTTTAATGGCACCTCATAGGATCAGTTAGTGAAGGGGTCCTGAAGCTGAGGAATGGTGGGTGATCAGATCTAAACCCTCAGGAAGTTGACTTCTGTCTTCTTCATGAATATCATCCCAGGGCATTGAGACCTGGCCACAAGTCAGCCAGAGATGGACACACTTGGGACACAGGGCAGAGTGTGTCTACCAGGACAGAGACCACAGGTTGACTATATATTTTTTTCTTGCAGAAAAGACGGGATTAAAGGATAGCGCTTTGGCTCCAGAGGATGTTTGTCCGTGAGGCAGCCAGTGGGTTATTACCTTGGGAGTCTCTGAAGACCCAGAGGAAGGCTGGGGGAGGTGGCCATATCTGAAGGCAGAAGGATGCTTCATTAAGTCATTTGTCCAACACATCTTGGTTCTGGCAAACACCAGGCACTGTTTCCTGTGCTGGGAAACCACAGCAGTGTTGGAAACAAATGAGGCCCCTGACTGTCACAGAGCTGGCCACCTGGCCGCCTAAGGCTTGAAAGCTTGACCGTAAATGCATGAGCTGAGGTCAATATGATACGCTAAAGACAGCTTCCAGTTACTTAGATGTGTGCTTTGTTCGTTTCTGCTGCGGATATTTCTGGTTCCCCCCAGCCTCGTTCCAGCAGAAGAGCCTCTGTTCACTGCAGTGGGCAGTAAAGTCACTGAGAGTAGAAAGGTTACATTCACCGACATCCCCGGCTATGGATTGGATTGCCTACACCCTCCTGTAGGCAGTTCTGTCCTCCATCTTGGAGCTGTGGTGTGAGAGACTGGAAAGGGAAAGCCTCTTCTCACATGCCCCACACCTCAGGATGGAGATGAGGAATCGAAGCTCTGGTATCCATGGAAACACAGATCAAGGAACTGTCCACTCATTCTTCACGTAGCATCCCAGCAGCCCCAGTGCTCCAGGCCACAGTTTGCATGAGTGAGGACGCTCGAGATAACTGTCTCGAGTATGGACAACCATTATCCTGTGGGAGAGGGACCAAGAAGGTGAGGTGAGGAGCGCAGACTTGGTGCCTGGTATGTCTGCTTCTCATTCTCTCTAGAAAGAGTCTGAAAGAGCCTTCTAACCTGAGAGGAACACACCCTTCTTGTAGAGGGGAGGGAGGGCCCTTGGTTTGTATTGCCCTTAACGTGTGTACAAATATTTTCAATACAGGTAAGAATTTGTTGCTTTGTCAAATGCTCTCCTCCTCCTCTTCCTCCTCTTCATCTTCCTCCACTTCTTTCTCCTCTTTTTCTTTCTCCTCTTCTCCTCCTCCTTCTCATTATTGAGATCAAATGTCTTGCTTGGCTGAACTGGCTTGGAACTCAGTTTATATAGCTCACACTGTCCTCCAACTTATAATTCTCCTGCCTCACACTTCAAAGTGTTGGGATTACAGGTGCATGCTGTATAGGCACTATTGCTGGCTTGCAAATAAGTCTAATAATCCCGCCGGAGTAATGGTCTCTAGTATCCAAGGCAAGCTGTTCCATTCTCCTTTGATCCAATGTGTCCAATGTGTGGCTTGAGTGTGAGATGTTCCCTACAGGCTCCTGTGGTTGAACACTTGGTCTCCAGCTGGTAGGGCTGTTTTGGGGATCTTCTAGAAACTTTGGGATATGTGGTCTACCTGGAGGACTTAGGTCACCAGGGTGGGCCTTGGAGGTTATGATGGTGCTCCTGGTTTAGACTCCTCCTCTGCCACCTCATTTGTCAGGATGTGAGGATTCCTTGGCATGCACTCCAACAGACATGAGCTCTGCCCAGCCTTCCTTGCTATGACGGTCTGCAACCAGGGGCTAAAACGGAGCTTTCCTCCCTTGAGTTGCTTCTATCAGGTATTTGTCAGAGACATAAAAGTACCTAACACAGCCATGGGAATCCTGGGCCTTGCATAAGCAAGAAGTTAGCCATGGCCCAGTAGAATTACTCCCAGGACATTTCCCACAAACATGTGCTGTTCCATGTGGCACATATATGTATGAAGGTGGCAACCCAATCAGTCTTTGAGAATGACTCAGTTTTAATTGTCATTTTACAGATGAGAGAGCTGAGTCTCCAGGGATTTTTGAAATCCTCACCAAATGCATATAAGCAGGTGTGGGCTTTGGATTCGATCCAGGTCACCTAACTGTTCCAGAGGTTTATACAGATTCTTTATGGAACTGGCTGGTAACACTGAGTACCGCTCCCCAGGGAAGACACCGTCCCTTTCCTATCTCTGTACAAAATGAGTAGGACAGTAGGTGTGTTGGTGGCTTTGCTTTGCTAAGCAGGTGCCATGGTCTCCCCGTTGAGAGCACCAGGTGGCCAGGAGTTGAGGATGCCGGGAAGAGATTCACCTTCCTGCAGTGTCTATCTGCCGGAGAGGAAGTCAGCGGTGGGAAATACACCTGCCTCCCAGATGTTGACTATCTCCTAAATCCCTCCTTAATTAACTGGAAATCTCAGAGCTGCGTTCCGAGAATGCCTTCCTCATGGTGTCTTTAGCCTGGAGATTGGAGATTCGTGGCCCAGGCTTAGGACTGAGAAAAGAAGATGGAGGATTTGCTCTGGCAATCCTCCTGGGAGGTGCTCCATTTACAGGGATAATTGATGAGGAAGGAGACACGAGGAAGACTGTGTATCTAAAGACTTTCATTATGGTCAAGACAGTCTCCCAAAATCCTAGTGAGCTCCCTCCCCCACTCTCTCTCTCTGTGGTGTGAGGAGCACCCAGGAAACCACCAAGTCAACAAATGCTTATTGAACAATTCTGGGGCCAAGCCCTAGGGCCCCAGGCTGAGGATACTGTGATACTACCAGACATTGTGGAAGCCTGCCTTCCAGGAGAACAGAGGCACTTCCAAAGAAGTGAGGAGGGGACTAAGTCAACTACAAATGTGATCCACTCAAGAAGGGCTGGGACAAGGGAACCTCGTAGATGGCGCAGAGTCACAGGTGAATCTTTGAGGCGTGACATCTGAGTTGGTGATTGCACAATGACAAAAACCAACCATGCAGGAGGCTTCAGGAAGACGCCTCCAGGCCCCAAAAGAGAAGCAGCTGGTATGTGTGTACTGTGCAGGGATGTGGTAGAGATCGACAGGTGAATGAATTAGGAAGGAGGTTAGAACAAGGCCGGTAGCTGGGGAAGGAACAAGTCCACACTATTCAGCTATTGTGTAGACTAGAATTCGGTAGAACGATAGTCTGCTGACCAAATCTGGCCCACTGCTTAGTTTTATAAATAAAGTTTTATTGAAAGCCCGTCATACCCGCTTGCTTGCATACTGCTTATGGCTGCATTGGGGCTATAAAGGCAGAGGTGAACGGTTGCATGACACTTTATAGCCTACAGAATCTAAAGTGTTTATATCCTGGCCTGTTGGGCACTTTTGCACAGCTGAGTTGCTCCGAGGGTAGCGGTTCTCAACCGTGGGTTGTAAACCCTTTGGGGAGGGGGTCACATATCAGATATTCTGCATAGTAGATACTTACATTATGATTCATAACAGTAGCAAAATTAACAGTTATGAAGTAGCAATGAAATAATTTTATGGTTGGGGCATCACCACAACATGAGGAACTGTATTAAAGGGTTGCAGCATGAGGAAGGTTGGGAGCCATTGCCCTAGGGTCTTACACAGTTGCCTCGTTGTCTGCTCTATTTTCAGGGATCATTCTAGGACCAGCGAGGTGGCTCACTGGGAAAGGGCTCCTATCACCAAGCTTGATGATTTGAGTTTTCCTGGTACCCACATGGTGGAAGGAGAGAAGCATCTCCTGCAAGTTGTCTTTTGACCCCCCCATATGTGTACATGCCTCCCCCTGCATTGAATACATGTAAAAATAAGATAGTCATTCTAGATGCACTGTGCAGAGGCTTCAGGGTGTATCAGGAGGGCTCTAGGGCAACGAGGGGTCCTTGTTCCAGGATTGTTCTTCCCTAGGTTTCAGCTCAACCAGGATGTGGATTGATCAGCGTACACTGAGTTTTACAAAGTGCTAGTGAGTGGGCAGAGCACAGCCCTAAGATTCCTAGTATCACCTTTGAAGAAACAATGCATTTCAAACATTTAACTCTAGACTTGGCGAAATGAGGCGATCGATACAAAAGCTAAGGCACTGAATACGGTGACATTTTAAGGATGCCAGTCTTCTAGTGAGAGCATGGGGAAGATGGTCGGGGAAGAAGAGGCCAACGGAGAGCTGTTTCCAGGCAAGCCATGTCTCTGGAGTTTTACCCTGAAGTCCCAGGGAACTCCGGAGAGCAAGCCAGACCTCAGCAAAAGTCCTGGGTGCTTAAGCCTCTCCAAGGTCAGCCACTGACTGCAAGGAGGAATTCCCTGCGGCTTTTGAGCCTCCCATGAGCAGAGGAACTCCAGGGACCACACGAGATTTTTCCGGAGAGGATCTACAAGTTCAGACTGTTAGAAAACAGCACATGCAGGGTGGGGGTGGGGCGGGGCTTCCCTAAAGGAAGCATGTAGGGGTGTGCACATGCAAGATTTAAATGGATCAGGCTGGGGAGACATCTTGGGGGGTAAAGCATTTGCTGAATATGAGTTTGGTCCCTATTGCTCACCGAAGAATTCAGACATGGCTGGGGGGGGGTGTATTCAAGCGCATGCATGTGTGCATATTTCTGTGTGTACATACCTGTGTGTGTGTCTGTGTGTGTCTGTACTTCTGTGTGCCTGAAGATGGTAGGCTCATCGAGGTTTTCTGGACAACCATCTTAGTTGAAAAACTGGTAAACCCAGGTTCAGTGAGCCTTTCTCAATGGAAAAAGCTGGGCAATGACAGAGGGTGATGCATTGTCCTCTGGTGTCTGTGTGTGAGCACACGTACACATATACATGTAGGAACACAGCCATCAAACACATGCACACACACACACACACACACACACACACACACACACACACGCAGGCACACACGCACACACACAAGCACACAGCCCTCATTGAGTGGTTACCACTAACACCTTTTCACTGTTGGGGATTTTGAAACTCAGGGTGACTAATTCACACAAGGAGATGAGGTGGTGCATTTACCCACTGCTTAAAAAGGACACCGAGGGCTAGGTGTGGTGGCGCACACCTTCAATCCCAGTACCCAGGAGGCAGGAAAGGTGGATCTCTGTGAGTCTGAGGCTAGCGTGAGTTACATAGTGAGTCCCTGTCTCAAACAAAACAAAACAAAACAAAACAAAACAAAACAAAACAAAACAAAACAAAACAAAACAAAACGAACACCAGGGCTTGTGTCCAGTGGTAGCCAGGACTTCGCTCCTAGGCCCATTCGGATCCCCTCTTAGTCTCTTGTTCCTAGCCAACCACTCCCCTCTCCCTCCTGTGGTCATGAAAACCAAAGCCCTCTGCTGCCTCCTTGGTGTGCAACAGTCCTGCAGGAAGGCCGACCATATTCCACAGATTGTCTTTTAGTGCCTATAATTGCTTAATCAAAAAACAAACGAGGGCTGTAAAAAATCAGAAGTGAGTGAGCGTCCTCTGAATAGCCACGAAGGTTATCAAAATGCCAAAGTTTGGATGAACGTGGCTTCCCTTCTCGAGTCTCTCTCAGCTGAGCGTGAGTCAGTCCCTTCCAAGACTGGGTAGGAGATAAAGAATTTCTTCTTTCTGCAGTAATAAATCAAACTCCGTGGACAGTGGAAATTGATTTTTCCCCCTCACTCTTTGCAGAGCCTCGCACTACCAAAGCCACGGTGGGAACGTGTTCACGGCAGCAAGCTTCAACTTGGCCGCTTCAATTATCGAAATAAGAAATGTCAGGGTTTGATGCAACCCAGCTATCCCACTCTCCAGAATCCCTGCGGCATTGGGTGCTCCACGGGTGCTCCATGGGTGCTCCTCCCCACAGCTTTATATGTAACCTCTATGAAGGGGAATGGGAAGATGGCTCAGGACTGTACTTGTTTACTACACAGACATGAGGGTCTATGTTTGATCCTCAGACCCACACAAAGACTGGAGGTATGTGCCTGTGACTGGAGAACTGGGGTTGGGGGATGGGCAGAGAAGACAGGAAGATCCAGGGCAACAGGCCTGGCTTATCACGTCCTGCTAGCTAGCACCCTATTGGCCAAGGAAGTCATATGGCTGAGTCTGTGGTGAAGGGGCACTGGAGTCCAGCCACTCGTAGGCTGCCATAGCCACAGTATGTACATAAAATTCCATCCCAAGGGAGTGAAGACCTGGGCTGGGAGTTCAATGTGTCATGAATGCTGGGTGAAATGATGACACACATAAGGTCTTGTACCCTCTTTCGCCCTGCCATTCTGTTTAAAAAGAATAATTTTCTTCTTTTTTTCTCTACAGAGAAGCCTCCAGGAAGTGGTGGGTACTTCCCAGAGAAGAAACAGGCTAAGCTCCCCAAGGTTTGGTTGCTTCTGTATGATGTCAGAATGGGGTGGGGCTCAGGATGTCCCCTTTGAGCTAAGTAGGCAGGCTAACCACAGTCTGCCTTCCATGCCATCTTCCAGGCAATGACAGTTCCAGTGTTTGCATTAGAGCACCATCTACTTTCCATAGAGTTTCATCGTAAAACCTCGGGAAATATGGGCTGTGGAGTTGGCTTTGTTGGTAAAGTATTTGTCTTGCAAGCAAGAAGACCCAAGTTCCATAACCAAAACTCACGTTTAAAAAAATCAAGCATGGGTGTGCTCACTTGTAACCCAGCACTGGGGACACAGAGATAAAGACCCCTGAGGCTCATGGCTAGACAGCCTAACCTGGTTGGCCAGAGAGAGACAGTGTATCAAAAAGTTAGACAGAACAATCCCTGGGGTTGTCCTCTAACTTATACACACACACACACACACACACACACACACACACACACACACACAC
>JANHMN010000004.1:10585133-10607663 GCA_030674055.1 Rhabdomys pumilio | reverse complement strand
ACACACACACACACACACACACACACACACACACACACACACACACGGACCCAGGACCACACACATGCACATACATGTACACACATGCACACACACAGAGACACACAGAGAGACATACAGACACACACACACACACACACACACACATGCACACACAGGTACACACACACACACAGACACACACAGACATACACATCCGCATCCACATACACAGTTGCACACACAGACACACAGACACATATAGACACAGACACACACAGACACACACACACAGAGACACAGACACATACACACACCCCTCATCAGGTGGCTACCACTAACACGGTTTCACTGTTGGGGATTTTGAAACTCAGGGTGACTAATTCATACAAGGTCACAGAGGCAGCATGTGGAAGAGCTGGGGTCTCCAACTCAGTCCTTGGTTGGAATTGATTTCCTTTTCAGTACCTTCCAGCTGTTTCTGCTGGCTTTGGCAGCCAGCTGTCTGTCTTCTGCTATGTCTTAGATCCTGGGTCCTGAAGAAGCAGCAGTAGCAGCAGGTATAGACTCAGATCTGGGTTGTCGGGGAGGCACACACATCCCAATAATGTCATTGTGAATTCTACCCGCGGACACTGAGGGTTGGCATGTTAGAGACAGGCACCACGTGAACCAACCTGCCGTTGACCTCTGTTCTTTCTAACTGTCTGAGCTCCAGCTTGCGAGCAGGGGCTTGGAGATTCTCAAGTGAGTTTTACAACTTTTTTGAAACAGACAAATAACAATTTCTCCCACTTGGGACAGAATATCTCAAACCCCAATATCTGAATTAAAAGTTAAAGGACGCTTAACCAAAACCGTGTGCAAAGTGACGGACCAGTGCTGACCCTCTGCCGGTGGAGACACAAAATGTTCCATTCTGGGCTTTCTTCCCCTCCACACTGAAATGAGGCCAAGGCAGTTCCGATAAAGAGATGATGTGTCCTTTCAGCACAGTCTTTAGGAAGAAGACATTCAAAACCCACGAGTCATTTTCTATATTCGCTGAATGAATATGGGGGCTGGGAGGTGTAAGAGAGAAACTGGACCAAGATGGCCTCATTTGTCACCCTAGAGTTGTTTCAGGTCACCTGGCATCCCACCACCGGGTGGGATGAAGCCGATGCTGTTCCCACAGTCATCCCTCTGTGGACTACACAGGTTTTATTTTATTTTATTTTTACAGGGTCTGGCTTCAACCTCTGTCCGTAGCCAAGGGTGACCTTGAACTTCTTGCCTGCTTTGTGTGGTGCTGAGGCTGGGACCCAGGGCTTTGTACATGCTTTGCAACTCAGGATTCCCTCCTGGGTCCCTGCTGTAGGGTATTTTAATGAGAAGGCGGAGGAAAGCCTGCTGTTGCAGTGAGGTAGGTCTGCAACAGCAGCAGAAATCCTTCCCTAAACGAACTGGAATGAACAGGCGCCATTACAGGATGCCCAGTGTTCGGCAAATGGTGTGTCTGAAGGTAAGTCAGCAGGAGGTCAGTTAGTCTTCTTTAGCTTGTGCTTGATGTGCTGAGTTTACCTTTAAGGAGTGGATTTGGCAGCAAGGGCATAAGGGCAAAGTGGAGATGGGGGTGGGGAGGAACTAGGTGGGTAGGGAAGAGCCTCCAACAGGCCCCACTGGGAGCAGGACTTCCGCTCAGGAGGAGGGGGAGCTGGGGATGCGGCTCATTGGGTAGAGTCTTGCCTAGCATGGACGATGCCCCGGGTTTGAGCCTTAGCATTCAGTAAATGGTGTGGTTGTGCATACCTGTAATCCTAGCACTTGAGAAGCAGGATAATCAGAAATTCAAGACCATTCTTGGCTTTATAGACAGTTGGAGACCAGCCTCAGCCACATAAGACCCATCTTGAAAATAAAATATAATATAATAACTCAGAAAGATTTGCCCATGTAGATTTCCATCAGACCCTGGGTGTCCCCACGAACTTCCTGAGGTCTGGGACAAGCTTGCTATGCTCGTGAATGAGTATGCCTGCAGAGAGACCAATTTGTAGCCACACCTCCCAAGTTCAAGGGGGGAGTCCCAGGCACAATTCTAGACTGGTCAATTCTTCAGCCACTTCCTTCCCAGCCAGTCGGGGGTAGAGTCCTGGGAGCCTTCAAGGCGTCTGCTTCAGTCAAGAGGTGCCTTTGTGTGCCTGCTAACTCTCCCGGCTTCTTCTAAGTGGGTGCATTTTCTGGAACATTCACCCCACTTAGCTCCAGCTTTTCTTTGTGCTCTTAATTGGAGGCTAAACACCACTTGAGTGATCATTAAAGTACCATTCCAGGAAAGACCCCGCGGAGTCCTGGACACGGACAGTGTCCGGGCCAGGAAGGGCCTGTCCTCTTGCACCATACCCCGCAAACCGCAAATCGCAAATCGGCAATGAGAAGCAGACAGCGGTAATTATGCTAATCCAAGCCTGCGTCTCATTTTCTTCTCTGTAACTTGTGGGAATCTGCATGGAGACGAGACTCTACTTAATGACTGTTAACTTCTACGGATGAGAACTTCCCGGGAGCTCTGTTCTCCTGCCTTTAAAACGACCCACAGCTAGGGGCTGGGAAGACAGCTCAGTGGGTAAAATTGCTTGCTGATATAAGCATGATGACCTGTGTTTGAACCCCCAGCATTCATGTGAGAAGCTGGGCATGGTCACGTGCATGCCTATAATTGTGGGGTTGGAAAGAAGAAGGGATACTGGGGCTTGCTGGCTGCCAGCCTAGCTCCAGGTTCATTGAAAGACCCTGTCTTAGGGGACAGCCACAGAGCAGACAAGTCAATCCCACAGGCTACTTCCTCATGCACAAAAGAGAAGGCTGTATTAGACAGATAGGGAAGGCATCTTATAGTCTCATTCATTGGCTCTGAAGCAGTTCTTTGGGAGGGATTCTATAGTAGTCTAGGAGCCTCGGGAAAAGGTGCTGTGATTGATTAGTGATGTCTGTCCTGGAAACAAGAGTGTAGAAATGGAATGAGGAACAGTAAGGACAGAGTGTGACAGGGATTTATCATCCAGAGCCAGACTCACCAGTGATTACTAGATTCAGTACAGACCAATGGTATGGATTTCAGTAAAGAGCAGGGATCAACCCCAGGATGCCCAAGTCAAGTCCCAGACTTGGAGGAGTGACCTTAGGGGAGCATCTTACCTGCTCTGAGCCCCTTGATCTCTACTATAACATCGAGAGAGCTGTGGGATTCACTTCAGTGGGCATGGGGACAGAGGAATGAGAAATCTGGGAGTGGTACCTCAAGCCATTGCTATACATATGTGCCACTATGAGTTCTGTGTAAGAAGATGTGATGGTTGACCCCGACTGCTGGTGCGACACCATCTAAAGTCACCTAGGAGACTGGTTTATAAACTGGCCATGTTTATAAAAGAGGATTTAGACTGCGCTAATTGGAGTGGGAAGACTCATCCCAAATGTGAGCAGTGTCGTTCCAAAGCCTAGGGTACCAGAGTAACTCAGGAGGAGAAAGTGAGCTTAGCATCAACATTCATCCATCCCACTCTGCCTCCTGACTGTGACCAGCTGCCTCAGGCTTCTGCTGTCTTGAGTTCCCTGCCGTGATGGGCTGTACCCTCTAACTGTGAACCACAACCAACCTTACCTTCCTTAAGTTAGCATCTGTTCGGCAGGCATTTTATCACAGCAACAGAAAAGTAACCAGGATAGTGGATTACAGGGTAGTGGGTTACAGATCACCTTGTGGAGACATGGCATATACATAGCGTACATGTGTGTGCTGTCCCCATGTGACCAGGCACAAGAGACTCAGAGGAATGCTCACTAGAAATGTTAATAGTGGGATTAACCCCACAATGAGCAAGTGTGCTTTTCCTGAGGCAAGGAAACTATTAAAAACACTGAAACAGACTTGCATGTAGTCAAAGCATCTCCAGAAAGTGGCCAGAATCTGGGTCACCTCCTCATCAACATGGGGACTGTTCCCTCCCTGACTGGGCTCCAACCATGGCTATTTTGTAGTAGATGTAAACCATGAGAAGTGACGCCAGGCCTGGCACTGACAGTCCTTGGCAGACTCAAGTGGTTATTTTTGGGGACAGCTTCATGATGAGTACCCCACCTACATCTCCCAATCAATTGTTTTCCCGAGTGCTAACACCCACAGCTTGCACCTCCAGTGCAAGCCAGCTCCCTAGACTCCAGGAGGCCCTTATCAGTTTCTCTCCATATGAGAGTAATTAACAACTCCTAGAGTTAATCAATTCTCCCAGGTGCTGGCCTCCTCAGGCTCCGCAGAGAGAACGGAAGACAAATGGGGTTTAAAGATTTTACTTTGTCGTTTTTCTTCAAGAAAGGAAATCTTGTCATGGACAGGGATGGACAATGCCTCTGCTCTTCAAGGAAGAGGCGAGGAGACAAGTCTACGAGAGGAAGAGCGACAAGCCGTGGGCTGCTTTATTTTGTCTTTTTGAAACATAGCCTTGCTGTGTGCCCAGCTGGCTTCAAACTCGGAGTCTTCCTGCTTCTGTCTCCTGAGTATTGGGATGACAGATGTGAGCCACCATGCCTGGGAAGTTAAAAATATTGTATTTTTTTATGTATATGTGTGTGTACACATGTACCCTTTTTCTTCCTCTCTCTCTCTCTCTCTCTCTCTCTCTCTCTCTCTCTCTCTCTCTTTCTCTCTCTCTCTCTGGTGTATGTTCACATACATGAAAGCCAAAGGAGGAGGTCAGGTGCCTTGCCTGCTCTTTCACGCTCTACCATATTCACCCGAGCCATGCAGACAGCCAGCAAACTCCAATGATCCTATGTCCCCTGCAGTGCTAGCATTATAGGCACATTTGAAGCCATGCCCAGATTTTAAAGTAGGTGCTAGGGATTTAAGCCCAGGTGTCCATACTTGCCCACTGAGCCATCTCTCTATCCATCCCCAGTCACAGACCTTTTGAGGTGCTGTGGTGACTCCACTGGAGCCTAAGTGTTTAGATCTGAAATATGGGTACTTGATCACTTCCAGCTACTGTGAATTTATGTCAACAGATGTCATGCAGAAGAAAGATGGTTATCCCACTGTGCAGGGAGATGAGGGGACTATGCCTTCTAACCAGTGCCCCTACTGAACAAGGCAGAGGATGCTGTGACTGTGGTAAGTCCCATAAGGTGCTGTCCTAACATAGATTAATGCATTTTAAAAGAATATGTTAATTTATTTTTATCTCGTCTCTGTGTGTGCCTGTATGTATTTATGTGCACTGCATGCATGCAGTGCCTGCAGAGGCCAGAAGAGGGCGCTGGAATCCTGAAACTGCAGTTACAGGTAGGATGCCCAGTGTGGGTGGGTGCTGGGGATCTGAACCCCGGTCCTTTAAGAGATAAATAAGTGCTCTAACCACTAAGCCATTTCTTAGTCTCGTGATCTATACATTTTAAAGACCCACATTGAATTAATAAAATTAATTAATGAAATAATGCCATACGCAAAGTTTCAAACATGGAACTGTTTCAAAGAACCAAAACAAACAAACAAACAAACAAACAGACAAACAAACAAACCCCAAAGTCCTTTAAGAAACTGCCTCTGTGAGGCTTGGGTTTTATCTAGGTCAATGGTGATCAACCTGTCTGTTGCAACCCCTTGTGGGGGGCCACCTTGAAAAATAGATACTTACATTTTGACTTATAACAGTAGCAAAATTACAGTTATGAGATGACAATGAAAATAATCTTATGGTTGGAGGTCACCACAACATGGGGAACTGTGTTGAGGGTCCCAGCATTGTGAAGATGGAGATCCACGGCTCTAGGTGGTACAATGCTTCTCTAACATTTTATCTGCAGCATCAGAAGGAAGGAGGAGGAAAATTAAAGGAGGAAGGGAGGGAGGGAAGAAGGAAAGAGGGAGGAAGAGGTTGGGATGGGTGTGGTAGTTCGATCCCACTAGTCTCTCCCACTCATGCTTGCTCTGGGTGGTGTTTCCGTGTTTGTTCTATGACCCTGTACCATGGATTCACACAGCCAGCCACCTCCACAAAGGAGACACAGCGTGTCCCTGCAAACAGCTCATTTGGCTCTGCACCAGTAGTGACCTGTAAGAAAGCCAGGGCACTGTTATTCTCATAGCTGGATAGGTGAGGATGTATGGCTCTTGTGATGGCTGATCTTGTCTGTCAACCAAAATCCACCCTTAATCTGCCACATTTTCTGGTGGCAGACACAGAAGGGAGCTTTTGCTTTTTCTGCCTGCTTGCCTTCACTCCCACAGGCATGTTCATCTATCCTGCTGCTGAGGCGGTCCTTTGCTAGTGTTAAAACCTACTCTTCAGGAGTGCAATGTAGACTGAAGCCCAGCAGCTCTGTAGAAATCCTCTGGGACTGCCAGCAAGCCCCAGGTCAGAACTGGTGAGTTTTCTAGTCTTCTGAATGAGTAACTAACAGATTCTTGGCTTTTATATTGGGAGATAGCTATTGTGTAAACCACAGCATGTAAGCCACTCTAATAACCCTCCTCCCCTCAACACACACACACACACACACACACACACACACACACACACACACACACTCACACCTGAACGAATATGTTTGTTAACTCCAAGCTGAACAGGTAGTCTTGTCCCTTGTGTGGGCTGCTCAGGCCCTGGGTAAGACAGAGGCCCTGAGTAGAAAGCCAGCCTTGGGGAACACACCCTCTCCACTAGGAAGCTTGGTAGTCCCCCTACCTGCTAGATTGTTCCCCTCCCTTGTATGGCAGAGTCGGAAAAGCCAGCTTGCAGTGGGGCTAACCTCTTCTGACCTATCTGATGCTTCCCCTTGGCTTGAATTTCTCACTTCCCCATCACCTTTGTGCCAGGGCCACAGTCCCCTCCTGAAGGGTGGGGAGGGTGTTCCACTGAGGGTGTTCTTGGTAACCTGGCTAGAGAAAAGCCTCCTATGTCTACAACTGAGGGTTTTTTTTTTAAAGGAAACCTTAGTATGTCTGCCAATGTTTATCGTGGCCTGGGAGAAGGGCTTACAGAAAGCAATGGATTCAAGATTGCCACCTAGAAGAGTAAATGGGTTTAGACACTGTTTAGTTGCTATGGACTTCTGGGAGCTCCTTTCAGCAGTTCCATGAGAAAGATCCTGAGGCTAAGATGGGTCTCAGGGGACAAGACTGCTGACATTAATTACTAATGTTGGTGCTGGAATCAATTAGTAATGTCTGCAATGGGAAAGAATGGCACAGGTGGCATGCTTGTTGATTATTCTTGAATCCTTTGACAGGCTAAAACGTATTTGAAAAAAAAGTATCTTTAGAAATCATGGCTCAGTCAACTGATATAATCACAGTCCAATGGGCTAAGAGATAAAGTAAATATTTGCCTGTCCAAAGGCTAGCTAAATAAGTAGGCACGTGATTAACTTCAGCCTACATCTTTGGGAGACTATGTTTAATAAGGTAGAGAAATCCTGAGACCCATCTCTTTTTACTGGCTTTAAAATCAGATTATATGCCATAAAAGGCTACAACATACCATCCTTCACACTCGAACATACCCGGTGGGTGATTTTATTTCCTCTTATAACTTTGTCATGCATTGTTATGGGTTCTACTATGGAGATACAGTCCCAGCCCCACAGATAGCATTTACCAAACCAAACCAGATAGAGCTGGTACTGGTCATGTTTCTCATCGATGTGACAAAATATGTGACAAGAAGTGACTGAAGGGAGGAAAGAACTCTTAAACTTACAGTTTGGGGGTGCAGCTCATCACCACAGGGAGAACATGGTGTCAGGAGCTTGAGGCATTGCTTCTGACTGTGGAAACAGGTTTGCATAGTCAGGAAGCAGGGAGAGGTGAGTGGTTGTGTTTATTCAGCCTGTTTCTCTCTTTTATTCAGTCAGTCCTCAGTCTATGGGATTGTGCTATCAACATGTAGGGTGGGTCTAGCCTCAGTTAAATCTCTCTGGAAATACTCTTACAGACACAACCAGAGGTGTGTCTCCTAGGTGATTTTAAATGCAGTCAAGTTGACAAGGACGATGAACATCACAGAACTCCCGATGAATCCTGAAGTAACTGGTTGGCAGTTCTTCTGCCCACACCAATATCTCTTAAGTCTTGTTTCTATTGGGTGATGCTCCCTAGGGTTGAGACCAATGACCTTCATTGTATGGGTCCCTTTTCCATGCCTAGTGCCAAGCTGAAAGGACTCACTCAGAGCAGGCTCTAGAGAACTAACTTCTGACAAGTGAGCACACTTCTCCCCCCTCAGATCCCCACAAAGGTGAGTAGCACCAGAGAGAGTGGCAGTGACTGTTGCCTAAATTGCTAGCCTGAGGGATGAAGGATCAGAGCCCTGATGGCACGTAAATGAAGCCTGTGGGGCCAGCTGCTGATATCATCATTCAGTAATAGTGGTAATTTGGGGACCAGCGACCACCTCCTTCACTCTTCTGTCACATTCAACTACTATTTTCCCCCAATCTAACCTAACAGAATTAAAGACGTGGATCTGGGCCAAGCTTATGGCCCTAAGAATCAGGGATCCCCAATGCTCAGCCTGAGCAGTCACTCAGCCTCCATTGGCTTTATTATGACTATTAGTAACTGCTAATTAGCATGGTGGAAGCAATTGCTTCCCTCATCCACACAGTGCTGCTAATTACCCTTGGCTTTGCTATGAGCAGAAAAGAAACCATATCCCCAGATTGTTCTGGGGGGATTCTTTATTTACCTCCTTGCATTATTGGTTCTATCTATTTAAAGCCTCTCATTTTAAAGTGTCATGGTACAAAGCCCTTTTAGTAAGGACAGAATGGGATTTGGCTTTTCCATAGTAGCCGAGTTCATCTCCAGGTTGGCCCTGGGGCTAGGTGTTTAGGTTCTAAGGCAGTCTGGTTGCTTCACTAAGATCTCCCTTCATGAACATTTGAACCTTGTGGTCAGTCTGAAGCAACGTCCCAATGTCCATGGGCAGAAGAAACCTGGGCTGTACTCAGAGCACCCCATAGCACCCACTGTACCTTCGCTGGTATATGAAACAAGAAGCCACCTCAGAGGGGATGCAGGTAACTCTGGATGCTGGCCTCGACTCATAGCTTGATTTTTATGTTCTTTAGGTGCTGCCTACGCACAGCCCCGTCTCAGCATCTGCTAATCGAAGAAGTACATCCTGTCTGCACTGGTCCTGTTCCATCTTTCTCTCCTGAGTCCTCCAGAATCCTCCTTGAGATGCCTCCCCACACCCCACCCCCTCCAAACACATGAGGAATCCTGTCACCTCCCACATTCACTCTCACCAAAGCCAAGGCATCCAGGGTTGAACATCCCAGGAGTCCATTCACACGGGGATATGGGTTTGGCCAGAATCAGTAGTGGGTTATGAGCAACCATAGAGAGAATAGCATGGATGGCACACAATCATACTGCATTCCTAGGAAGGAGTTCAGTTCCTTTACTTCCGTATTTCTGGATTCTACCATCACTACTACTCACAGGACAGTCCCAGCAAATCATCTCCTTTCCTCACCTCCTTCCTTCTTCCTTCCTCCTTTTTCTCTTTGTACCTTTTTGTGATGCTGTGGATGGAACCCAGGGTCTCGTATGTGCTAGGTGACAGTTCTAGCACTGAGCTATACCCTCAGCTCCTTACTCCTGGATCTCATACCACAGACCTGACACCCAACTATCCAGAGGGAGGGCTCGGCAAATGTTGGTTCTTTATTATCTTGGCACTGAAGGTTGAGGCCAGAGCTTTGCTCATGCTAGGCACATGCTTGCTCTCCCTCTCAGCCACACCCTCAGACCAGAGATGCTGTTTGAATTGTGTGCAGTGTCTTAGTTAAAAACTGAATGTGACGGTTGATCTCGGTTGTCAGCTTGACTGGATCTAGAAGGAACTAAGCCAGTCCTCTGGACACATCCGGGGGAAATTATTTAAATTTCATTAAATGATGTGGGAAGACCCACTCTAAATACGGGTGCCATCTTAGTTAGGTTTTCTTTGCTCTGCTAACTCATCATAACCACGATAGCTGATAAAAGAAAGTGTGTAATTTGGCTTACAGTTTCAGAGGGGTAGAGTCTATGACAGTGACATAGAGTAGATACAGGCATGGTGACAGGAACAGCTGAGAGCTCATGTCTTGACTCACAACCACAAGGCAGGGAGAGCACACTGGGAATCACAGGGGTCTTTTGAAACCACAAAGCCCACCACAGTGACATAACCCTTCCGAAACAGTTCCACCAACTAGACCACACCTCCTAATCCTTACCAAACAGTTCAACCAATTAGGCCACACCTCCTAACCTTCCTAAACAGTTCCACCAACTGGGCCACACCTCCTAATCCTTCCCACACAGTTCCACCAACTAGGCCACACCTCCCAATCCTTCCCACACAGTTCCACCAACTGGGTACCAAGTATTCAAATATACGAGCCTCTGGGGGCCATTATAATCAGCATACCATTTCCCAGCAACAATCCAGATATAAGAAGGTCTGAGGCAGAAGCTCTTGCTTTTTGGTTTTCTGTCTTCATGTCTAGCGGGTGTGTTCATCTGCTCTGTTGCTTCTATTGCCTCCATTGCTTGATGCTTCCATCCTTGGCTCACATCAAAACCCAGCTTGTTTGGATGGAGACCAGCAGCTCTCTAGGACTCACCCAGGTCTTCATCACCAGCTGAGACAGCTAGCCTCATAGACTGAGTAGCACCAGCTTTACAGCCTCTCAAGGTGCAGATGTTTATTACTGGATCGCCCAGAATGTAGTTTGCAAGCCCATCTAATATATCCCCTTTTCGTATGTGTTTGTATTAGTCAGAGTTCTGAAGAGTAACAAAATTTATAGAATGAATCTCTCTGTATACATAGAAAGGGGATTTACTAGAATGACAGATAGCCTGTAGTTCAGCTAATCCAACAATGGCTGCCTATGAATGGAAAGTCAGAGAATCCAGTAGTTGTTCAGTCCACGAGGCTAGATGTCTCAGCTGGTCTTCAGGATACACTGGAATCCTAAAGAAGTAGGCTCTAATTCAGTGAAGAAATAGACTTGCTAGCAAAGCCAAGCAGGCCAAGAGCAAAAGCTTCCTTCTTCTTTGTGCTTATAGAGACTACCAGAAGAAGATGTGGTACAGATTACAGGTAGGACTTCACACCCCGAAAGATCTGAATTAAACGTTTATCTCCCCACCTCAAAGATACAGATTAGAAGAAGCGGGTCTTCCCACTTCAAATGACTTAATGGAGAAAAAAAAAATCCCCTCACAGGTGTGCCAAGTCATGTGAGTTTTAGTTAATTCCACACATAATCAGGTTGACAACCAAGTCACCCTCTCCGCTCTCTTCCTCCAGAGAACACTGAGTAACATAATGAACAGTTACTTTCAAAGCAAGAGCGTTCACATCCTAGTAGTTGGAAGGATTAGCAGAAATCCCGTCAGCACTGGCACCCAGTGGGACCCAGTAGGTAGGTAGAAGTTGGATCGGCTTTTGGGAAGGACCGAGTGAGAAAGGCTGAAGGGGCAGTCGGCAGCTTTACTGACCCAGGATTTCAGCATCATGGATGAGCCTAGGTATTGTCCAGAGATGGACTGAGGTCTCTGGGGTCTCTCTTTGTTTCTTTTTTCATTCTCTGAGGCTCAGTTTCCATCCTTGTAATATGTGGCTCATCATAGAGGCCCAGGACACCACAAGAAAACCTATAGAGTCAATTAACGTGGGCACACAGGGGCTCACAGAGACTGAACTGCCAACCAGAGAGCATGCTTGGGATAGACATAGGCCCCTACACATAAGTAACAGATGTACAGGTTGGTGCTCATGTGGGGCTTCTAACAGCAGAAGCAGGAGCTGTCTCTGACTTTGTGGCCTGCCTTTGGATCCCTTTCCCTTGACTGGACAGTGTTGCCTAGCCTCATTACAAGAAGATGCACCCAGTCCTACTGCTACTTGATATGTCAAGATGGGTTGGTGTCCATGGGTGGTCTCCACTTCTTTGAGGAGAAAGGGAGGGAGGCAGAAGGAAAGGAGAGGAGTGAGGGGAAGCTCTGATCAGTATATAAAGTAAAGAAATAAATTAATTAATGAAAATAAAGATGTAGCTCATTACCTTTATTTCTCAGGGACACTCTTTTGCTCTTTGTGTCTTTCCTTCCTTCCTTCCTTCCTTCCTTCCTTCCTTCCTTCCTTCCTTCCTTCCTTCCTTCCTTCCTTCCTTCCTTTTCTCTCTTCCTTTCTTTCTTTCTTTCTTTCTTTCTTTCTTTCTTTCTTTCTTTCTCTCTCTGTCTCTTTCTTTCTTTCTTTCTTTCTTTCTTTCTTTCTTTCTTTTTTTCTTTCTTTCTTTTTCAGACAGGGTTTTATCAGGAAACTCTGGCAGGCCTGGAACTCACAATGTAGACCAGGTTAGCCTCTATCTCATGGGATTCTGCCTGCCTGAGACTTCTCAGTGCTGGGTTTAAAGGCATGCACTTCCATGACCATGTCCAGAGATGCTTTGTTGTTGTTGTTGTTGTTGTTGTTGTTGTTGTTGTTGTTAATGAATGAAATCCGGTGTGCCAACCTCCTGAATATGAACTTGCCTGTACAGAACACTCTGACAGACCCTGAGTCCTCACTAATGCAGTGAAAGTCCCCCTCCTACCTCCCCTGTCTTCCCACCAGTTCATTTGAGCTGTATCAAGTCTAAGTTCCATCATTCCCAGGAGCAGGGAGCCAGGAGCAGCCTCTTTGCCTCCCGGAATGACTGGCCGCAGGTTTATGATTTATTCGCTGATTAATTGGGTGCTCAGAGACAATTCTATGTCAATTACATTACTGGCTTGGTGAGAGACGCAGGGCTGCCAATGTCAACAAGACTGAGCACGCCAGGGAGCAGTCAGGGCTTGGGCAACCCAGACAGTACTATAGCCGTGAGGGCTTCCTTCCCTCTGTACTGGGGAAGGAAAGGGCGAGCACCATAGTGGTGGTGCTGTAGGAAGCCCTGTCCTCACATTGCAGTCCTCCACTGATACCAGTCAGAGAGGAAGCTTGTCTCATGATCTGAGGACTTGGGTATGCTTAGAAGTGCCCATAGTGTTTGTGGATGGCTTTAAGATACCATTCTTGGGTGTCTCTTGTGCCGGCAGAACTGGGAATATGACTGAATACACTGCCTTTGCTTGGGTTATAGTCAGTTAGCTTTGGGTGGTGGCAGGGGAACCAAGCATTCAAAGCCAGCCTCAGAAACTCAGTGAGTTTGAGACCTGGGCTACGTGAGATCCTGTCTCAAAACAAACAATCAAAAAAAAGGGAGACTATTTGAATGGGCTCTGACCTCATCAGGTGAGAGCCTGTCCCTAAGGGGCTGGAACATGTGCTGGTGACAGAGGGGCCCTGTACAGCAGGGATCTGCAGTGAAAGGCTGGAGTACGCCCGGCATCTAGCAAATACCACCAAAAGAACAGAGGCTGCAATCCTACAACTGCAGAGGACAGAATTCTACCACGATATTGAATGTAATCTTGATAGAGGATTTAGATTTCCAGAGAAGGCTGCCAGGTCAGGATGAGGTCTAGCCTGGAGTGTCTAGCTTCTGCAGTGAGTCCAGCCCAGCCAAGCGACTGACGTGCAGGGTAACGAATTCCTGTCACTGTAAGCTGCTTGCTTTGTCGGGAGTCACTTGTTACACAGCGCTTGATAACAGACACACAGACAACTGTCCAGCCTCTCTAACTCTCTCCAGAGAGCCTCCTGCACCCTGTTCCTATGTCTCTGACACATCTCTTTCGCAATCAACTGGACAGCTTTTCCTTTGTGAACACTGTGAAGGATTGTCCTCTCCTGCCTTCCTAGATAGACTCAGCTACTCAGAAAGTGCTCTGAGTACTGCAGGGTACTCTGACTGAGCTCCTGGGTACTGTCCAGGCTACCCTCTGCTGTGTCCAATGGATCTACACCTTGTGCTGCCTGTATGTTATGGCTCCCAAGGTTTCAAGGTCTCTGCATTTTCTTTTCCAGAGACCCAAAAAGCTCCAAGACCCGTTGCATGGCTCTCCTGAAATTCCATCTCCTCTCCAACCCCCTGCATTTACCAGCATGGCCTGTCTCTCTATGGTATTCTGTCTTGCTACATCCTCCTCTTCTTCCTCCTCCTCTCCTCTTCCCTGTTCCTTCCTCCTCCCCTCCTCTTCCCTCTCAGTTGCCTCTGTCTCTCATCCAGGGAATGGATGCCTGAGCCTTGTGCATATGCGGCAAGCACTTGGTCACCAAGTCATTCCACAGTGCTCTCCCTAACTTGACACACAGAGTTTCTGTCTGTTTTATCACTGAGCTTTCGAGTAGGGGATTTCAGCCCTCTCTTTTTTGAGACAGAATCTCAAGTAGGCCCAGATTTGTTTGAGCACACTATATATAATCAAAGATAACCTTGAATCTCACGCGTCCGCATCTCCAGTATTGAAATTATTAAGTGTGCACCGCTGCATCTGATTTATTCGGTACAGGCATCCCAGGTATCCCAGGGTCCCCATGTAAGCTAGGAAAACACTCTACCGACCGAGTTACATCTCCAGCACCTGGCTGACATTTTGAAGGTTCCAAGACAAGGTGATGACATCTCCTTGTCTTTGGAAAGAGTCGTCTTGGCCAGGGCACACGTTGGATGGCAAATTTGCTGGAGTGACTAAGTGAGTCCCAGTTAAGACAGGAAGTCCCAGAGAGGCTCATGGGAGCAAGCTGCTGGGCACGGGTGAGCTGGTCTTGGACCAAGCACATCTTTAGCGCCTCACACAAGGTTCTCACCACTAGAAATAGGTGTGTGGAACCTTTCAGAACTCCTTGCAAGGAGAGATACCCCTCAGCTCTGAAGGTGCCTGGATCCCACCTCAGGCAAGCAGAAGAAGTGACAGTCAAGGGCCTTGACAGTGGGGATGAGTTTTGCAGTGGGCAGAGTGGACAGAAAATCTCTGTCCCCATTCCAGGAACTGAGACCTTCTAATGTGTATTTGAAAAAGCAGCCTTTTCTGATTGTCACATAAGTCTCCCTCGGACCTGTCTTGCCCAGCTTCTACCCTAACTCTGAGCTCAGGCCAACAGGAATGAAGACAGACATTCTGCAGCCATGGAAACTGCTCAGTTACCCAGGCCTCGGGCAATAATGGCCATCGCTCTGTTGAAGTCTGAGGGTTGAAATCAGAGTGGAGCGTGGTGGTGGTGTGGCGCTCTGCAGCAGCTGCAGGTCCCCAGAAACACTTTTACAGGCAGGGCGGTACACTCTGCATGTGTGCCTTTCCAAGAGCAGGGAACTTCTGGAGCTTCAAGCACAGCCAGGGAATCCACTTCAATTCTCAGCTCCCATGAGGCCTTTCGCCTCAACTGCTTTGTACAGCAGAAGGAGCCAAGGCACTTCTCACTCATTGGTGAACTAGCTTGAGAAAGCCAGGGATATGAGAGGGGGCGTGGCAAAATGGCTCCAATAGAGAAGGAGCTTGTCATCAAGCCTGAGTCAGATCCCTGGGACCCACCAGATGGAAGGGGAGGCTGAGTCCTGCAAATTGTCTTCTGATCTCCAAACACACACACACACACACACACACACGCACGCACGCACGCACGCACGCACGCACGCACGCACTCACACACATGTTCACTGAGCCTGGCTGGGGTTGGTGGGAAGAAAGGTGAAATGCTGGGCTCAGTTCCTGTCTCCTTAGAGATACTCCATTGGTCATCTAGCTGAAGCAGCAGGAACAGTCAGGGACAGCCACCAGGTCTCTCTGGGTCCTACAAGAGTGACTGAAGCCTGGACTCTCTCCCCATTCTTTGCTATCCCATGTTGTCTTCAAAATTCCACACCATGTGAAGGAACCTGAGAGATCTGATGTCAGTGGATGTTTCTCCGTCTGCTCCCTAGGCTTCAGGCCAGAAGGGCAGCTGCCTACTACAGCCTAGCACGTGTTTGTCCAGCAGGAGAGCCAAGCATGAGAAAGAGAAAAAGAATACTTGAAGGATTTTTTATTATCTTGCACACTAAAACTCATCAAAA
This sequence comes from Rhabdomys pumilio, assembly GCA_030674055.1. Taxonomy (NCBI): domain Eukaryota; kingdom Metazoa; phylum Chordata; class Mammalia; order Rodentia; family Muridae; genus Rhabdomys; species Rhabdomys pumilio. Next base: position 10,591,664 of record JANHMN010000004.1, on the reverse strand, counting down.
GAGACGGTCCAGGAGAAAAACAGGCCAGTGTGGTACCCTGCCTGACTCAGCACACTCTGAGCCCAGCCTCTGAAACTACCCATCAGAAACTGCCCTGGAGATAGGAGTCTGTATCTGAGCTGGCAGCCATGCCGCCCAGTGATCTTGGATGAGTAACTTCGCTTCTGTGAGGGAGGAGAGCTCACATGCCTTGGTGGGTTTCAGTGAAGTGTGCACTGGAGGCACAGAAGGTGGGTTACAATATGGAGTCCCCAAGTCCCTGATGTAGCAGGCAAGGCAGGAGCACTCAGGTTCTCATGTGATACCTGCTTTGTGAACTTCTAGTGCCACTTTGAGCAGTGCTTGTTTCTAGAAAGTTCCGTGTCTAGTCTTCAGATTTACTGTTTGCTGTTGTCCAAGTTTTCCTGCCTTGTGTGTGTGTGTGTGTGTGTGTGTGTGTGTGTGTGTGTGTGTTAACGGTTGTGACAGTATGAAGGCTGAGGTCAACGTTCATTGATATTCTCAAGAGTCATTTACCTTGTGTGCTTGGGACAGGATCTCTGATTGGTTTGGCAACTGACTGACTAGAATGCCTCAGGGACCTGCCTGTCTCTACCTCCTCTGTGCTGGGATTACGAGCACACATCTCTGCACCCAGCTTTTTCATTGGGAGTTCTGGGGATTGAACTCAGGTCCTCACATTTGTGTGGCAAGCTCTTTACTGACTGGGCCATGTCTGTAGCCTGTGTTTGTGTTTTGTGTGGTTGTGAATAGGAGGCACCAGCAACTTGGCAGAGCCAGTGGTTGCTCTTGCTGGTCCTGGCTCATCAACGATCCAAGGATAATTATGGACAAAGTCCTCTGTATGAGGCTGCCTGGTAGAGGCACAAAGACTCAGGAAGCGGACCCACTGTGTCTTGGGGAGGGAGATACCTGAAAGCAAGCATCTCCTTGCTGAGATCCAGGATCCTGTCTCTTGGGGACACTTCCTCCCAGCAGAGAACAGGAACAATTAGTCACCTTGGTGACCAGGGTCCCTGTCAGCATCCAGAGCTCCATATGGGCTCCAGCTCTCCCAGATGTTTGGTGGGCACACATCTGCTTCTCCTAAGCACCAGCTGTCAGTGCCCAGCTGGGAGCTGCTTCCTGGGAGAGTCGCCTGGGACTTCTCCGCATACTGGGTTTGTCAGATTTTTCTGAAACCTGGCCTTGTCTGGGGGGAATCAAACCATCAGGGACTTTATCCAATCACAGACTAGTAGTGGGTGAGATGAGGTATACACAGGCTCCCCTAACACTGACAAGCTGATCAAAGCCCAACTAGGCCCCATACAGAGACAGTGTGGAACCGAAGTTAATTGGAACATACTCAGAGGCCTCACTCCTGAGATACCAAGCAACTCTAGACATTGGCCTAGAACCTTCTTCTTTCTCCCTCCTGGCATTTACTAGGAAAGATCACCATTGCCATTCACATAGTGATCCAGGCACGCAGAGACAGGGATAGTATCTGCAACCTGCTAGCAAAGTTCTTTGCTACCCCTGACCTATCAATCACCGTCTCCAGGAGTTGGAGCATCCATTACAGTCAAGGGCTAAGCTGAGGGAACCAGGGCCAGAAGGAAAAGAAGTCATGAAAATTCTTCATTTTTCCCAGGGGCTCCCAGGTGGCTCAGCTTCTGTCCAGACTCTCCTACCTGGTCCCTAAGTAATTAAAGATGGCTAACTCTGTTTCAGCCTCGCTATTCAGTTTCTTCCTCTGTAAGTTAGAAACAGTAGCAGCACAGCTATTTAGAGGCTATGCTCATCGCAGAAGAGCTCTGTGGATGCCTGTCATGAGCCAGGGACCCCAGGAGTTACAGCAGCTCCACAGAGGAAAGAGGACAGTCCCTGCCCTCAGAGGGCTTTTGATGAATTAGAGGAAATATTTTTTAAAAAATTTAAAGTGTAAGGGGACACATGGGAAATGCCACAAAAGAGATCGGAGCCATATCAGGAGCCTGCGTAGGAGCAGTGTGAGTGTCCCTAAAGACTAGAGGTCTGAGGCTGGAGAGATGGGTCAGTGGTTAAGACTGCTTTTGTAGAGGACAACAGTTTAGATTCCAGGTCCCTCATGGGGGTCACAACTGCTGGTGATTCTAGCTCCAGGGAATCTCACACCCCTTTCTAGATTCTTTGGACATTTGTACACATATGGGTACACACACACACACACACACACACACACACACACACACACTCTCTCTCTCACACACACACACACACACACACTCTCTCTCTCTCACACACACACACACACACACACACACACACTCTCTCTCTCTCTCACACACACACACACACACACACACACACACACACACACACACACACGGGGGTTGGGGCGAGAATCATAAGGAAAAAATGGAGCTGGGTAAGTGTACAGTAACGAACAGGCAAAGTGGACAGTAGAATGTTTTAGACCAGTGCACACATTTGGAATGAAAGTCTACACGGGATGTGCCTAGTAAGTGAGGGAGAGAATGCCTGCCTGCATTAGTTACCTACTGCTATGTAACAGGTTGTCCCCAGATATCTGCAAAGTGAAGTTGGTGTGTGGTCAGCTTCTCACCTCTAGTAAATGAGAAGACCAGATGGAAGGAGTCCCTCCTCCTCTCTCTCTTCCTCTCCTCCTCCTCTCCCTTCTCTTCTCCCTCCTCCCCTCCTTCCTCCTCCTCTCCATCCTCTCCCTCCTCTCTTTCCTCCCCTTTCTCTTCTCCTTCCTCCCCTTCCTCCTCTCCCTCCTCTTCTCCCTTCTCTTCTCCCTCCTCCCCTCCCTTCTCCCCTCCTTCCTTCTTTTCTTTCCTCTCTCCCCACTCCTTCATTTCTGTCCTTCCTTCCTTTCTTTCTACCACCTCTTAGGTCTCTCTACAAACAGAGACTCAGTCCATCCCTTTTAGATCCATTTTTTTTCTGCCTCTCTGCTCTGCCTGGTCATTTCCTCACCCTTAACTAATGGAGATGCAGGGAGGTCGAGGCAATGGGCTGTCTTCTTCCAAACCTGGCAGAGGAAGTGAAAATGGATGAGGCACAGGGAGGAAGGGCCGGCTGGAGTTTGCAAAGTAATTGAAAAGCTAGCCAGACGTGGAGGATTAGACAGCAGAAAGCCCAGTGCCTCTCCAGCCTGTCCAAGTTAAAGCAATGGCACAGGGAAGAGAAGAAGAGAGAAAGAGGAGCCATCCCCTCCCCAATCCCAAAGACTTGGGTAGGAAGTGAATTTGTTTACATTTCAATGAGAGAGAGAGAGAGAGAGAGAGAGAGAGAGAGAGAAAGAGAGAGAGGATGAATAAGAAGAAATAACAGCTCAGACAGTTCAGACAATAATCCGTGGATGTGTCATTCAGGCACAAGACAGGGACAGGGGAAGCTGGGAGACAAATGGCTTAATATTTTAGATTAATTGTGAGAGTCAGTAATATGTGTCACTGGGGACCCAGCGGTGCCTGAGCCGGGCTGAGTAACCTACTTAGGTTGGTAATTATTGTTTGCATTCGTGGAATTAAGGATACAAAAAGGCAGCTTAGAGAAAGCCCCACAGAGCTCCCGGGACTCTAATCCCACTGTCCTGCAGCCACATCTGTGCCCCACGGGAGGCATCCTTCCTGAGGCTTCTGTGTGGAGTCAAAGGAGGAGGAAGAGTCTGCTGTCACCCTTGCTCTGGGGCTGATTCACCACCAAGGCCATGGGATCCACTTTTCCTTGGATCTCATTTATTTTTAAATTCAGAAACTGGCTGGGGACTTAAAAGGGATGTCAAAGAATAAATAAGAGAGTGACAGGGCTCACATCCACAGTCCAAAGCGCAGAGCTGATCAGTGTCAGCCCCTTGCTCCTTGTGCCTGCTTTCCTGTTGCTTGCCCAGGCTAGCCTTGAACTGAATTTACCAGCTTCACCCCCTCCTTATCCCCGAAGTGTCAGGATTATAAATGCATGCTGCTGTGTCCCCCTCTGGTAGTTCTCTGAATAACATAATCTGGGGTAATAAAAAAATGAAACATACACTTTCTTTGGGTAATTTTGGGACTTTGTTCTGTTTTTTAAAACTTTTTATTGATCCTTTGTGAGTTTCATATTATGCACCCCAGTCCCCCTCATCTCCTGAACTTTTTTTTTTTGAAACAGGGTCTCATATAGCCCAGGCTGGCCCCTAACCCACTGTGTATCCAAGGATGACCTTAAACTCCTGACCTTAAACCTTAAACTTGCTTCCACCTCCAAAGTGCCAAGATTACAGATGTGTGTCAGCAGCACATCTGGTCTTAGGCGGTGCTGAGGATGGAACCTTGGGCCTCGTGGATGCAAAGCAAGCGCTCTACCCAGTTCTGACGCATGCTCCTTTTAAAAAATGAACTTGAGTCAACTATGGCCTCTTCCAAGTTCTGCTGCCGTGTGTCCACACAAGCACAACCGTCTCCCAGATACCCCGAAGCCTCCAGCTTTCTTTCCGTGTCCTAATAACTTCTCTTCAGTTTTCATATCTTTCTCTTCCGCTCCCCCATCCCCAGATTTGAGGGAAGACCCACTATTCACCTTTGAGTCTGGCATTTTTCAGTTAACTGTATCTGGTCTTATCTATGTTTCCTGCAAATGACACGATTTTCTTCTTTAAAAATGGTATTATTATTATTATATTTGTTTATCTTATTATTTACATTTTATTTATTGTTTACATTTTCTTATTACATTTACTTGTGTGTGTGTAGGGAGTGGAGTGTGCATGTGACAGCACACAGGTGGGGCTCAGAGGACAACTCGTGGAAGTCACTTCTCTCCCTTCACCTTGTGGGTCTATGGATCAAACCCAGGCCATCAGGCTTGGTGGCCAGTGCCAGTCACTGGGTCATATGTGTGTGTGTGTGTGTGTGTGTGTGTGTGTGTGTGTAGGCACACTTACCTGTGTGTGCTTATGTGGAGGTCAGAGGTCATGTTGGGTGTCTTCCTCTATTGCTCTCTATTTTTTGAGAGGGGGTCTGTTATGGAACCTGGAACTCCATGTTTTGGCTGGGCCCTCAAACACCTGGTACCTGTTTACTTCTGTCTCACAGTGCTAGGGTTACGAATATGTGCCATTTTGCCCAGTTTTTGACTGGGTGCTGGGGATTTGAACTCAGTTCTTCATGCTCGTGCAGCAAGAACCTTACCTACTGAGCCATCTCCCTAGCCTTTGAAAGATAGTCTTTGGGGCATTCATTCAACTGAACTCTTTATGTTAATCAGACAAAATATTATAGCTACTCCATGACCTGAGAATACTCCAGTGTTTAAGATTTGCAAACTATCTAAATGCTTTTCCTAACAATATTATGTCTGCCCTGTAATAGACGCATAATTTTATTCTATAACAACAAATCACCACGTTTACCGGGGTACCATGGTTTGAACCTGAACATACTCCCCTCTAATTTCTGTGTGTATGTTTGTGCATGCCCACACATGCCACGGCATGCATGTGAAAGCCATGGGGGTCGGTGTCTTCTTCCATTTTGCTGGTGTCTCTTGTTGGCAGGCTGTGTGTTACCGGTTAGCTGGACTACAAGCTTTCAAGTCTCCTGTCTCCACCACATATCTTGTTGGAAGAGAATCAGGATTAGAGGGGGGCACTGCTGAATCAGGCTTTTGACGTGCATTCTGGGGTGGAGGGGCAAATTTAGATCCTCAGGGATTCACCCCCTAGTCTTCTTTTAACCCCCACTCCTGTTTTCTGGGTGTCTCTCTGTATCTGTGAGAACCAATCTCGGGACTTGGTACTTCCTCCCCTTATCCCACTGTTTAGCTCTGACATGCATCCAGTTTGAGCCACTGAGGGACTGAAGGCCAATTTGGATTTCAATTTGCCCTTGTAATAAACAGTGCGGCAGCGGGCAGTCTCATACACAGATTGCTGCCAAACCTGCTTAGGATTTCTGAAACCTTAGACAGGTACTAAACTGGGGATAAGAGTGCACTCCTGTAATTCCAGCCCTTGGAAGGTAGAGTCAGGGAGATCAGGGGTTCAAGGTCATCCTTAACTGCTTAGACCTGGAGGATAGCCTGGGCACATGAGACCCTGTCTCAAAGGAGGAGACCAAACAAGAACAAAAACGACAACGACAACGACAACAACAGCAAAACCGCTGCTCAGTTTTCTGATATATAGATTTTTCACTTCTCTACAAGACGCATCCAACCGCTGTCTTGGGCTGGGAGTGTGACTCAGCAGGTAAGGGCTTACCCTGCACATGTGAGCATCAGAGCTCATAGTTCCAAAACCTGTGTGAAAGCTAGTAAAAGCTGGGTGGGTGTGGTCACCTACTTGAGAGCCCAACAAGAAGGAGGTGGAAACAAGGGGGTTCTTGGAGTTGCGTTGACTAGCCAGACTAGATAAAAAGGCAAGCCCTGGGTTCAGTGAGAGACTCTGCCTTAATCTATAAGGTGAAGAATGACTGAGGAAGACACTGGGTGTCAAATTCTAGACCCCATGGACATTCACACACACACACACACACACACACACACACACACACACACACACAC
>JANHMN010000004.1:10539568-10585123 GCA_030674055.1 Rhabdomys pumilio | reverse complement strand
CACACACACACACACACACACACACACACACACACACACACACACACACGCCACTACATGAATCAATATTGGGACAGATACTAATGAACACCACACATACCTGAATATTCATAAATACTTATGCATAGCACAAGGACTTACTTACATTTGCAAAGCTTATCACCCAGGGCATCCTGTACTCAGAGCACCCTATACCCTGGGCACCCTATACCCTAGGTACCCTATACCCTGGGCACCCTATACCCTGGGCATCCTATACCCTGGGCACCCTATGCCTGGGCATCCTATACCCTGGGCATCCTATACCCTGGGCATCCTATAGCCTAGGCATCCTAAACCCTGGGCATCCTAAATAGTTCTGTGGTCATGAAGAGGTCTTCAGCAGATTGTGATGGTCACCTCAGAAGCAGAAGGGTAGAGGGCACCCCTGTCATAGAGGGAAGCGGCAGAAGAGGGCTTTAGAAGCAAGGGAGTGAGGAAAGGCAGCCACCAAAGTGATTAGAAAGCAAAGCCAGGAACCAGAAAGGAGATGGCACAGGAAGTTAAGCAAAGAAATATGTCTCCCACACATAAGACAGGGAAAGGTCAGCATGGCAGACGGTCTTGTCAGAGTGAACTGGCAGAGGTAATTTACTGACTGCACAGGTGGAGGCCCTAAATTAAATGCACTCCTGGCCTCAGCAGGTTCCAGGGAACACAAGAATCTCTGGGGGAAAGAGAGAAGTCAGAGTCCCAGTGGCATCAGCTGCTCAGAAGATGTCATATGGATGAGGAGGCTGCCGGGACAGAGAGACAGCTGTCATTCAGCTGGGAACCTGAGGCTAGCTCAAATGGAAATAACAAGCTGCCAGGAACCACCTTGCCACAAAAGGTGTTCTCAGGGGCACATTAAAGAAATTCCAGTTTCCTTTTCTCTGAGTTGCTGCAGTAGCAGCAGCAGCAGCAGCAGCAGCAGCAGCAGCAGCAGCAGCAGCAGCAGCAGCTGAGGACAACAAGGTGTGTCATGTGTCACCTTCTAGTGGACTCCCATCGTGTCACAGGAAGCATAGATCCAGAACCCAAACCCTGGCTCTACCCACCACTCATTTCCGGGATACCTCATGATGTATCCCAATGTTTAATGTCTTATCCATCTAGAATGAGGAGGGTGATCCACCAATTTCCAGTTTCTTTCCTCTACATTTCCTCATACACACCCTACCCCTGTCACACAGACTTGATTGTTTTTCAAATGTTGGTACGTGAGATGATGTACCTGGCAGGTGACTATGGAGATAATCCTCCAAAAAAAAAAAAAAAAAAAAAAAACCAAAAAAAAAAACAAAAAAAAAAAAAAACCAAAAAAAACCCAAAAAAACAAAACAACAAAAAAAAATTTTGAAGAGCTGCTGCTACTTATTTGACCAAAAGTTATTCATTGTCTACACATTGAGGGCTGGGCAGACAAAAACCACACCTGCCTTGCATTGGAGTCAAGAGGACAGGCTTTCAAGGGAAGAGGCATGTAAAGTAGTGTATGTGCATGCTTGAACATGGGTCAGTCACACAGTGTCTGTAAATCTTTGATATGTAATATTTTCCTCTGATGTAAAATCTTCCATTTTGGGGGAACTCATTAAGATGCTAGATGATTCAAAGGGAGGTGAAACATTCTGTCCTACAGAGAAGCTCATTCAACTCAGGAAATAAACAACTCAAAGTCTTCAGGAAGTTCCTGAAACTGAGCACATGAACTAGGCTCATCCTTTTCCCTTTATAAGCAGTAAGGACTGCTTGGAGGAACACTCAGATGAGATGAGCTGTCTGGAAGAATCGGAGACCAACTGAGTTGCATGAAAGAAGCTCAAACCAACCGAACTACTTAGAGAAGACATTCCTCAACCTGTTGGATTGCTTGTGCAGTGAGCTTAGGGTTTCCGGCTTTCATGAGCTGTCACTCTTGCTGGGTTGGGATTTTGAAAAGGCAACTGTCTTTGAGTCATTTCTGCTCCTACAAGTAACCCCTCACCCATATTCCTGAAAGTAACACCAACTAACCTATTGGATCTCCGAGTTAGACTTTAGGGATATCTGTACTTTGGGTTATCATTGATTCTTATCTGGAGTGAATAGATAGTAAATTATAGCAGATGGTTGGTCAGTGTTAATGGTCCACTTGGACAGGACCTAGGATCATTTGGGAGATGGATGTCTGGGCATGTCTGTGGGGGATTATCTTGACTAGGTAAATTGAAGTGGAAAGACCCACCCACTGTGGGCAGTACCATTTCCTAGGTGGGATCCTGAAGTATATACATGGAGAAAGGGGGCTAGGCAATTGTATGATTCATCTCTCTCTGCTTCCTAACTGTGGATGTGATGTGATCAATTGCTCCAAGATCCTGTTGCCTTGACTTCCACCCTGTTGGGCCATACCTCAAGCTATGAATTAAAACAAACCATTCCTCCTTCAGTTGCTTTTGTCAGAGTGATATTTTTAATCACAGAAACAATAAAAGAAATTAAGACATAACAGTTGAAAGCAGACCCAGATTCTTAATCTTGAAGACCAGGGCTACATCTTGGAGACTCAGCAACCCTAGTTCTAAAGCCATGCTGCCTGGAGAGTGGAAATCTGTGGTCTGCATATCCCACACCTTCTCTTTCTATGTTCTGTCTGTCAGTCCCTCCACATCTTGGGACCTTCTTGCTTCCATTTCACTCATAAGGACCCAGCTCCGCCAGACAGGGAGGGCATAGGAGTTAAATTAACCCCCTCCCCTTCATTGCTTCTGTCAAATGTGACCCACAAGACAATGACATCATGAGAACAATCCACTGGCATGCCTGCTTGTGCCAAACCATCACAGCTTGAAAACCCAGAGGCAGAAGAGACCAACTATTTAACAGCGGCCCCGAAAGGAAACAAAAATGTTAGGTCTATATAAAAAGAGAGAATCATAGCTGATTCAAAGAAAACAACTCTTGTAAGAGCCCAAATTTGTGGAAAAAAACGTCAGCAATTCCCCTCCTTTTATGCCCCAAAGGATATTAAAACTCACAGAGAGAGTAGAGTCCCCATAAGGACACTAGCACACCAGGCTAGGGGACATGGAGACTAGTGGAACAGGAGGGCATAAGGCTGCTACTCACATCAGTGAGAGAAGGAATGTGGAGGTGGACAAGCCAGGAGAGTGTGACACTAAGCAGAAAACAAGTGACTGTTTCTTGATATCAAATCAGAAGCGACCTTTCGAGTTAGCAATGTGAATGGCTGGAAAGCAGAGCATAAGACATGGCAGGCTATGAGCTAGGTTTCCCAGGGACCCCTGCTCTCCACACACAGTCTGTGCAGAAGGACCAGATATTCTTGGTCAGTGTGGCTGACCATGGAAATACTGGCTCAGGAGAGAATCTGTGAGATGGATACCTTCTGGATTCTGCCAGAGCAGCCAAGAGGCCCAGTGTGTTCTCCTCATTGGTAGCCAGAGGACAGGCTAAGGATGGTGTACAGCTGGAGTGTGTGTCTAGCAGGTGGAACACCGATGGAGGAAAGGTACTCACTTTGGGGCCATCGCTCAATTTATCTTTGCTTGGCCAAGCCCAGATAGGGATACTCCGGACACAACGCCTCTCTGGGCCTCAGTGTCCACTGCTATCTGAACCCAGCAGAACAGCATGAAGGCCACAGTTGTCAGCGGGGCAGTCCAAACTTAGTGCATTCAGAATTCAGAAGCTTTGTGGGTGATATCTCTGTCGATGTCATCAGGGTAAAGGTTAAGGTCAGACAACGAGGCTGGGTTAGAGTATGCCTTGTATCTAACGAGCAAGTACTTCTCTGAGTCAGAATACAAGAGGATACAGACACCCATGGACGAGGGCCAAGTGAAGAAGGGACAGAAGGACTCATGAACCAAAAATTACCACAGGTCAATAGAGGCTGGATGAGCCGTCCCCTAGAGTGCCCAGAGGAGACAGTCCAGCAAATACCTGGAATCCCTTTTTATGTATTTCTTCAGTGCCAGCTAAGGAGCCCAGAGACTTGGGCATGCACTAAGGTGTTCATCCCCTGAGTCCCATGCCACCTCACCTAGCTGTGACACCTTGATTTTGACCTTACATGCTCTCTCCACTTAGAGTATGTGAGCTATGAGATTGGAGATGTCTCTCATTTATCCCTTGAGGCATGCACTGGCATTGGATGGTAAAGTGCCCATGTAAGGAGAGTTATGGTGGAAATCTTAAATGTCCTCCATGTCGTCTATGATGAAAGCTTGTCACCGGCCTGTGGTGTTACTAGGAGCTGAAGGGATCTTTAGGAGGATGGACCTTATGGGAAGAGGTTAGGGTAGGCACTTTTTCTCCTACTCTCTCTGCTTGCCAGCAATCAGGAGATAGACAGGTTCTCTCCACTGTGCTCCCTCCGCAATGTATCGTGCTGCCACAGGCCCAAGGCAACAGAGTTAAGCAGCCATGGGTTGAAACCGACAAAACCATGAGCCAAATAGAATTCTCTGTAAGTTCGTTTCAGGCATGCTGTCATAGTGACAGCAAGCTGGCTCAAGCAAGGGCAGATGCATGCTCATTGAAGGAACACGAGGGATGGATAGGTAAGCCTTCTTAAAGTGTCTGACTCCAGGGAGCAGAGAGGGAGGGTAGGTATGACGTCAGGATGCTGTAGGCAGTGTGACCAACAATATATATATATATGTATGTATATACACATACATATACACACACATATATACACACACATATATATGTACATGCATATATATACATACATACACATACACATACACATACACATACACATACACATACACATACACATACATATATCTCCCAAGGGAGAGTGGTTTGGTTCTCACTGGGTGACTGGGCAAAGTCCATCTCGCTCTGTGAGTCATGGTGCCTCTCGCAGGGTCTTTAAGTATTAGGGGATAAGGAAAAGGTACTCCAGAGGGAGGGACCTGTGTAAGGTGCATGCAGCAGGATATGTCTGGGAACCGAGCTGGGACCACTCTATCCATCTTCATTAATTAGACCTGACCCGGAAGCTTCAAGGTGTACAACGGATGGTTCTAATCAAAGTGTGATGCCTACCATTGACCATTATCAGGATTTGGGATTACCAAAGAGACAAGCCTCTGGGCATGTCTGGGAGAGAATTTCTAAAATGAGCTAACTGAAGGGGGAAGGACTCACCCTATAATGTAGGCAGCACCATCCTGTGGGCAAGGATCCCGGACTGAATAAAAAAGGAAAAGCAAGCTGAGCCCAGCATCCATCTCTTTCTGCTTCCTGACTATGACCAGCCGCCTTCCGTTCCTGCCGCTGTGCCTTCCCTAACATGACGGACTATAATTTCCAAGCTGTGAGAGCTGGAATCAATCCCTCTCTCCTTTGACTTGTGTTTGCCAGGCATTTTGTCTCAGCAATGTGTGAGCAACTAATACAGACACCAGGTGCATCAGGAACTGTCTGAGGTCGGAGGAGAGCCCTCTCACCATCCTTAGTGAGAAGTCTCGTAGGGCTCGCCTGCAGCTGGGGGGCCTAGAGGGGAGAACTTGGGTTTGGCTGAGTTGGGAGGAGCAAAAGGCTGCAGGAAACTTTGAAACTCTTTAAGTTGGCTCAGGCTGAACTGGAGCTGTGAGGCCTGATTCCAATAGTGACCTGTAGGAGGCGCTATGGCAGGGTCTGTCCATTCATGTGTGCACACATTTTCCTCTGTAGCAAGCAAGGAGCAGTGTGTGTGCGTGTGCGTGTGTGTGTGCAGAAGCTGCATCCTGCTTCAATAATCTGGTCAGTCTATTCTCCAAACACTCCTGATCAAGCGGCCCAGCCCTTTCAGAATATCAAGGGAATGCCACTTCGCTTTATATGCTGTCAGAGCCTTGATTAAAGACCTTGGGTCCAGCTGCTTTCCTCCCACCCTCTAAGAGGAGGCTCCAGTGTGTAGTCAGAGTGTAGGGATGGCTTAAATGTTTAGGGGCAAGGAATGCAGGAGCGTGTGAGCCCCTGCAACCCGGATCTCCGTGATGGGAAACTGGAGTACTCTGCATTAGATCAGACTTCACTCTTCAGAGAAGCTTTGTAAATACTGCCATAACCCAAAGAGAAAAAGAAAACAAAGTCGGGGTCCTTTTAGTACAATCGGGAAAATTGGTTCTGAGCGTACATTTGCGGAGGAGCCTTTCAGGGGACAAGGAAACATCAGCGTGCATTAGGACTCGAGGGGTGAGAGTCTCTGAAGACAAAGATGCTCGCGGGTCAGGAGCATCCATTACTGAGTTATCTACCAGTCCCCAAATACACGGCCCTGGTTTCAGATCATCATGACTTTAGACAGGACACAGCACTGCATGTTCCCGACGGCTCTGCTGTGAGTAGAGGGGACATATTCATTGTGCAGTTCTTTCTTGCTAAGCGTCTCCTTGCACTGGCCAGCACTAAACACAAAGAGCCTTGCAGAAGGTAGGGGGAGGGGCCCTTGGAGTCACAGAACTGGTGGAGAGCTTTGTTGTCACTGCTTTTGCCACTTTCGAAGTCCTTTCTGCTGTAAGCCATGCATGGGAAATAATACTACCCAGGACACAGTATCCCAGTTCCTTCTCAGAGAAAGGGGCGAGAGGACCAGGGCTGTGGGGATCACAGGTAAGGAGACGTGCACTGTCCTCTGGCCAGAATTCTCATCGGGGAGGAGTCAAACATAGACAAAGGCTGCCTGGGTCACTTTTATTGCTTGGGGTGGTGTGCTACCTGTATTTGTATAATGTGGCCATAAGACCTGAACCAAACAAGTTTAAGGGACTTAAACAAGTATGAAAGACTTAGATTGACTCATGATATCATACAGCATCTGTCCACCATGGCGGAGAAAGGCGGGGAGAGTTCATGGTGCTGAAGTTCTTCACATCTTGGTGACCCAGCAAACAGAAAGAACAGGGCTGGAAGCAGGGGGCTCAGCCCTCAAAGGTTCACCCACAGCAATCCACTTCTACCTACTTCCTTCACACAGGACCTGCTTTCTGAAGTCTCGGCAGCCTCCCCCAAAATGTGCTACCAGCTGTGGGAACATGCATTCAAAGCCTGAGTTTATGAGGGTCATATTGGAGTCAGACCATGAGAGACCGTGAGGCGTAGGCTTGGTTTTCAATGCTGTCTTAGAGATCTCCCACTGTGATCTGATGGCATTGAGCATCAGCCGCCTCATGACTACAATGGGGAAACCTCATGTCACAACCTCACCAGAGGACACAAAGGTTAGGAACTAGCAGGCTGTAGATCTAGGACATGGACAGGGCATTGTTACAATCACGAATCACATTCCATTTGTTTCTGAGTCTGTCGTCAGTCACAGTAGCCAGTGTTTGGGAGGGGCACCATGAGAATAACCTTGAGGAAATGTGTGGTAATGGTCTATGACTGATCCCTTTAAGGGAAGAGGTGCCCAGGAGGATGTGTGAGAAGGGTTTCCTCAAATTTACAACGTCCCCCGATTCCTTCTCAGCTGTGCTGGTGTCTCCTACTCACTGGAAGCCAACCTGCTGGCTCTGAAATGCAAATCTATCCGAGGCCAAAGCATACGCATCTTGCTTCCAGAAAGCACACAAAGCAGTAATTTAGAAAACACACCCAACACAAATACCCTTAAAACTGCCTTTGGCGACGAAACACTGCAAATGCAGCATCCTCTGTTCCCTGATTACTAAAGAAGAGAAGGCCAATCAGTTCCTGGCGAAAGTCTCGTTGTGGCGTGTGCCAACATGCAGGTGTGACCTACACAACGCTCTGCATGTGAATGAGTGAACACTGGCTGGAGCCAGTGAGCTTGGCAAGGGTCCCTCTTCTGATGAGGGCACAGCTCTAGTGACATCTCTGTGTCAGTCTTGTGACACCCTGAGCAAAGCCCCTGCCTCATGCAGCCACACCTGGATGCCCGACCTCCAAACACTGGAAGGGGATCTGTGGCTGGGGGCGGGCATGTTTGTGGTTGTTTGCTCTTCAGCAATAGAAAAACACAGCCTCTCAGACCCACACAGTGGATTCTTGGAGAACCAGAATCCTATCTTATGTAAGCTGGAAGTCTTTCTAATGGAAGGATGAATGAGCAGTGTTTGAGACAGGTAATGAATAAAGTTGTCATGAGCATGCTGGATTCTGGAGCCAGATGAGCTCGCTCTGTGGTTTACTGTGTGACCTAGGGTAGGTTGCTTAACCTCTCTAGGCTTTGGTTTCCTTATCCATGAAATGGAACAATATGGTGCTGACTTATCTCACAATGTTACCCCGAGGATGGGACAGGCGACCCTGAAGAAAACTTCTACAGAGCACTGTGGTAAGCCTGCAATCCATGTAGCCAGCTACTTCTGCCCTTTTACAGAGGAGGAGGAGCAGGGAGAGGAGGAGGAGAAAGAAAAGGAGGAGGAAAGAAGGAGGAGGAGGAGGAGGAGGTAGAGGAGGAGAAAGAAGAGGAGGGGGACAAAGAGGAGGAGGGAGAGAGGGAGAAAGAGAAAGAAGAGGAGGAGGAGAAAGAGGTGTAGGAGGAAGAAGAAGAGGAGGAGGAAGAGAAGGAAGAGGAGGAGAAGGAGGAGGAAAAGGAGGCGGGGCCAGGCGGGAACAAGCAGTGGGAACACTGGCAGTCTGTGAAAGGAAAGGTAGCCTGGTGTTCAAGGTCAGACATGTCTGCTGATGCTGGGAAATTCCTGTGCGGCTGTGTTCTCACCTCCCAAGTGGAGGTCATCATCCTGTCAACATGCTCACCCTCTAGCTGGAGGTTCTAGGAAGTGACTTCAAGCTACTTTGCAAACTGTGCAGCTCTGTGCCAGTGCCAGCAACTGGGAAAGTAGGAGAGAATAATAATAATAATAATAATAATAATAATAATAATAATAATAATAATAATAACAATAACAATAATAACAATAACAACAATAATAATAATAGTAAAAACACCCAGAGGTGCAGGGTGGGCAGGGGAGATAGCAAAGGACAGAGGCTGGAGACACTGTATCACACCAGTACAGCCCAGGGGACAGCATATAGGGTCACCCGAGACAGTGAGAACGCAAGACAAGGGCGGTCCCTGACACATAACAGGTGTTAGATGGCCATTTTAGGCAATTTTAGGCCATTAAACAGAGCCAAGAAAGATAAAAACCACCAACTGACAGGGTAGAGGGACTCAAACATCTTTTTCACTGCCCTGGGTCTCTCTGAGCCCTGGTCACCTGAGGCTCTGTGTAGAAGCTAGTGGTCTGAGTCGAGATGTCGTGTGCTTGGTTACCGTGGCAGGGTAAAGGAGAGTTCTTCTGCTTGAGCCTGTCCACACAGGTCTGCACTGAATGCCAGAGCTGAAAGGGATTGTGGGAATCAAGACTCATCTAGCCAGGTGTGGTAATGCAAACCGGCCAGGGCAGCGTTTGGGAGGCAAACGCAGGAGGATTGTGCGTAAGTTGGAGGTTAGCCTGGACTACATGACGACTTTGAAGCCATCCTGGGTTACAGAGTGCCACCCTATACAAAGACAATAACAACACCAACTAAACAAACCACATTTCCCCGACATATTCCTACAGAGGAAGAAAGGGGATCAAGAGACACCTTGGTACCTCACTACCAGCTACTCTAGATGCCGCTTAGCAACTGATCCTTCAATAGTGTTAAAGCACCACTTAGGGCAGAGCCGAGTGGCAGCGGATCTTTTCTGCCACATTGTTGTTCTTTCCCTAAGTTGGCCTTCACAGTGTGGCCCAGACCTCTGCTCATCTCAGACACACTAGCCAATAGCTTTGCACTGTACACTCGGGGCCAGAGCAGTCCAGGGCAAGGTTCCTGGTGACGAATGAAGTTTCAGGGCCAGACTACAGAGCTCACACTCCCCAGGCCCTGCAACCTGCAGAATGAGCTTCTCTGTGCTTCAGTTTCTGTATTCCTGACTTGGGAATAAAAAATACTATGCTCACATCAGAGCCCAGGTGCAGCTGTCTCTGTCATTCCTCAAAGTACCTCTAGGGGGCAGGCTATCACATTCCCAATTCCAGAACAAACTTCAAAATCACAAGGCTCTTTTCACCCAGAGAAAGCCCAGCACATACCCACACCTCTTTTTTTCTTTCCAGGAAGAGTGGACACCATCACAGCGCCAGGATTGGCAGCTCTATATAGAGACAGCCCCTTCCTTGAGGTTCTTGGTGACCTTCACAAGCAGTCTGAGAAAAGCTAGAAATTCCCTGAAGGCCAGGTGTCTCTGTCCCCACAAACATTCTCCACTTGGACCCTAAAGCAGCTGTGCCACTGCATCCTGCTGCCCTCTATGCCCAGAGGTTCAAAGGTAGACCAGTAGGCTGTGCCACCATCCTACTTGTTTAGGAATAGTTTGCTTTTGAACTCTTTGAATTCTGTCCCCTCAACACCTTCAGTGAGAAATTTCACATGGACCTGTGTACTAAGTTAACTGAGAACAAGGGCCAACCAGATCTTTACCTGCTCTGAAGGTGGCATGGCTGGACAGATCTGAGAAGGGATGTGTCCATCACCACATATGAGAGCAGAGGGCACATTGGTATCCAGATTGGGATTTTAGCAAAATGGTGGGAACAAAATGGAATTGCTATGAAGGTAACTAGATGGTGCAGAATGTATCTAGAATATATATCACCAGTCAAGCCAGAGGGCAGCATAGGTAAGAAAGGAGGAGAGAGAGAGGAAGAGAGAGAGAGAGAGAGAGAGAGAGAGTCAGTAGGTGAAGCCACTTGTGGCTACACCTGAGTTCAATCCCTAGGGCCCACTCAGTATAAAGGGAGAATGGGTTGGCCCAAGTTGTGCTCTGACTTCTGTGTGTATGAAGGTCACTAAATGGATGGAAAAGTAAAGTAGGCACAGGGCCAACTCTGTGAGTGACAGTGATGGGCACAGGAATGATGAGCTGGCATAGATCTGACAGAACAGGTCTATCTGTGACCCAGGGAGAATTGTAAAATGGCTCCTTCAGTCTGGGCCTGATCATGTGACAAGCCTTGGCCAAGAACACGTGGGGATTCCAATGCACACAGACAAGCAGAGATTTGAAGAGGCTTTGAGTGATGCTACTCTTCCCTCTTTTGCTGCCATGGTGACAGGCCCAGGCTAGACTAATGGAGGATGAGAGAGGTATGGATCAGGCACTCCAACAGATGGTCCACAGGTACTGAGCATGCTCAGTCATCAACAGCATAACTGAGCTGGCCGCTCAGGACTGGCCAGTGTTGTACATTTACTAAGGGCTGTGTACTAATTGACACGTCGGTCATTGTTCCCAACATCCAAGGGAGCAGACATTTACTGTGGCTCACAGTTCAGAGGTTTCCAGTCAGAGATAGCAGGCTCTGTGACTTCTGGGTTATGTAGAGCAGAAAATCATGGTAGAGGCCGTGCAGCAGCAAAGTTGCACACCTTACCACATCTGGGGAGCACAGAGGGAGACAGGCAGGGCCTAGGGAAAAATATGTCCTTCTAGGGCATCCCCTCCCCTAGTGACCTAATCCTGTAATTAGTCCCCATGTCCCAGCAATACCATGCTATGCCCCCTTCAAAGAGTGAACCCGGGGAAGAGTTCTCAGGGTGCGGTCATCCGTCAATGGTGGATCCTCCAGACAGGACCAAGTCTTCAACACCAGGGCTTAGTTGCAGGACTGGACAGAGAAACGGATAGATCTTCCACCACTGTATTGACTCTCTCACGAAAACCAACTTAGGGTAGAAAGGCTTTACTCTAGTTCATGGTTTCGGAGGAACACAGTCCATCATGGTGGGTTGGCATGAAAACAGGCAGGGAAAGGATGGCTGCAGGAGCAGGAAGTTGGCTGGTCACATTATCACCCACCCATGGAAAGCAGAGAGAGGTGACAGGAAGTGGGTCCAGGCTATAAAACCCCTAAACCCACCCCAATGACAAACTTCTTCCAGCGAGGTGCCACTTCTAAATAGTTCATGATCTCAAATAGCATCATCAACTTGGGACAATATGTTCAGAAACTGCTTGGGGACACTTCACATTCAAAACACAAGACCCACTGAGGTCTCTTGATTTGGAATGGCCATGTAGGATTCCAGCTGGAGGGGCTGGAGAGATAGCTCAGTTAAAGTACCGACCACTCAGGCATAACGATGTTAGTTTAGTCCCCAGGACCTGTGTTGAAAAGCCAGGTATAGCTATGGCTCAAGAGATGGCTCTGCGGTTAAGACTACTTTCTGGTCTCTCAGAGGACCTGGGTTAGATTCCCAGTACACACACGACAGCTCGCAACCATCTAACTACTTCCAGGAGATCGAATGCTCTCTTCGGGCCTTCAACAGGCACTTACATGTTGTGCAGACATACATGCAAGCAAAACACCCATACACATACAATAAAGGTGTATTTTTAAAAAAATGTTTGGTATGGCAGCACAACTTTACATGCCTGTTCTGGAGAAGCAGAGACAGACAGATTTCTGGGCTCACTGGCCAGTCAGCCTAGCTGGATCTGTCAGTCCCAGGTCCCAGTGAGAGAACCTGTCTCAAAAAACTAGCTGCCCAGATCCTAAGGAACTGCATGTGAGGTTAGACTCTGGTATCCACATCCATGCGTGTGCGTGCACACACATGCCCCCCCCAACACACTCACACATACATATGCATACATGTGCACACACCACACACACACCACACACACACACATGCACACATGCGTGCATGCACAACCCGTCTACTAAGAAGTTCTAACTGCATCATACCTAGTGTGCCCAGGACTCATCACTGTCTCATGAGAGGAAGCAGAGAAGAGAGGAGCTGGGAACTAAGTATTAACTCTGTAGCTGCTGCAGGTTAATTTTAGCTATAGGTCACTCTGGGGAACACTGTAGGCTGCTCATGTCTGGGCGGTGTCTGCCACCAGTGTTTGGCTCTCAGTGCTTCTTGCCTGCAGAGGCTCAACTTCAATTCTCTGAGTGATGCAGGTTATTTAATAACTAGAGGTCCTGGGTCACTGAGCCCACGGAGTAGCCGTCAGTGGAATACAGCATGCAGCGTCCAGTATGTGTCTTTCTAGAGACTCTCAAATGAATGCAAAAGTCCCAGGGCCTGGCTTGCCCTCTGGTGAAACAGAGTTCCAACTCCACCCTGCTGCTGCTTTCCAGAAAGTGCACATAACTTCCCCACTTGTCTACCATCTCAGTGGCCTGGAGTCTAGGTCAACCCTTTTGAACTAGGTCTTGTGTAGCTCAGGCTAGCCTCAAACTTTTTATGTAGCCAAGGATGACCTTGAACTCTTCCTCTCTGTACCTCTCGAGTGCTGGGATTACAGGTATGTGCCACTGGTCCTGACTCCTGTTTGAGTATTTAATTCTAGAAGTCCCAGTTGGCACCTAGCACCTGTGCCCTTTGTCCCCTCCTTCCGAGGGGCCCCCTGAATCCTGGCCTCAGGTTTCTCTGTGGTTTGGCTGACCTGGTGATAATGTAGTCCCTGCTCTGTCTATGTTTAAGAGGGAGAACCTTCACTGATGAGGTCAGGAGTGCTCTGTCCCCATGCTGGATTCAAGCCGTGATGGTAGCAGAAGGACCATGAGAAAGGACAGCTGTGATGGCCCTATCGCCTTTTGTCACAGATGATTCGGTACAAAAGCCCTCAGCAGGTCCCAGCATCAGGAGCTTGCATTTCCAGCCTCCCAGATCAGGAGCCTAATGCTTTACTGTCATTAATAACTAATCCGGCGTCTACATTTCTTTCCCTTTGGCTGTGATAATACACTCTGACAAACGTAACTTAGAGGAGAAAAAGGATGATTTGAGCCTGTGGTTCAAGGGCACAGTCCATTTGCTGGCAAGCTGCTCATATTACATCCACAACTGGGAAGCAGAGAGTAACGAATGCACGCTGCTGTTCAACTTCCCTTTCCTCACGTCTATGAGCATGGATCCCAGCCAGGGAATGGCGCCACCCACAGTGGGCAAGTCCACTGTATTCAAGGTAATTCCTTACAGGCACACCCAGAGGCCCATCTGCTGGGTGATTCTAGATTCTGTCTTGTTGACACTTAATGCTAATGATCACACCCAGACTGTAACCCTAAGTTACAGCAGCAGAAAGTCAAGAGCCAGACTAGACTCAGATGGGTTCCCTTTTCTCTGACACATCCCCTCTCCAGCCTGACCCTCCCCTTCCCGCAGTATCTGCTGCAGCATAGCAAGTCCTTTTGGATCTAGGGCTTAAAGCATGCTGAGCAGCCCACGGGCTCTGTGTAGCACAAGTCAGGTGGCAAGCTTTGCAGTCCACTGAGTGACTCAGGGTCTCTCACAGGCTGCTAGAAGGTGCCAGCTGAGGCTACTGTCATCAAGATTGTGGTGAAGATGACCAGCTTCCATGTTTATTCATCTGTCTGGTGGCCAGAAGCCATCCCCAGTTCCTTTCTATGTGAGCCACTCTATGGCTCAGAACCCAGCAGCTACTATGGAAACTGAGAGAAGACAGATTATGTGGCAGCAAGACAATCACAGTCCTTGTAACCTGGCCTTAGGAATGACACCTGTCTCTCTCTGTCTCTGTCTCTGTCTCTGTCTCTGTCTCTGTCTCTGTCTTCTCTTAGACCCAGACACAGAGACACAGCCTTGTTCTACCCAAGAGGACAGTCACACAAGGTACAGACTTTGGGAAGTATGGAGAGTGTTCTAGAATCCATTTGCATCATCTTCTCTGGGCCCCAAAGGTATCAGCCCCCACCTCCAAACTACCACAAGACTCTTGAGTGTATACCGATCCAGTCAGTAATTACTGTGTACCAGAGTGGCCTTCCCCTTGGGCATGGAGAAGGATACACAGAAAGTGGGGAGCCTCGCTCTTGGGAAAGACAATGAAGTCATGAAGACGGGAATTAAAAAGTGGAGATCACTGTTGGAGGTGGGAATAAAGCAGGGGAGATTGGGGTGCTCACACGGGACTCTTCTTTTCAGTGTCCTAAAAGAATTGATTGGTGTCCCAGGTTAGTATCCAGAGGGAGAGTGTCTGGGTGGATGAGACAGTGCAAAGGCTCCAAGATGGACTCCAGACTGGAATATTCAGGAAACCCCACAGAGAAAGCCAAGTCTCTAAGATGGAGCACACGAAGGAGAAGAGGGAGGGGGAGGGAGAGTAGGTGTGGGAGGAAGAAGTAGGGGAAGGAGAAAAGTATCAGAAGAATGTCTACAATGATAGACTTTATAGGTGGAAATAAAATGACCCCCCCAATAAAAACATAATAAAAAAGACATTTTTTTTTTAAAAAAATCAAACGACAATCTATAGGAACCCCAAACTGCACCACAGAAATCAAAATAAAACAACCCCGTTCTATAATCCACACCAGTGCTATCTGCTGGATGCCACTCTGGTGACAGGCGACTCCAAAGGTGAGAATGAAGGCCTGTGGACTGGAAGCAGCTGCTGGAAATCACAATTGTGTGTGTGTGTGTGTGTGTGTGAGAGAGAGAGAGAGAGAGAGAGAGAGAGAGAGAGAGAGAGAGAGAGAGAAAGAAAGAAACAACAACACGTGGGAATCCATTCTCTCCTTCCACTGTGGATTCTGAGAATCAAACTCAGGTCACCAGGCTGGCACAGCAAGCACCTTCAACCGAGCCATCTTGTGGGCCCCAAACAAAAACAGTTAAGCAGGTTTGGCAGGCTGAGGAAGAAGCCATGCCTGTGGGCATCCCATAGGCAAACCATGCTAATGTCCCTTGTGGTAACTGAAGAAAGAAAGGGGTTTTGTGCTTTGATGAGGTTCACAGGTACCTAAGAGGGTAGGATTTAAGCCAGCTCCTTGGCCGTAATCACACTCTGAGGTGGCAAGATAGACAGCAATGTAGAACATGGCTCCATCCCTTGAATCACCTCCCATTTCTTTCTGCTGGAATAGCAGGGGCCAAACTCCTGATTCTCATTGTTCTGTAGGTGTCTGAACAGGCTCGAGCCCTCTGGGTTAGCAAAGGATGTCTCCATATGTGGGAAGACAAAGCCAGGTTCATGGGGAACAAAGAAGTTTCAAGCAGAGAACTGATGTGTCTCTAACCTGTTCACAGCTGGGAAAGAGGAAACCTCAAGCCTGAGCCTTCATGAGTAGACAGACATGGGCTGCTCAATATCAGGCTTGTGGAGTCTTGGGATAATCGTAAGTCCATTCAAATTCCAAGAGTCTTTGGCAGGGTGGCTCACACCATAATCTCCATGGAGGAGGACTCTGGGCTTTATTTTACAGCAACTCAGTGCCTGGTGTAGAACCCATGACACATGCCATTTGCAAAAATGTCAGCTGCCCCGTACAGCAGTACAAAACTCCAGAACTCTGAAGATACCCTCAGACTCCCTGGTAACAGTATGGCGTGAGTGGGAGAATTCATTTGTGGGACCAAAGGACAATAAAGGTTTCAAAGGACAAACCATTCTGTTATCAAACAAGTTTGGAAAGTTCTAGAACAGAGATCTGCTAAATCTATAAAACCGATGGCTAGGGAAGGAGCTCCTAGCCTGGCATGGTCTCCAGGATGGGGTACCAGGTTTCCACACCTGAGAGTGTGATTTGAACGAGATCTCCCAGAAAAAGCTATTCCTGTCTTAAGCATTTTGCAAAGCTGATAGCCTTTGGAGAGTTGAGATGTCACAGGTTGGGATCTAAATAGATCTGGAATTACCGTTGCTAATCTAAATGTCTATGTTGCCCACCTCTGTGTGACCTAGCATCCTGGTGACCATCAAATAAATCCTTTTGGAAAGTTACAACAGTCTGATGCCTTCGGCAGAGATTTCTTGGCTTTACTGTAACCCACCTGTCTGATGTTTCTACTGTGTTGTATGTAAGAACAATCTCAATGAATGATTTTATTTGTTCTCTTGTTATAAAATCTTCATGGAACTGTCACCCTGTTGGGACATGTTATTTGGGGGAAACCTGAATCTATGTTCCCAGACCATGGTCAGTCATAGTTGGCTTCAGGATAGACTCTCTCATTCCTTTTGAGAAGAGAGCCATGGGTGTGTTCACACTGAAGCAGGTGCTGAGGTGAGAGCAGAGATGTTGGCTCCTCTGCCTTCTGATGTACACCTTACCTCCCAAGGCCACGTCCTCACCAGGCTCATGAGTGCTCTGATGTCCCCTTTACCCCATGACCATATGAGTTAGGCCAGAGAGCCACAGAAAATCTTGGGGACCTGAGATGTCAGAAGGAAGCTTCTGCCTCTGGAATCTGGCTGAAGCCTTAGCCACAGAGCAAGGATCCCAGCACAGTTAACAGGATCCCTTTCCAGTCACAAACCCTTAATTTCTAGGACTCTCACCAGGAACCCCATGGGAAAGGACATATTTGAACACTTTGTGCAATCTTAGTGCCTCCTGGTTTTATTCCACCAGATTCTAACTCCGTCACATATCTCTAGAGTCACCCCACAATATGTCTCTTTTATCAAGAGAGAAAGCATAGATGAAAAAGGTTATAGCTAAGGCCAAGGCAATCAATTGCTGCTCTCCTCAGTAATACATATGGCTAAGACCAACCAATCAAGTGCTGCTCTCCCCAACAGTACATATGACTAAGGGCAAGGCAATTAATTGCTGCTCTCCCTTGAGGATTCATACTTGCATATGTACATTTTTTTTCTATTTTCCCTTGGGAAGCCCATGCTAGGGTATGCCTCACTTTGAATACCACTCTGTCCCTTCATCCTTGTTTTAAAGTCCATATTAAAATACCTTTAGGGCTGGAGAGATAGCTCAGTGGTTAGGAATGCTTGTTGCCCTTCAAAAGGACCTTTGGTTCGCAATACCTACATTGGGCAGCTCACAACTGCCAGTAGCTCCATTTCTAGGGGATCCCACGCCCTCTTCTGGCCTCCATAGGTACTGACACTCATATGCAAATACCTTTACACAGAGACACATGTACACAAAAAAATAAAAAAAATCTTAAAATGAGAAGTCTAATAAAATTTCCAACCTTGCTTTACCACATATCAGCTAAGATTAAACTTCTTTTTGATATGAAGCCTGGTTTAGTCTGAGTTGAGGTCCCTAAAAGTCTAATGAAATTCTTCAGACTAGTGACAGCGGCTGTGCGGATCAGTGTTCCTGTCCACTTGTCCCTAACACATTCTTCAGGGTTGGCATCCTCAGTGGAAACCAAAATACCTCCTTCTCACCGACAAGAATCTGGCAAATGTCCTGTCCCAGATCCTAGTACACACTGTTGGGTCCTTGAGGAAGGAAGGTGGGATCCACCCATAACCTCTCTGTCTTGGAGCTAGAAGAATTGTGGGACCAGACATATGAAAGGGGAAGGGGTTCATTTAATCATGGATTGATTGGTTAGATCTCTAGTCAATTTAACCCGGATTGTATACCTTTTCTAATTCCTGGCTGTCAGGGGAGGGTTACAAGTGGGTAGCTTAGTGTAAATCCAAGCAAGAGAGACAAACCCAGCATTTCCTCGATCAACCAGTCAGCAGAAACAGATGGGCCATTCACATTAGGATCAAGTGCTTAGTAAAGATGTGGGGGACCTGCCAGAGACTGAACAGTATCACTCCCTCCCTGTTAATCATGTCTCGAAGTTCCAAGCCTCAGAATGTAACAGGATTTGGAGATAAAGGTCTTCTAAGAGGAGATTAAGTTAAAATGAGGTCATTTGTATAGGGCTCTAATCCAATCTAACTGGCGTCCATGTAGAAGGAAGACAAGAGGGATGACTGGGCACATAAGGCTCTCTGGGAGGAAATAGCATGATGGTGGCCCATCAGCAAGCTATGGAGGGAATGGACCTTGCTGGTACCAGAGCTTGGACTTCAGTCTCTAGAACTGAGAAGATGAATGGTCACTCATTACATCGCCCACTTCTGGTATCTCATGGTGACATGCCAGCTTATGGGTGTAGGGGCCATAGCACTGAAGCTGTACTAGATGACTGTAACTCTCTACATAGTTACTACTATCTGAGGATAGGGTCTTCTCAGAAGGCTACCTTGATAGAGGGGCACAGGCATCAGAGAGGAGCCAATACTGCTAGTATCCTAAGCTTCCTCTCTTCTTCCCTCTAAGTTCTGCTGGGTAGGGTTCCCCAGTGGTAAACCCGGCTATAACATTTTCTCAGGTCTCTTCCTATGATGGTTGTAATTAATTGTCAACTTGCCACAATATAGAATTGTGGGAATAAAGTCTCAGTGAGGGATTATCTACAACAGGCTGACCTGTGGGGATGTCTATAAGGGATTATCTTGACTATGCTAATTAATGTGGGAAGACCTAGATTACCATGAGTGGCACCATTCCCTATGCTTGGGATCCTGGGCTGTATAAGAGTGAAAAAATCACGGCTAAATACAAGCATGTATGCCTTTAATTCTTTGCTTGACATGATTAATTGTTTTAACTGTCTGACTTCCTGACTTTCCCAAAATGATGAACTATAATCTGGAATTGTGAGCTGAAAAAAAACCCTTTCTCCCTTAAGTTGCTTTTGGTTGTGTTTTATTAGAGCAAAGGAAATGAAATTGGGACACCTCCAGAAACACAAGTTGGATGGTAAAGGCACAGAGCCAATGGGGTAGAGTATATAGCAATTATTTCTAGCCCAGTTCTTGGCGATGTCATTCTTGAGGAAGGTATAGAAGTGACAGGTGTATGACCTGGAGTGTCCTGGCAGGTCATCATGTGACTTCCCAGCAGGAATGGGCCCTGTCACTCCCACTGAGCCCAAAGAGGAGTAATTGGGGTTCACAAATACACAGAGTAGACCTGGAGTCCAAGGGGGTCTGCCTGGAGAGGGCTGGACGGTGCTGGGCTGGATTTCAGAAATTATACCACGAGTACCTGTTTTGAATCCAAGCCCAGTCCTCTGGCAAGGAACAGAGGGTACATCTTTTGAAAATGCAAATAAATAAGTGGCTTTAATAACATCTTCTTCCAGAGGCGTGTGAATAAGACTTTCGCTGGAAGCCTACTCACATCGTCTGTGAGTTCAGAATCCAGTTGAAGTTCTCATAGTAATGAGGAGCAAGTAATATTCAAGAAGTCCCACCCCAGACTGATTTTGGACCCACTGCACCCAAACCCTGGAGGGGCTGTTTCCTTGCTACCATCCACAAACTGCCCATCCCATGTCTCATCCCAGCCCCGTGATGAAGACTGCAGAAGCAAGCACAGACCAGGTACAAGGAGGCTGTGCATCCTTGGCTAGAGTTTTCTGGGGTTTAGTTGCCTCTGGAAAGACATTCTTTGCTTCCTCGGAGGAGAACCAGGTTGTATGCTCAAATCTGTCCCAGTGACATTTTAAAGCAGAGGGTGGGTAGGCGGTGGACACACTTGACATTACAATATTTTTTTTCCAGCTGAAACATTTGATTTTCTTGTTTAGTAAACACACACCCACCCCAGACACTGAGAGATGAAGTGGTAAATAGACCTAGCCGGTGAGCATAGTCTTGTTTTTTCATTTTAGACAAGGACTCACTCTATAGTCCCCGCTAGCCTGAAATTCACTATGTAGACTAGGTTGGCCTTGAACTCACAGAGATACAACTGCCTCTGCCTCCTGAGTGCTGGATTGAAGGTGTGTGTCATTACGCTCAGTAGTCTCTATTTTACCCCTGCTGAGTTAAATTTTCCAGGATACCTGGGGCAAGCTTACCTTTCTCCAGAGATTCATCTGGCTACACCTCCCCAGCATGAGGGCTTTGCTGCTTAGACTTTTCTATAGCCATGCGATCTATTCTCCCTCTATAGCACAAGCCTCTCAATCCCTTACCTGGGGTGATGGGTACACCCCCACTCCTCCTGATCTGTAAGCACACGTTATTCTTACCTCAGGGCTTTTGCACTTGCTATTCCCCCTCTGCCTGGGCTGTTTATCCTCTTAGCAAGGCTGCCTCTTGTGACCTACAGAGCTCACTATAGCCAATGGGAATTGCTCTTCCCTGTACATCAGGCCAGTGATTTGAAACCAGCTATATAAGAGGTATTTACACCATGGTCATTGGCAAACTCCACACGGCTGGATTTTGTTTTCTTCCTTGAGGAGTTGTTGGCCCTGTCTAGTTCTGTCTTATCCTTTAGGTGTTCTTGATGCTTACTTATCACCCTGAGTTTCAGCGCCTGCTTTTTCCAACCTGCAAACATGCATGTCTTTATTGGTAGCATATCCCTTCCCCTGCAGGCTCTTTGGAGCAGCCACCTGCCTTTCACTGGTCCTGTGTTCTAGCCCGGAGTTTGGCTAGCAAGCTGCTCCCCGAGCATTGACTGAGCTGATCTTTGGGTGACAGTGGACTCTTTTCTTTGAGTCTCTAGTTAATTATGAGGGGTATACATTCTTCCCTGGGAAAGCCCAGTCTTCAATGCAGGGAACTCAAGCAGGGTGCGAGCTTCAAGCTCCATGGAGTGTGTCATTGCACCTACAGAGTTCTCAATCCAAACTTCCGGAACAATCCAAACACTCTCACTCCCTCCTGCTTTATAGGAAGTTGGGAAAGACATGAGTAAGGCTTGCCTGCTACTTACCCAGTCTGGCCTGGGTTTTGCCAACTGTGGGGTGAAGTGAGTGGATGCCTTAGCATTTTTAAAAAATGTGTGTGCTTCTACGTATGTGTGAGAGCGAAACAGAAGCAGTCATTAAAAGTCTGTTTGTTTTTTTAACGAGAGACACAAAGGGGATGGATCCAGATGGGAAGGGAGGTAGAGAGGAACATGGAGGAGTAAAGGGAGGAGAAACCACAATTATTATATATTATATGGAAAAAACTATTATTATAAAAACTTAAAATATCAATAGAAAAAACACATGTAGCGCTGTGCTTAGCTTCTTGAAACATGGTTTCTAGAGACCAAACTAAGACTCCTTGTTTGCCTGGCAAGTGTTTTAGCGACTGTCATCTCCCCCAGCCTCACCCACTCTAAATCTGTAGACATTACACACCCATTCATTTTCTTCAATCTGGGTTCTGGGAACAAGGAAGAAAATCAAGTTAGTGTCTGCCCCCATCTCCACATCCTCCAGGTGGCATCTTCATGGCAGAGGTGGAGTCTGTCATGGGACCGTGTGTGCTAAGTGATGATAGGTCTTCTAGCAAGGTTTCTCAGGGATGAAGAACAACTCAACGGGGACACAGGATGACCTCATGGAGTCAGTAAAGTTTAAGATCGGTGTCGAGAGATGAGCTTGCTGAAGCCCATGTGGGCATCGCCAGGATTCCATACCATAGCAAAATCTCTGTGCAGCATGTCAGACGGCCCATGGTTGATTCTAGCCATCTCTCCTGCAACCAAATTCCAAGCGGGATGACGGACATCTCAGTAGATGTCTAGGTACACAGATGATAGCAAAATGCAGAGACATCAGTGCCCACCTCTGGGGCACGTCAAACACCTGTCCACTCCCTTTCGCTGGCACACACTTCCACCATGCTGACAAATGGGTTCTTGAAGTTGAAAATAACACACTCCAGGGACATCTTTACAAGAGTATGTGAAATGCTACCATTTTGCACTTGAACCTGCTGTATGGGTAGAAGCCTAGCACCAGTGACTCAGAGCCATCTGTGGTAGAACACAGGTGATACAAAGATATAGACGAACTTATATCACCTGGCCAAGGTTTGGGCCCCTCTTCCCCATCCTGCAGAGAGGCTGAGCTCCTGAGATACTTTTTGTGATGACTTACAGTGACTGTCAACTTTATCTGCTCTAGAGTCTCACAGGAAAGGAGCATGTCCACGTGGGATTGCCTACTTAGGTCAACTGAAGAGTGAAGCGTCACACTACATGGGGAGGCACCATGTCACAAACTGGGTTCCAGGGTTGAATATGAAGGAGAGAATGAGCCGAGCATAACCATCCATGGTTTTCTGCTGTATTTGTGAAATGATCACACTTTAAAAATCAACCAATGAATTAATTACTATGTGAATGTGCCATGTTATAGGAGATGCATAGAGGTCAGAAGACAATTTTCAGGAATTGGTTCTGCCTTTCAACCATGTGGATCCTGGGGATCAAACTCAGACCATCGGGCTCGGCAGCAAATGCCTTTACCCACTGAGCCATCTTGCTGGCCTACTATGTGCTTCTTAGATACAATGTGACCAGCTTCCTCAAGTATAACTGCCATGACGAACTACAACTTCAAACTGTGAGCCACCCCTTAAGTTGCTTTTGTCATGGTATTTTAGACAAGAAAAATCACTAATGGGACCTTTTCTCTCTTTCCCTACCAACAGTGTTCTCTGAAAGGATTTTCTCCACTAAGGAAAGAAGTGTCAACAAAGAAAGTTAACAGTGAGAGATTGGAGAGCAGGAACAAGCCTGAGAACAGGGGTATGTATGTGTTCTGGAATAAGACCCAGCCATCTAGGATTTGTTAAACCTTCCAGAACTTTCACAGAACCTTTTATCATGGATATATGCTCACTCTACTTTTATTCTGTCACTGTGGTAAAATATTCCAACCAAAACAACTTAGTGGGAAAACAGTTAATTTTATCTCGCAGATTACAGTCTGCTGTTGGAGGAAGCTGATGCAGGAACTGAAGCAGAAACCATGGATAGAGGAACCAGGCTGGCTGGTTCCCTCTCAGGTTCAAGCTCAGCTATCTTTCTTGTACAGCCCAGGACCACCTGCATAGGGAATGGTGCTGCCCACAGTGGGCTTGGCCCTCCTACGTCATTCACAGTCAAGACAATCCCTCACAGACATGCCCACAGGCCAATCTGATCTGGGTAATCTCTTCAATAAGGCTCCCTTCTCAGGCAACTCTAGGCTGTGTCAAGTTGACAGTTATAGATATCTATGACAATGTTTCTGCTGTAAATAGCCAAGTTGCCCCTGGAAGTGGGAAACCTGTCACATTGCCTTAACTACCACCCATTCATTCCTCTTTTGGCATCTTTCCTCTCTTATTCCTAGAGGACATACATTGACTTTTCATGACCTGACTCCATCAGACTACCCCTGCCTCAACTTTGCACCCAACAGCACTAACTATTTATACCACCCAGTCTCTCTTTCCCCAATGGCATAGGCAGTCCCCTCTGCCTGGAGGGCTTGCCTTTAATTGGTCTATAGTTCTTTGGGATTTGGCATCCTGGCTCCCTGCAGTTCTGAGGCCTCTGGGAGTGAATGCTACTTTGTTCAATTGCTTTCCGCTTCCCTTGGCACCTAGCCTGGCACCAGACCTGCGCCCCACTCCCCTGGGAAGCTTAGAACTATAAAGAATGGTAGTATTGAGATCCTACTACAGGAGGAAGAGGACACAATGATTGTTGGATCCCTTCAGGGTCCCAGGGTCACGCAGCAGGGGCTTTCTCAGCAGGAGTAGTGATTTAAGAGTAACATATGCAAACTTAACTTACCAGCTAAAGGAAAACTGAATTATGTATAACATGTTGTGAGCAAAAAATTCCTGGAAAGAAGCTGTGTCTGCAAAGACTGACTAATTGAGACTGTAGTGGTGTAGAGATATTTGGTGTTTTAAGTCCAGAAGTTCCAGATGTGAATTACCTTATCTTGGACTAACTTTTGCCTCCTGAATAACCATGACTTGCTCACCCTCTATGTCAGAACTAATATCCTGTGAGTAGTAGATAAAACACCTTTTGGAATCTATTAATTTAGCAGACCACTAACTTCCACTGACCCTAAAGCGAAGAATCTCAGGCCTATAGAAAAACTTCCCCCATCTCTCTGTGCCTGACTCTATAATGTACCTCGACACATTTCAAACTTCCCTTGATTTACGACTTTCTTTGTTCTGTAAACCTATGAAACTGCTTTCATTCTGGAACACAGAATTTGAAATAACCTAAATCCATGGTCTTGGACCATGATCACTTCAAAATGGCTCCAGAATAATCTCTTATTCCCTTTAAGATGTGAATTGTAGTCAGTATAACAACAGTGTTGTGTGTGAACACATCTCTTGGCAGGTTTTTGTAGTCTTACCCAAAGCACACAGGATTTATAGATAGATGTTTAGGATCCTGCATCTTGTATCAAGCAAGCTTTGCCCGCTACAGTGGAGGAGAATTAGCATCCCTCTAAGCTGTAGTGTGGGTGGGAAAGCGGCACCAAGTGAGGCAGGAGCTGGGAAAAGATGGGTCACTACTAAGCTGCTAGGGACCACATTCTCTATCTTCTTACTCTCTCTTCCTCTTATTTTTCAC
This sequence comes from Rhabdomys pumilio, assembly GCA_030674055.1. Lineage (NCBI taxonomy): Eukaryota > Metazoa > Chordata > Mammalia > Rodentia > Muridae > Rhabdomys > Rhabdomys pumilio. The sequence continues at coordinate 10,559,954 of JANHMN010000004.1, read as the reverse complement.
AGGATGGTGTGTGTGTGTGTGTGTGTGTGTGTGTGTGTGTGTGTGTGTGTATGTGTATGCATGCCATGATGCACGTGTGCCAATCACTAGAACCCTGTTGAGGCAGGTTTGGTCTTTCTTGACTCTATCACTCTTTCTGCCTGCTCCAGGCTAGCAGGACCTGGGCGATTCTCTTGTCTCCACCTCCCATCTCACTGTAGGAGTGCTAGGAATACAGATACTTTTTAATGAGGGTTCCAGGGATCTGATCTCAGCTTGTTAGGCTAGCCCAGCAAATGCTTTTACCCATTGAGCCATCTCCCTGGCCTCCTCCATCCCTCTTCTGTAATAACCCCAGAGCTAGGCTCAGTCTATCAGGGACTAGCCTTCTTTCTGACTCTCTATGAATGCCGGATTCAGCCTTTTGGTTAAGCTTTTAGCAGTACATTCATAAGACATCGTAGATCTCATGAGGTCAGCAGGAGCCATGCTCAGGACCACACCGAGACAGCCTTAGAGCCTAACATCTAACTCTTGAATCTGGTGTGTGTAGAGGTTGACTCACACTGCTCATGTGGTTGTTCGATGAAGGACAAAACTATAGGATAAGGTCATTGTGGTAGAAGGTTCTAGAAAGATGCTCAGGTGTGACTCTCTCCCAAGACGCAGTCTACAATTGCAGAGTCAGGCTTCCAAGCACAGGCCATCTATTTCAAGATTCCTCACTCTGACAATTCCTAACTTCCCTCTGGGCAAGGCTGCCGTACCCCCGGATGGTTGGGTGAGCAGGGAAGGATTTCTTCTGCCATGTTCCTCCTTGTGACTCTGACACCCATCACAGAGCACTTGGGAGGCGTGTATTAAATGTTTGACGAGCAAATAAATGAATGAACAAGTTGATTTAGCCCAGGAGATATGAATGGGATGAGGGGGGGCTTAGCGACCATGACATTAGGAATTCTAGATTCCTAGCAGGCTTGACCCCCCTTCTTTCTTTTCTATTTTCTAGATGAATTCTGCTCTCTGTCCTTCTCTCAAAAGTCTAACAAAAAGGCATCATGCCCACTGACCTCTGGCTCAGTCGATGACAAATGCACAAGCAGAGACAGCTGGGAGCTACACAGTTTATCTTGTAAGGATGAAGCAGAGGAAGACAGCTGATTAAGCCAGAGCCAACTGATGTCTCAAAGGTCCAAAGGTCGGCTGCACCGAGCAGCTTCAGCTCCATAGAGGTCCTGTTTTGAGAGTAAGACCCGCAAACACCAGCCCCGGAGCTTAATGGGATTGAAATACAAGGCTTCACAAAGGAAATGTCACATGGATTGATGGTGACTCTCTGCCTAGTCTAGGGTACCAGGTAGCCTCCTGCGTAGCTTCCAAGCCATATGCAAAGCTTTCTCCCACACAATGCAAACCCTTGGCATGGCAGCAAGGTGGACTCTTGGGGACCCTATCTATGTCAGGACAATTTCCAGTTTGACCTTTTCAATGAGGATGGAGCTAAGTGTCCCGGAGGGCAGTTTAATGTACACAGAAACTGAGAGAAGTAGGTTGGTCCCATCTCTGGAAGATACTTAGAGACTCGCCTCCAAACAGCCAAGAAAAACAGGGTGTCTCCCAGAATAAAGGAGCAATTGTAGATTCTTTTGACAGGCAAGTGACAAGAACGGCAGAAGCTGAAGGGCACACAATAGTCCCCTCTGTCTGTCCCTTCACCAGACTTAGAAGGAAGATGAGAGGTCAAAGGTCAGGTGATGGGTTACAATGTATAAACAATGTCTAAAGCATCTCTATTGGCGCCGGTTAGGCTCTGGCCCAGGCAAGCTCACCTACAAACCTGCTCTGCGCTCCAGGTTCCTGTTGAAATAATACCAGATAGGGAGGAGGTGACTCTCCAGTAAAGTGCTCAGTGCGCGCACGCGTGCACACACACACACACACACACACACACACACACACACACACACACGCACACGCACACGCACACACACGAGGACCTGCGTTGGGTTTATCAGAGCCCAGATAAAAGCTGGGCAAGGTACCTCAGAACTCACATAGCCCCATCTGAGGTCATCTTGATACACAGGCAGTGGCACATGGGTCCATGAACACATGTGTGTAACTGTACAGACACAGACGGGGATCGCTGTGTATGAACTACTGAGTCTGAGTCTTGCTTGAGATGCTCTATTGACACACGGGGGGGGGGGGGGGGCACAGCGCAAGAACCGAACCCCCTTTTGAAAATCCCTAAAAAAAAAGTAAAAGACCCAACCCTTCCAAAAAACCAAAAAAAAAAAAAAAAAAAAAAAACCAAAGCTTTTTTTTTTTTGAACATTCAGTTAAACATCTAAGTCAGCATTTGCTTCCAGGAGCAATCCCTAGTCATGACTCAAAATTATATATTTGGCTTTAATTGCTACATCATTATCCCTATTCACCTGAGATGGAAATGTAAATTCAATATTAGCTATTCAAATACACATTTGTTTTCTAAGTGGCCTTCTCCCACAAATGACTCTACGGGATTAGCAATAACGGGTCCAGGGTGTGAAGTGATAACCAGCTCTCCTGACATCTTTGTGAATCCGGGTGTGCACCCTGTGCGGGAGTGGTATGTACGGGGGTGTGATTATCCAAACCTAACAAACTCGAGGGAGACCTCCAGAGTCGGCCTTCTTAAATGGAGTGCGGATCTGTGAGCTCTAGGAGAGGCAGCTGTTAGGGGCTGAATTTCTGGAGAGTGACAGTCATCTGAATGAAAGCATCTGGGTGTGTTGTGTAGGCGTGTCCTGTTCATTTTCTTTACCTCTGTTACACCCAATGGCTCTGGACAGCGCTGAGCCCCAATCACCCTGTGACTCAAGAGACCCAGCCACCAAGGATCTTGGTGACAAGGAGGGGCTTGTCACATCCAGCCATTTCAGGCTTGCTGTGGGGAGTTTCCAGGCTGGCCTTTGATGTCAATCTGTAAATGAAATAGAACTCACACTCCCTGACTTCTACTCTGGTTCAGGGGTCTTTTTAAATCTGAGGCTTCCCAGTAAAAAACGTTCAATCAGGCATCTCAGGTTCACTGTTACGTGGGATTGTACAATATATGTTTTTATGGGGCAGTGTCTAGTACTTGCACTCGAGACTAAAAGACATGAAAGAAGGCAACAGCCCACGACATATAATTCATGAGGGGTCCTCTGTGACAAGCCTTAATGATCAAGTGACCAACCTGTTTTCATTCTTGGTAGAGGCTGGCCATCTATCTGATTGGAGAAGTGACAGCGTCCACCTAGAGGCACCCAGGAATCCCTTTGGGAAGAGACACAAAGGATTTGCTGCCCTGAGGGAAGCAGAAGGGTTCAAAGCATGTGAACACTTCATGGATGGAGAATGACCCCTTAAAATGACGACTCCTTCCCTCAGTGACAAAGACACCCTTCTTGGTATATATATATATAGCACGTTCTGCCTCAGCTGATCTTGAAGGTTGCTCTCCCTCCCGTTGTCTGAGTATCTCAATCAGGGAACTTGGTGCCTACCTGGCCAGGGTTCAAGCAGTTCCTCATCCCTGCTTCTGAGGAGGTACAGCTTGGGTGACAGATGCCCCGGGCTCTGGAAAGTCGGGAGGTGGGGGGCTTTCATGTTTTCCCACCTCCTCTTGAGCACTTTAGGTTCTCAATGAGGAAATAGTTCTGGTCATCAGCAAGGGTGAACTCTTTCTGAGGAGTGACGGCTAGCCGGCTTCTCTGTCCTGACTTCATCTCTCAGCCTCAGATAAATGCCAAGCCTCCAGACCACAATGCCCCACGTGGAAAATACACTTGCCAGAGTGTTTCTATGCCTCAGATATACTCGAGAATCTCTGTCCAGCTCAAGGCACAAGCTTGTGCTACAACCAAGTAGAGGAACCCTAGCCCTGCATCATGGTTAGGTCCTGGGCAGGCGCCTGCGTATGTTTCTGGAAACATGCTGAAGCCTCAGTACATTTTCACTCCTATCAGCTGTTGTTTTTTTTTTTTTTTTTTGAGAGAGAGAGAAATTTATCTCATCCAAATGTGTAGTCTCTGCATGAGGGGGAGTACGTACGTGTATTCTTGGCGCCTTCCTCTGCAAACAGAATAACAAGTAAGCGCATGCGTGAACTGGGAGACAAGATGCCTAACACTCAGCTTCCTTGGCTCAGGCCCGGTGTGTGTGAGCTGGCAACCGGAGGCAATTCTGTGCAGCAGTCTTTTGCTACAATTCCTTCTCGAAGAAGAAATGGAAGTAAGGATCAGGCTGTCCCCAGCTGCCACCTCAACGTTGCACTTACTTGTGTCTTATGCTTGCTTGGACTGTATTGTAAATGTTTTCCTTCATGTTGATTTCTGTTACTAAACACTGAAGGGAAGAGGGTTTTTTTTTTTTCCCTTAAGCGTTGTAATGTTGGTCCTGGGTCAAACAGTGCCAAGGATAGTATGATATCCCAGGTCTCATCCTAGTATTTCCAGGTTGAGAGCCTGCTCTGTATGTGACCCCTGGGGACACAGGGGTGACCAAGACAGGTGTATCCTTGAAAAGATACTGACAGTCCATGCTAACTCAAAACATTTTCTTTCTTTCATTTTTTTTTTGGCTTTTTAAAAGAAAATGACTTTATTGTTTTTAAGTGTGTGTGTGTGTGTGTGTGTGTGTGTGTGTGTGTGTGTGTGTGAATGTGTAGGTATGCGCACGTGAATGCAGGTGCCTGAAGAGGCCACAAGAGGGCACTGCATCTCCTGGAACTGGAGTTCCAAGAGGTTATGAGCTACCTGATGCTGGAAGCCCGGCTCTGGACCTCGACAAGTGCAGTAGGCACTCTTTACTGCTGAACCACCTCTCTAGCCCTCAACATAATCTCTTAATCAATGATGAAACTGGCCCCCTGAGACAAAGAACTTGTGATCACCCAGGTGGACCTGGACCCAAGCAGAGCTTACTGCTAACAAGACCATGATTTGGCAAATGACAGCACATTCATGAGTCCATTTATTTAGGGTGCCAGAGGCTGGGTATAACAGGGAGGAGGGACATAGAGCAGTCAGAGTTCCCAATAGGAGAGTCTCCTCCTCTCTGCCTGCTGGCAGAACTGGACCAGAGATGCTATTTTTCGACATCAGTGATGGGAGCCGCAACATAACTGCATGCTGGGAAATTGTGAGTTTCTGTAGTTTGAGTGGCAGGGCACCAAGGCCCTTCCATCCTATGCTGGAGGTACCAGAGAGCCCCTGCTCAATTTGCAGGCACGGGGCTGCTGCTTACACCGTGCCCACAGCGCAGAAGAAGAGAACAGCTTCCGCCTTTGGGGTTTGCATCATTACAACCAAAGAACAGAGTTTGCTCTATAGCTTCAGCCCTGCGGAAACAGGGAGAACTGTTCAAACATGAGATGGCTGCATGAGTGAATCACCCGAGTCCCCTCTTCAGTTGTACCCAATTTTCACATTGGAGAAAGCAAGGACACCCCATGATGACTGACGTCTGATGTCCAATGCCAGCTTTCCAGCAAGATCCAAGCACTCCATTCGGCAGAATTTGACTGTGTCTCTCCCTTACTTTGTGCTCCCACAGAGTTCTTTGAGGCTGTCACCTGAGGCTGCTGAATACCCTCAGCTTCTCTACTCAACGCATTCAGTTTTATCCTTTCCACTCCACTGTCTCTTTCTATGGGTAGCCTTCCTTGCTGCACCTCAGCTCCACACTCAAATGGACCCCACAGGTCTATCCACCTCACGATCCCCTATCCCCCACTCTCAATGTGGTGTAGAGGGAATAAGCCTACCCTTCCAACAAATATTTCTTTTAGAAATGCCAGTAAATGGGTGGAGGTGTGGACTCAGTTGGAAGAGATTGCTTAGCATGCTTGAAGCCCTGGTTTCGACCTGCCAGTATTATATAAACAGGGTGTGGTGGTGCATGCTGGAAACCCCAGCACTTGGGGACGACATTCAGGAGTTCGAGGTCATCCTTGGCTATATCATAAGATACTTGAGACCTAGTCTCAAATAAAAAAACACACACACAGACACACATACACACATACACCCCCCACACACTCCAACTCCACATGTACACACACACACACACACACACACACACACACACACACACACCCTCAAATCCCACCTCAGCAGAACTGTAGGATAAAGACTCTACATGGCTTCAGTTCATCCAGGTTGTGCTAATTTGCAAACTGGTTAGATCTGGAATGTTCTCTAAAGGCCTACATGTTGAAGGCATGTTTCCCAGGCTGTGGCCCCACTGGAGAGTGGTGTAGCTTTTAGGAGTTGGGGCCAAGAGGGAGGAAATGAGACACTGGGCATTTACCATTAGAGAGGATACTGTGACCTTGTCCCCTCTCCCTCTTTACTTCCTGTCTACAATGATGGAAACGGGATTCTTTCGCTATTTGTGCCCAGCACAATGTCACAAGCCCAACAGCAACTGGGCCAAGTGACGATGGCTAGAACCTTTGTAATTGTCAGCTTCTCCTACAGAAAGATACCCACAGTACCTTTCCTCTGTACAAGTTGGTTCACTTCAAATCAGCACAATATCACAAAACTAACCGACAAACAATTAATCCTACCATCAATTTCTAGGAGATTCCATTTGCCCCATTGTGTAGATGGGAAAAATCGATGTTCAGGACTGGAACAGATTACACCCAAGGGAAGAGGTGGTGGGAGGCAGAGCTAAGATTGCATCCAATCTGTCCATGCATGAACTCCACCAACCTGACTCCAAGGGGCAAGCCTGTGCTACCATCACCTTGAGGCTGGTCCTTAGAAGAATGGACGAGAAGCCAAAGTACATCAATGGGGGATTGCAAAGACTCAAATAGAAACTCACAGGAGTATAGTCCAGGGCTAGCCTAGACTGTAAATGCTCAGCTTGTTCCAGGGGTAATATACCTGCTCTGGAAAGTACCAGCTTGTGGATTCTGTTCCAGAACAAAGCAAAACACACACGGCATTGTAGTTCAACTCTTGTCCTATCCCCAAGTGGGCGATGAAGGAGGAACTGTCACTTGGATAGCTCTTCAGTGAGTACACACTTTGTATGTGTGAGCATGTGTGTCATCCAAAGGTTGGGCATTTTCTGTGATCTCTGTCCACCTTAACGTTTTTAAAAGTTGTGTGTGTGTGTGTGTGTGTGTGTGTGTGTGTGTATGTAAATGTTTGTATGTTTACCACACGAGGTCAGAAGAAGGTGTTGGATCCCTCAGAATTTCACTTGGGTAACAAAAACATAACAAATGTAATCTTTGGGGCCTTTTTTGTTTTGCTTTTGTTTGTCTGCCTTACGTGAGTCCTGGAGGGGTTGAACTCAGATCCTAATGCTTGCATGGAAAGCACTTTACTGACTGAGCCAGCTCTCTTTGATTAGCCTTCATGTTTTATTGAGCTCCTACTTTGTGCTGGGAATCTAAAGAATTCTTTAGGACACAAAACTGCCTTGGTGATCTCGAGATTTTATTGGGCAGCGGAGAGCCATGCCCACCCAGCTGTGATTGACAGAGGAGGCAGGCTAGCTTTCTAAGCTTGGAAGCCTTTTCCAAGATCCTTGGGGCCAGTTGGTATGCCAGCAGCTGAGGAGACACTGTAAGTCATAAAAGAATTTGGTGATATTAACAAACAGGTAGCAAACAGGTGGTATTCATTCTTCATGCAAGTACTAGACAAATATTTACTGAGTGTATTCTATGCTTCAAAACCGCCAACAGGCAGTACAGTTAACATGAGCAAGAAACAGCAAAGGCTGCACAGAGACATAGTGAGTGCTACTTGGAAGGTCCAAGAAAGCCTAATGGCATGGTGAGTTGAGATAGAGGGTTGAGTAGCGCCTCCGTGTGGAGAAAGGACGGAAAACTTTGCCCCGTGCCTCCCAGAGCGCATCTTATTAATATAAGCTGAGTCTCTGACCTGCCCATCTTCTGTGAGACGAGCTAAGTCTGTCAAATCCCAACAAGTGAGTTTTAATTATGGCCGCTCTCGTTTCCTTACACTTCTGGGGCGGTTCGACACCCAGGCAATTAACTCTGCCTGCTTCTCTCAGGGCTGCCCCCGCTTCTGAGCAAGACAAGCAGCACTTCTCAGCCCCTGGGAAGGTCCTTGGGTCCCCTCTAAATGGCTTTCAGTTCACATTTCTTAGCCCATCATGCATTCCGGAGGTGCTTCTCATATCTGATAGGAAATTCACAGTGTATCAGAAATGACAGATAGGGCTCTCAGACAGCCAAGGGAAATACAAACAGAGAGATTTGCTTCCCAGACTCCGGGACTGACAGCTCAGGGCAGGGGTAGAAAGAGGAGGGGGAGGTTCTGAGGAATTAACCAGAAAATTAGTTCTCAGGGCATAGGGGGGATGTGAGGGGTGGGTGATGATGGTGTTATCGAACATTCCCTACACAATACATTGTTATTATGCTTTTTAAGTTTCTTTATTTTCATTTCTTTCTGTCTCTCTCTGTCTCTATGTCTCTCTCTGTCTCTATCTCTCTCTCTGTCTCTCTCTGTCTCTCTGTCTCTCTCTGTCTCTATCTCTCTCTCTGTCTCTCTCTGTCTCTCTGTCTGTCTCTCTCTCTCTCTCTCTCTCTCTCTCTTTCTCTCTCTCTCTCTCTCTCTCCCTGTCTCTCTCTCTCTCTCTGTGTGTGTGTGTGTATTTATGCCATCCATGTGTGGGTACCCAAGGAGGTTAGAAGGGGCACTGAATCTCCCAGACCTGGAGTTATAAGCAGTTGTGAGTTGCCTGACATGAGTGCTGGGACCTAAACACAGGTCCATCCAGAAGAGCAGTGAGTGCTCTTACCTGCCGAGCCATCTCTTGAGACCCCTACCCACTCATATTTTGTCCCAGAAAACCAGTGAAATCAACACAGTGCCCACTCCTCTGAATTTTATAATCTCTTGGGTCTATAATATCGTGGATGAACACAGTCAAAGATGTCCTGGTGAGTCAGAAAGAATTGATAGACTTAGGGCTGCATAATTATAGAATTAAAAAGAATAATTTCTTTCTTGATATAAAATATTTCTCCATTAAAACAGCACATTAGAGTGTAGAAAGGTTATGGGATATCTTTTGAGTCTTAAAAAAAAAGAAAGGGAAAAGAATCCTAGCTTCTGAGCCTGGGAGGTTTTACACTATGCTAAATCAAGTAAGAGAGATACAGAATACAAAATGAAAACCCCAGGAAAGTCCATTGATATAGGAGGGACCTGGAGCCACTGAGTTCACTGAGATGTCGAGCCAGGTGGTGGCTGGGGGTGAGTGGGGTGTTGGCTGCTGGAGGCGCCAGGAGGGAAGAGGGAGGCTTTCAGTTTGAGAAGATGGAAAAGTTGACAATGGTGACAGCTTCACGACAGGAACTCCAGCTGTGAATGATACACATGTCCATGGCCAAGACAGGTCACCTTGCCGTGGGTTTTAAACTTCCTTTTGCTTTTCAAGATTGTTTAGATGTGTTTATTTTACGCATATTCATGTTTTTCTTGCGAGTATGTATGTATACCCCAAATATGCCTGGTGCCTTTGGAAGACAGAAGAGGTTTTTGATCTTCTGGGACTCGAGTTACTCATGGTTGTGAATCATTGTATGGGTGCTGGGAATTGAACCAGAGTCCTCTGCAGGGACAACTAGTGCTTGTAACCACTGAGTCATCTCTCCAGGCTCTTTAACTTGTGTGTATATATTTTTTTAATGATACAGTCTCACTATGTAACGCAGGTTGGGTTCAAACCAGCAATCCTGTTTCTGCATCCCAAGCATTGGAATTATAGACATGTGCCACATTATTCACGGTAGTGAATTTTGTTATGTGTGTATTCTCATAGTTTGAACAAGCATAACAATATCAAATGCTGCTTTAGAGATGCACTGGGATGGCAGGATTTGGGACTGGAGGGGCTCAGTGGGGAGTGGGTCACTTAAGGGCTTCTGACATGCCAGTGCCGGACTGGTGACAGTGGGTCACCCAGGCAACCCAACCAGGAGGTCTTAGCTATTTACTCAGAAGCAAAGCTAATATATCCACAACAAGACATGCACACACATGTCTGAGGCAGCTTTATTCAGACAGGCTCCCAACTGGAGCCTGTCCAAATGTCCATCAACCTCAGAAGGAATAAACAAACTGTGGTCAATCCATATGGTTTAATAGTCTTTGGCTACAAAACGAACGCTCTTCAGAAGCACAAGCCGCTTGGCCAGGTCTCAAAATAATTCTGCAGAGCTGAAGTAGCCTGGAAGGGAGGCACAGACGTTATAGGACCCATGTGTGTGACGTTCCCAACGAGGCAAATGAAACCGGAAGATAAATTCTAGAACAGCGATTCTCTTACAGGAGTGGAGGTAGGGGTTGGGTAGCCAGGGAGGGAAACGGGAATTTTTAAGGTTGATGGATAAACCTGATGTTTTGATAAGGATGATAAAGATACCATTCTAGTGGCTGGGGACGTGGCTTGGTGGTTAGGAGCTCTCGCAGAGGACCTGGGTTTGCTTCTCTGGCCTTTTTTATGTGGGTTCTGGAGATTAACTCCAGCCCCCACAATTTTGTGGCCAGCACTGACTGAGCTGGTCCTTCTTTTTCTTGTTTTTTTGAGACAGAGTCTCTCATGGCCCAAAGCTGGCCTTGTATTGGCTATGTAGCCTAGGCTGGCTCTAAACTCATAGCCTTCCTGCAATTGTAGGGGTATGTTACCAAGCCTGGCTACAAGTTATCTACTTATTGGTAACTGGCTTCTGATCTTTTGGCATCACCACACCTGAATAAATTTAATACTCACTATAAACAGGAGAGTGGGTAGTACACACCAACTCTCTGAAACAATTGCATCTGTTCCCCAGTGGTGACCATGGTGACCACAGTGACCATGATCTAGTCTATCACTGTACATTTGGGGTCATTCGCTGACATAACTGAAAAAGGGAAGGCCAGTGCCCCATCTTCTTTTTACTGTGACAATCCTGGAGCCTTGTTGAGGACCTGGTAGAGAGAAGGATTGAGCTACGCTTTAATGAATGACTGGGGTCCACTGGCTCTGCAGTCAGCCCCTCTTTGAATAGATGATGGACTGAGCCAGAGAGGGGAAGTGACCCACCCGAGTCACACAGCCTGTGTCCATCAGAGTAACAATGGCAAGCACCTCTCCCCTGCCCCTACCCTGGGTCTCCAGAGTCTACTGTTATGACAAACCACCTATATATCCTCTATGAAAGACAAACTAGTATCATGGACATCAGGAGTCCTGAGATTATTCCTGCCAGGATCTGTTCTTTGCTCACTTGTCTAACATTTATTTTTCAGTCACTACAGAGTTTTCCTGTCACCACTTAGCAGCTCTTTGAGAAATAGACACAGACATTGCAAAGCTTGGCTGACTACTTCCTCATATCTTTTCCCAGATGGAAACGGGCTCCAGGGCTCCCCTTGATAATTCTGAGGCCTGTGAGTGTCTTCCTCTCTGCATGATATCATGGAAAACCCGATTTCCAACCTTTCCTAGGGGTAACCCTGGGGAAGTGTCCTCGAAATTAAAGATGGGTACTTGTCATCACCAAGGTCTGCAGATGGATCCTTGGGAGTACCTTGGAGCCTGTCATCACCTCTCAGAATTCGTGGATTCTCATTCCTACCCCACAAGTTAGCGAGGCCCAACTTTAGCCTCCTGGGTGTATCACTGGTCAATTTTGACAGCTTGGAAGCGTTGCTTAGACCCAAGGAACTGTGCAGGGGCTTGTAGCCATGATCAGGAATTCAGAGGGTCTAGCTTTTATTAGTAGGACTCACTCTTCCACCCCAAGAGTGGAAGCAGGGCTTTAAAAACCCCAGCTCGGCTCATTACTGCCTGTGATGGCCACAGGAAGATTAAAGACCTTTTATGGTCTCTCTTTCTTCTCCTAAAGTCCTGCTCTTCACGATGTAGAGAATCAAGGGAGAGCCTGCCAGAACCGTTGGGCATCTGTTATTCTGTGTATGCAGTAGGAACAGGCTAGAGGTAGACACTGGGTGTCTTCCTCAGTTGCTCTTCAACACACACACACACACACACACACACACACACACACGTATATATGAGAGAGAGAGAGAGAGAGAGAGAGAGAGAGAGAGAGAGAGAGAGAGAGAGGAGAGAGAGGAGAGAGAGAGACAGGATTGCTCACTGAATCTAGAGTCCACTGATTTGGCAAGAGCTGGTCAGGGAGCCCCATGAATCTGCTTCTCTTTGCTCCCTTAGCACTGGGTTACAGAACTAGGCTGCTGTACCCCATCTTCATGTGGGTGCTGGGGATTCAAACTCAGGTCATCATTCAATACTCCCTGGATGCCCCAGAGGACAGTTTGCATGAAGTCCGGGGTTTCTTTCCTAGAAGGACGAACTGTAGGCTCATGGTAATTTGATTCTTCCTGAATAGGAACTGAAGATGGATTGTAGGAAGCCGACATCACGCCTTCATGTGTTTTAATAATTCTGAAATCCAGGCTGCTGGGGAGGAATATCCCTTCAAGATCACGAGGGCCAGTCTGATATAGGAGATGCAAACAGAGCCATCTCCCTACCTTCATCAGTGGTTCGTCATGGTCAGACTGAACACTGGACATTTCCAGAATTCTTTGTCTTTAAGCGCACGTCTTTCCCAATTGGAAATAGGATTATTTCTGTGGCCTCCGCTGTAGATAGTGTCTAAGTTGGGCTTTAAGGTAGATGGTTGTGGATGCCTCATGTACATCACGTAAATTCCCAATAAACAGCCTTTGACAAATTCTCTGTTGCTTGACTTGCCAGAGCACTGCCACCATCTGTTCCAAAGCACCTGGATACAGACAAGGGACTTTCAAGGCACTGCGGTGGGTTGTGTGTGTTGGGGGAGCTCTTACATGTATCTTCGGACAGGACCTTAAATGACTGATTGTGTACATGTTCAGCCTGGAGTTTTTAAAGAAAGAGCCAGTTTAAAGAGCAACCGGTCTCCAGAGAAGGTTTGGATCAAATCTCATTCAAGAGTGTCCCCTTCGCTCCTTGCCCTAATAACCCATCTACATCACAGCCTGACTCAGAGCAGTGGGCAGAGGAGAGCAGAGGAGAGAAAGTGAACACTAGAGAAATGGTTTGCTGCACTCTGTGCAGGTTTCCATTTCCAACCAGCCAGGGAGGAGGTCCTGACCTCTCCAGCTTCCCCCGCATCAGACAGATTCTGCCAACACTGTCCCGACCCTGGGAGGGGCACAAGTCTCCCCAAAATAAGAACCTGGTTCTCAGGCAAAGATGATGGTTTCTCAGCTGTTCCAGGCTCTGTAGGAATGGAAGGTTGGGGGAGGGGGTAATTAGAGCGCATTCTGGCATCACTCCCCTCGCCAAAGAGAGCAAGACCCACGCTAATGGCAGAATGGAGTGTTCTGAAAGAGCTGTTTTGAATCCGAGGCCCCTGGCTCCCTCGCCAGCACTTGCAGACACGCAAATTAAGGGTCTGATTTTCTAATTTTCAGAAAATACAGGGCAAGAACTTTCCGGATGGAAATGAGGTGGAGGGAGAACAGAACAAGAAAAAAAGCAGTGAATTAGAAAGAAGATGTGGACATTTATTTTCATTTTCAATTCTCTCTGTGATATCCTGAAATTAGGATACTTGAATAGTCCTTGAAGAAAAGCAGAGGCCCCTTGTCTATTAGAGGAAATGACTGTCCTTCTCTGAATAGGTGACAGGGAAGAAAAAAATGAGCCGAGGCTACATCCTGTGGCTGTGACAAGGTGTGTGCAGGGAGCCTGTGCAGCAGACGTCTGCAATATTCGTTTACAAGTGGGGGAGGGAAGGGGATAATTTGGGAGGTGGTTTTTTTCATTTCTCTTGACCACAGTGTAGCCCAGTGATAGAATTCACATTATCACTTGTCAGCAGGGACCTCACCTGATGAGTCGCATCTAACAACTTAAGACAATATTTTATTTAATGTGTTTGAACGTTTTGCCTGCATGTATGTTAGTGCACCACATGCGTGGTGCATGCCCACAGAGGCCAGAAGGATCAATCCCCCAGGACTAGAGTAACAAACAAATGTTAACAGACGAATGTACAGAAGTGTAGGTGCTGGGAACCGAACCTCCATCTCCTGCAAGAGCAGCAAGTGCTCTTAAGCATTAAGCCATCTCTGCAGAGCCATCGAATGACGATTGGGCATCTACTTATGTCAAGCATCTTCTAGATCAGCCATTCTCAATCTTCCTAGCACTGTGACCCTTCAATACAGTTCCTCATATGGTAGTGACCCCAACCATAACATTATTTCTGTTGCTATTTCATAACTGCAATTTTTCTACTGTAATGTAAATATCTGGTACGCAGGATGGCCGGTAAAGGATCCCTGTGAAAGTCTCCCCCTACCCCAACCCCAGGTGGTTGGACCCACAGATTGAGAGCTGCAAATCTAGGGGCTGCCCATGTGGAGGAAATGACACAAACAAACCAAAGTCTGGAGTCTACATTCTAATATGGGACACAGGACATACATAAGACACGGAAACGGAACACGGATTTGGCTGGCAGCATGGGCTACAGAGAAAGAACGAACCTGAAGGACAGGAGGTGTCAGGAGAAGGGTGAGGACTCAGTATTTATCAGACCTCTGGATAGTGTGAGACATACTATGGGCTGACAGGCTGCGTCTCAGTGATCCCAGGAAGCCTGTGCTGCCAGCCTGGCTCCCTTTTAGTGGTTGGCCAGCTTACCAATGCCTGTTCCATGTAAGGACTTCCCCATCTCAGAGATAGGCAATTTCTAACAAGTTCGTTTGTCTCTGCTGTGCACAGTGGGGCGTTTGGTTTGAGATGCCAGTAGCACTTCCAGACTTCACCTGTAGCAGCTGGAAATGTCCTCGATTTTGACAGATGTTTGCCAGGTTGGGGCAAAAATCAGCCCTGGTTAAGCACTGCTGGTGTATCTCTTTCTAACAAAATATGGTTCCTGACCCTGTATACCCAAGATGGCCTTGAATGATTGATCTTCCTGCCTTCATCTCCTGGGTGCTGGGATTATACAGACACATGCAGTTTATGCAGGGCTGGGAACTGAGCCTATGGCTTCACGTTTTCTAGGTGAGCACTCTACCCACAGAGGTACATCTACAGTTTTATCCCTGGAAACTTGATAGAAACACAGATTCTCCGGCCCTGGGTCAGGATGTCTCAGTCAACCCTTGCGTTTCAGTAAAGTGGCTGACTATGCAGGCCACATTTGAAAACAACTGTTCTACCCAGTTACTGGACTGCTAGAGGGTTGGTTCTTAAACTTCCCGGCATGCACGAGAATCACTGGATCATGGGGAAAAGGCCATCTCCACATCTACTGAATGAGAATCCAGTGGGTAAGTCCACACAGCCTTCTTCATATTTACCAAGCTCTCCAGGTGGCACTGTGTACACTCCCACCCTGAGCACCAGCTACAGACAGGTGGGGCTCACGGGCCTTCAGTATGAGCATATTAGTCTGGGGCTCCAGGATCTGTGCCTACAAAACTGCCAGATGCTGAAAAAAAATTCAGCCGCAAACTGGAGCCATGTTCTAATCAACAAAGCTCTTGAGTTAGAGTAGTCTTCCTTCTACAGCTGTGCTTATCTCTTAAGGGTTCCACAGTCGCTCAAAATAGTGGCTGGTGCTACATACTGAGAACCTGGCATACAAAGAGTGGACCCTGTGGGAACATTTTACATTCAAGCCATACTAGATGTTACCCACCAGAACGGGCTATGGTAAAGGATAACTTCTGGGGGTTTTAGAAACATCGGTGTTTAAATTAGAGAACTGTCTTAAACTGGGAGACCCAGCAGCGGTTTTCAACCTGAGGGTCATGACCCCTTTGGGTGTTGTATATCAGATATCATACACATCAGATGTCTACATTGCGATTCATAACAGTAGCAAAATTACAGTTATGAAGTAGCAATGAGATGATTTTATAACTGGGGGTCACTACAATATGAGGAACTGTGTTGCAGAGTCACAGTATTCAGAAGATCGAGAACCACGGGCTTAGAGAATCTAAGTTCCTGCCTATTTGAACTGTGTGTGTGTGTGTGTGTGTGTGTGTGTGTGTGTAAGTGGGAGGGGGACAGAGAGAGGAAGAACACTTGACAGTTAAATTAAATAAATTAAGCACCCTGTAGTCCAATACTCAAGGGGCTGGCAGTCCAGAAAGAAGCAATGTCTACAGGGTGCTATGATATCTGTATATAATTTCCACTCCGGAAACTGTTCTGAGAGAATTTCTGATCCAAGCTCCATTTGTGTCTGTATCCGGGGTCAGCTGCACCAGTGTCAGAGGCTGTCAGCACACAACCACTCTGTCTCCAGAATTTAAGAAAATAAGAACGTGTTAAAGAAGAGAAGATGCTATTTGCTGTGAGAATTACTCGGCATCTACGACATTTACCTTGATCAAAGGAGGCAGCTATAGATAGATGTTTAATGAAGCATCGTTATGGTCAGAAAGGGGAGGGGACACTTCCTGCTTTTACAAAGAGGAGACGGGAAGTGAGGAGCCCGCACAGTCTGAAGGAGGAAAAATGGGAAAAACAGCTGGTCCAGTGGAAGAGCCTTCAGGGTTGCGTGACTTTGAAGGTTCCTTTGGGACCTTCAGCTTCTCCGTCTGTAATACGGAGCTTCACCTGGAAGCTCCGTGTGGGGGATCACACGACGCTACCATCACCCAGTGTACACCATGGGGTAGCACCACGTGAACTGAAAGAAAATGAGCCGTGTGGAGAGCAAGAATAGCTGCTGTTGCTCCCTGAGGCTTGCAGGGCTCAGTCAAGGATGGCCTCCTAGGTCTAAGCTGTCAACTGCTCTGGGACCTGGGGTCAGGGTCACCCATGTTCAGTAGTTTCTTGTGCCCCCCCTCAGACTCAGGAAAGGCAGGTATGGTAGTCTGGGTTTTTGTGCAGTTGGTAGGGGAGACCTAGGTCCTTCTGACTGAACACGCAAGGATGAGAACCCCTGAACACATGGCAGAAATAAGTTAAGAGCAAGAACCAGCCCCTCTTCATTTCAAATGCCAAATAAAGGAACCACACCAGCCACAAGGCTCTGAGGTAATGGGGTGGTGGAAGGGTTTGTCACATGTTGGACAGCTGCAAAAACTGGATGGTCAAGATACAGAATAGTCACCAGAAAGTTCTAGAAGCTTCTGTGATGGAATGCTAGGTTCTTATAGTCAGGACAGAGTGAATGGGGCAGGCATGAATGTTTTTATTCAATACAGCTCTGTTAATAAGAAAAGGTATTTTGTATATGGTTCCTGAGCCCCTTGGAGGCTTTGTTCCCTTTCCACCCCTTTCCCTTCTAGTTGACTAAGGAGTTTATTTATAAAATCAGGTCACATCAGACTACATTCCTATGACTTCAGCCTGAAGGATGGCATTTTCTAAAGAAAATGGAGCCATTGGATTCGGTGGTGGGAACCGCAGACAGTGCTTTGTTCTAGTCAGGTTTTGAGGGGCAATCTGATCACTGAGGCTTGTGTAGAATGGGTCCTAATCTCGAAACGAGATCTCCTTCCCTTCGCTCTCTGTTTTTCGAGGGCTCATCTGCATACACCATGGTTATCTGCAGCCATGGTTACCAAGAGCAACTTAAGGACAGTGTGCTTTGACAGTTCCCAGTGGGAACCGTCCATCCAGGAGCCCTGTTCCCCATGCCTCTGCTCTGTTTACCTCAGAACAATTACAACCTGAAGTGAAAGTTGCCTGCAGACAAAGTCAGATGTTTGGTTCAGATAAAACCCAGCAGGATTTCCTGGAAAAGACACACTTCTCCAAGTCCCTGGGTCTCGAATGAGCTCAGACCCACAAAGGTGTAACCAGGACACAAGGTTGAAGAAGGACATGGCCTCCAACGTGTCTTTTAAAACCACCATTTCCCTGACTTCTGTGTGCCAAGGACAAACTGGGCATGGGCCAAACTTGCCATCTACAGTCCCCAATGGATTGATTCAGATCCCCTGACATGCCAGGACTTCAAAAAATGCTAAAGAGAGGCCGGAGGGTTGGCTCTGTTACATAAGAACTTGGTGTACAACCACGAGGACCTGAGTTCAATTCCCAGAACCCATGTTAAAAGAGCTGGACATAAGGCCAGGAAGATGCATCAGTGAGCAGAGGTGTTTGCCACACAAGCTTGGTGACCTGAGTTTCATCAGTGAAATCTAAAGAAAGGTAGAAGAAAGAACACACTCCACAAAGTTGTCCTGTGGCCTCCACTTGTATGGTGTGGTACACACATACCCGTACTCACACATCTCATTAATAATAATAATAATAATAATAATAATAATAATAATAACACCAAAATAATAATAGCCCGGGCATGGTGGTGTATATCTGTAATCTTACGGCTTGGGAGATGGACACAGGTGACTATCAGCTAGCCTGCTATTGGTGAACTCCAGGCTCAGTGAGGGACCGTCTCAAAACAAAATAGTGTACAAACTAGAAAAGTGGGAGAGGAAGACACCTGATACCTGACCTCAGTCTATGATCTCCATGTGTATACACGCAGCACACACACGACTACACTCAAATACATACACGTGTATTTGATACACACTCAAACAAGAAGAGCTAGTGACCAAGTGTATCAAGGATGCCAAAGAATGTTCTAGTTCCAGTGATTCCTCTTCTGTTCTAAAGGGTCACAGATGGATGGTGCATCAAATATCCACAGAGGGCTTGACAGTACCCCCATTCCTGTGTGCCTGGAATCTCAGGATTTGACTTTCCTTGGGAAGAGTCTTTGTCAATATCATTAAGAATCTCAATTGCGGAGATTCTTGAGATAAAAATCTTCCAGGGCCTTACTCCAATGGCTAGTATCCTTCTGAGAGATGCAGAGATGACAGAGGCAGAGACTGTGACGAGAAGCCACGCAGAGACAGAGGCAGAGATGGGAGAGGTACAATTGTAACCCAAGAAGCGTGGGCATCTACCAGAAGTTGCATGAGGCAGGAAGGCTCCTCTGCATTAGCTTTCTGAGGAAGCAGACCTCTGGGGGAAGCCTTGGTTCTGTGTTTGTGACTTGCAGAATTGAGAGTGCTTACCCTTGTTGAAGCCACTCTCTGTATGGCAGTTCATTACCACAGCCGATGAGTGCTAGGGCTGGAACCCAGGTCCT
Organism: Rhabdomys pumilio; assembly: GCA_030674055.1. Classification (NCBI taxonomy): domain Eukaryota; kingdom Metazoa; phylum Chordata; class Mammalia; order Rodentia; family Muridae; genus Rhabdomys; species Rhabdomys pumilio. The sequence continues at coordinate 10,540,801 of JANHMN010000004.1, read as the reverse complement.
CATGCTTGAGTACCAAGCAGTTTTCTAACGGGGCCACTCTCTTGACCTCTATGGCCATTTCTGATAGTATTTTCCATTGAAGGAGAGATGGTCAACTCTCCAGTTTTCTTAAGAAAAGCAGATGCCACGAGAGGTCTTAACTTTGTTTCCAGGCCTGGCAGCTGCCCAAAGCCAACACCTTCAATAACACCATCCCCCGTTCCCCACCCTCGGAAGCACTTGGAGGTTGACTCTTGAGACATCAAGCTTCATGATAGCCAATCTAGATGTATAGCATTTAAATAATTCATATTGACGGGAAGTGAGGCTGTTGTATAACTTACCCACCGCTCATGCTGCCTACAGAGTCGATAAACGTCCCTCCTTTGATGGCAAACAACTGCAAGGGATGCAAAGACTGTGAAGGAGATAGCTGATTCAGGGCTAGCACTCACAGTCCCAGGAAAAGGTGGCCACTCGACAAACTCCCGCTCACCAGGGTGACAACAAAGTGCTCGGTGCAAAGAGCATATAGTCTCATTCCTGTGTCTATGTGGCCATCCTTCTGTACCGAGGCTCTCAGGAATGCTGTGGGGCCATGCAGAGAGATGCTGATCTATAATGGATAGGACCACCTACTTAGCTATCTCTCTTCACCAGAGCAATCCTCAGTGGCTGGCAGGTTCACCCTGCCTCTGGAGACAGCCCGGGGTGAAATGGGCGGCTAAAGTGGGCTTCCAGGGCAAGAGAAGCTCAGATGAGATCATTGAGGAACTACATGTCTCCATCACCTGTGCCCAGTGCCAGGATCGGTAGTACTGAAGAGCACCCCTTCTCTCCACCTCTCAGTGCCTCAGTTTCCCCATCTACGTGTGAGGAGAACAAGCATCTTCTCTCTTGTAGAGTCGGCAACATTAAAGTGAGAGCCACTATGGAGAAGGCTACACACCTTTCAACCCTATTAATCTACTGGCAGAGACTCGGTGTCCTAGAAGATGTGTTTGCCACAGATTTGCTGATCAATGGTCTTGCTTTTGACATGTGTAAACAGTAGCATGAGAGCTGGAAAGATGGTTCAGATGTGAAGGGCACTTGCTTCTCTTTCAGAGGATCTGGGTTTTGTTCCCACACCCAAATGGCTGCTCTCAACTGTCTGTAACTCCAGATCCAGGGAATTGAGTGTCCAATTCTGTCTTCCACTTATATTCACACACACACACACACACACACACACACACACACACACACACACAC
>JANHMN010000004.1:10516541-10539558 GCA_030674055.1 Rhabdomys pumilio | reverse complement strand
CACACACACACACACACACACACACACACACACACACACACACACACTCATATACACTCACACATGCACACACACATGCACACATGCACACACACATGTACACACATACACACATACAAACACACACATACATACACACACACATATATACATACAAACACACATACACACATGCATACACATACACACACACCACACACACACACACACACACACACTCATATACACTCACACGTGCACACACACATGCACACATGCACACACACATGTACACACATACACACATACAAACACACACATACATACACACACACATATATACATACAAACACACATACACACATGCATACACATACACACACACCACACACACACACACACACACACTCATATACACTCACACGTGCACACACACATGCACACATGCACACACACATGTACACACATACACACATACAAACACACACATACATACACACACACATATATACATACAAACACACATACACACATGCATACACATACACACACACACACACACACACACACACACACACACACACACTTGGTACTCATACATACAAGCAGGTATCATACATCCAGGCAAAGCGAAAAGAAAGAAATCTTGGAGTAAATGAATAAAAGAGACATGTCACCAAGAAGAATGCTGCAACAATTCCTTCCCTGGGAAGATGTAAATAATGTCTACGCTTGCTTCATGAGGTTCCAAAGATAAACCAAAGTAAAATTCCACCACAGTTTACCCCAAGAAACCAGTATGTTTACCGGGCTTTCTAAACACAGAGCAGAAAGGAGGGTTTCCTAAGGGAGGGAGGAGCATGGTTGACCCCCGTGACTTCCCCATGCAGATGTATTGGGATAGAGGTTGGCTTCCCCATAGCCACACAGATGGATTCCCCTCCCCCCATACCCTTCCCCAGCCTACATACTCAAGCCTCTTTGAGACCTAACACACATACTTAGAGCAGACAGAACTGAATGCCAGTGTCTGGGAGGAGTAGCTAGCAAGGTCAATGGGAGGGGTTCTTGCAAGAAGACACAGCTGCTCTGTGGAGACGTGGCTGTTGAGTTGGAGGACAGTGTGCTAGAACGGAGGAAGACCAGACTCACCTGTCACCCAAAGGTCCTCGATGGTCACCCCCTGGGCATCAGTGACAGCTGCTGGGCTAGCTCCCTGCTAGATGGGGTGGGGACTGCTAGTGAACAACACTCTTCCAACCAATTGCTCCCGTGCATTTGAGCACCCCTCCCCTCACGCTCTGAGAGAGGGTGTGTGTGGCAGTAACAAGTAACAGAGTAACAGCAGACCAGCGGCCAGCTTCATTGGCTGTGTGACATTAGGAAATCTTCAGGCATCTCTCTCTCTCTCTCTCTCTCTCTGTGTGTGTGTGTGTGTGTGTGTGTGTGTGTGTGTGTCTAATAGCATCCATCTTGTTGGGCAGACAGAAAGAAATGTGGGTACACACTGAACAGCACCCAGTGATCAGCCACCGAAGGTCATGGTTTCATTGTCTGTTGCGCCAATCAAGTAGTTGTGACTCAGTGGCCCTGCAGAGTCCCTGCGCCACCTGCTGCTTTGCCTTCCTCTCCCGATTGCTCCAGCTAATCGCATTACCAAGATTATCTCCCGGTAGTCACAGAGCTGCGGCCCTGGGACTTGGGTTTAATTCCGATTTAATAACAGGTTCTTAAACACATTTGAAAACAAAATTGTGATGCCCTTTTATCCCTTCGGTTAAGCAAAGTGCCCTTCCTAATACTCAGTAATGCGCTGGGGCTTGTGCTGTCTGTTGTCTCAGAGAAGAATGTGTGTGCGTCGTCGCTTGGAAGATGGTTGGGAGCTGGGAATCAGGGGATTTCCACTCTCAAATCCCCCTGGCAACACAGGAAACAGCTTCCCAGTGCCAGGACCCATCTCACTTGAAAACTGCATTCTATATAGAGGAGCCAGGGATGCAAACTCACTATGAAAATGAGGGATCTGATTCAGGGAACGGATTTGGAATGCCGTTTTCGTCTTGAATTTATGGAAAACATAAAATTTTACTCTCCCTGGCAGGAGCAAGACGGTGGCTGACTTTCTAGAAGTTTACTATGCCATTAGTTTCCATTGATTATAAAGTCAGCAGCACAAAATGTTGCCTGTGAGAGTAAAACCAGAGAAGGAACTCCCTGGGACTTCAAGGTGAGCGGAAAGGCTAGGTGGCTACTGGTACTTATTCTTATGTCTTAAGACTCCCCGACAGACCCCAGAGAGCCTAGATTTTTATCAAGACCTCTCCCCTCCGTGGTACCTTGCAACAATAAAACCTCTAATTCCACTCTCGGTCATATGTTCCCCTGGGAAGATTCCGCTTAATCATCCTGACCAATTAAAACATCATATCAAGGAAGATACAGGCAGAAGCACTTGAAAAATTTTTTTCCACTCTGTGTTAACTGGGATAACTTCTGCCTACTTGGAGTGCCCTGAGACAACATGCAGTGGAGATATGTAGAGGTGGTTGTACTGGGTACTGGGCACTGCGCTTGGGATCCACACTTCCCATCCTCCTCCTCTTTCCCTTAGTGGGTCAGTGGGTCACTCTATCCTCTATCTTCCTCCTAGACAGAGAGACAGAAACTATGGATGGGTGACCTCAATAAGGAATGATGAAAAGGCTCTAGGGAGACAGCTCAGTCAGTAATGATCATGTCATGCCAGCTTGGGGACCTGAGTTCAGTTATCCAGTGCACAGGTAAAAAGCTGGTAGTGTGCACCTGACATCCCAGCCCTGGGGAGGTGAAGACAGGGGGACCCCAGATAGCGCACACCAGACAGCTACCCTAGTGCACTGCTGAACTCCAGGATTAGAGAGAGACCATATTTCAAAAAATAAGGTGAGGCCTGACATTGACCTCTGACCTCCATAAGCGCGCGCGCACATACACACAACAGTGCACACACATGTGTGGCTGTGACTCTCAACATGTATATGAACACATACATACAATGGTGATGGTAGTATCCCCACACTGTCACGTGGTACTTGCTGTGTATCACACAGTGTCTTCCAGATCTTCATTGTGACACCCTGTTCAGAGGTGCAGAGACATTGACTCTTCACCCAAGGTTCCAGAGCTAAGAGCTGCTGGGTCCCACTTTGGCCCTGCAGGGATTTGCTATCCTGTCAACTGTCTTGAGAATTTCTTCCTTCCAACTAGCTTGGCAGTGCAGCTTACATGTTGTCCCCACATGGATATCACTCTTTTGGAAGGTTCTAGAAAGTTAGGAGACATGGTGTAGCTAGAGAAACTAGACCACTTGGTGTGGGCTGCAGGTTCCCCCTCCTCTCTCCCTTTCCCATGTGCCATGGAGTGAGTGGCTTCCTCTTCTCCTACACTCATGAAAAGGGCACACTGTCAGAATGATCTTCCAGGTCTCACCGTGATGGTTGCACCTAGAAGTCCTGGCTCCTTCTTCTCGCAGCTGGGACCTCACACACCCCACCTTCTGGTTGTGGTGAATACCGAGTTTTGGGTGCATAGGCAGGGCTGGCCTGAACTCTAATATCCCCAGTGGAAGTCATGCACCCAGCAGAAGGTATACCCAGGGACTTGTGAGAACTGCAGATTCTAGGGCTCCACTCAGACTGACTCAGAGTCCTGGGGTGGTGGGGGGCAGCAATCTGTACTTGAACATGGGCTTTGGTGGTGTGAGTGTCCATCAGAAGTGAGGTGCTGTCTCTCCTAGCACTGCCATTCTGTGAACTGATGGCTTACCTTTATTCTGTTCTGTCTAGGGCAGGGCCCTTCTGCTTGCTAAAGGATTCTCTTTCAGCCTGTTTTCTCACCTGTGCCACTCTGAAACGTTCATGTTGTGTGTGTGTGTATGTGTGTGTAAGTGTGTATATGTATGTATGTATAAGTGTGTGTATGTGTATATGTCTGTGTAAGTATGTGTGCGTGTATATATGTGTGTAAGTATATGTATGTATGTGTAAGCATGTGTGCATGTCTTGTGTGTGTACATGTGTGTATATGTTTATATGTATGTGTATACATGTATGTGTATTTATATGTATAAGTATGTATGTGTATATGTGTAAGTGTGTGTAAGTGTATATATGTGTATATGTATGTGTAAGTATGTGTGTATGTTTGTGTAAGTGTGTATGTGTATATTTAAGTATGTATGCATGTATGTGTATAAGTGTGTGTGTAAGTGTGTGTGCAGTGTGTGCACGTGTGTGAGTGAGTGTGTGCACATGTCAAGGCCTGAGGTTGATATCAGGAATCATCTTTATTTCCTCTTCCATCTTATTTGCTGAGGAAGAACATAGCTATAAAACCCGGAGCCCACCAATATGGCTAATCTTGCTAGCCAGCTTGCTCTGGGAATTTCTTATCTTCAAGTTCTGAGGGTATAATAACTGAGGCTATAATAACAGTTGGTCTACCAAACTCATCCAGCATTGATGTGAGGGTTCTGGGGGATCTGACCTCTGGCCCGTATGCTTGCACAGCAAGCAAGCTAACCACTGAGAAATCTACTCAGTCCCTTCTTGCTGCATTGCTTTGAGAATAAACAGAGTCCTGCAGATGAAGAGGCAGAATGGTTAGCGCTATTCCCCAGTGACTGGTAAGAGTGAGCTCAGTAGGTCCCCTTCCTGCTTAGCATTCAGGAAGCCAGGGTTCTGTCTCCAGCACCACATAGCCCTAGAGTGAAGGAGTATGTCTGCAATCTCAACACTTGAGAGTTGGTGGCAGGAGGCTCAGAAGTTCAAGGTCACCCGCAGCTACACAGGGAGTTCAAGAACAGCCTGTTATATGTGACTCTGCCTCAAAACAAAAGCAAATAAGAAATATCTGTGGCTGGTAACTGTTGGCATCTTAGGGCTCTTCTGAGCTCTGTCAACTTGTATTTCCAAGTACTGTGGCTCTCTCAGCTGGGCTGGCCAGTCCTCAGATTACCTGGGCTTGGGGTTTCAATAGAAGACCCTCACCCCACACCCAGAGTAGGCCTCAGCAAATGGGGATGACCTAGACATACTCTTCCAGCAAGTGGCAGACTCCCAGTCTCCGCATCTAGCACAGGTAAAGGGCTGCAAACATGCAATTGTTTGGCAAACGCAGACATGCACAAGGATTTCCTTCTCTGGCAAAGATGCTCCATGCCACAGCCACCCATAAGTCCTGGGCAGAGAAGAAAACAGTTCTAATCTGTATCTGTCGTGGCTGCCAAGTCTGCTTATAATGAAGTATTATCGGAGCGCTCGCTGCACAAGGCATCTCTGTCGTCCGGTGATCTAAATGAACTCCGTTAAGCTCAGACAAACAATAACCTATAAAGATGGATTTCACTAATTCACCCTAATGACCAGGAGACCTATCCAAATTAGCTACATTATCAAAGGGTCAAGAAAAATAATTTTAAAACAAAGGAGCTGGGAGGCATAAGTTCACTTTGTTGAACCATTGAAAATTATGCCCAGTGAGTTATAATACAACCAGGGTCAGGAGGACTAGGCTGGGGTCTCGGGGTGGCTATCAGCCTTGGGAACCCAGGAGATGGGACCCTAAATCTTCTGTTATCAAAGCTCCGCTCTCTCCATCTGTGGAAGAAGATGAGTATGTGAAAGATCTGGGAGTCTGTCCACGTGAGCGTCCCCAAAGCTTGATGCCCAGGCTGGCAGGAGCACGCACAAGAATGGACAAGAATGGGCTGTAGCTTAGTCGATGGAGAGCTTGGCTGGCAGAAATGAAGCCGAGGGGTCTATCCCCAGCGCTGGATAAAACCAGGCATGTTGCTGTTCACTTGCATGCCAGAAGTGGAGGCAGGAGGATCAGAAGTACAAGGTCATTCTCCTCAGCTACACAAAGAGTTTGAGGGGCTGGAGAGATGGCTCAGTGGTTAAGAAGACTGACTGCTCTTCCAGAAGACGTAGGTTCGATTGCTAGCACCAACTGTCTGTAACTCCAAGATCTGACACCCTCAGGCAGGCAAAACACCAATGTACATAAAAGTGAGAAGAGTTTGGAGAGAGAGAGAGAGAGACAGAGAGAGACAGAGAGAGAGAGAGAGAGAGAGAGAGAGAGAGAATATGAATAAATAAATGAATGAATATGTGGAAATTCTTTTTTTCAAGCAGGAATTCTGGGTACACTCCTAACTTTCTATGTGGTTCCTAGCTACTCACAGTGGAGTGGACCAGGTGACTGGGCCTTCTGGCTTGAAGTTAGCAGCCAGCCTGGGATGCCCTGGTTGCTTTATCAAATAGTTCCAACCAGAACCTGGGTAGGAGGTGTCTGTCTTCCCCTTCCAGTCTGGGACATTTGGGCAGTGCTGGCTTCCCTTAGAAGGGGCTCGTCTTCCAGCCCTTGACCAATCAGTGGGCAGGCAGGGGCTAGGCAGAGGTGTGTGCATAGTGTAGCTGTGACTGTTACCTAGTCATCTGGGTAGTAAAGCTGGACTCTGAGGGCCTTGGAAAGACATAGCAGAGTCACAGGTAATATCTGTCACTTGAGGGGACTATATGCTTGCCTACTGTGACTAAAAGAGTGAGTCTCTGTCAAGGCATGGACAGGAGCTGGAAAAGCGGGAGGCTAAAGGAGAAGGAACAAGTGACCATCTCCAGTGAGGGTGACGGCGCCTATGACACCCTTACTGGATTCTCCCTCACTGGGTTCTCCCTTACTGGGTTTTCCCCCAAGGCAGAGAGGCCACAGGGGACATTGAACATTTTCTGTTCTGCTTGGCTCTTGTTGGCTTGTCTACTTAGCATTGGCTACCCACCTATAAATCTCATCAATGGCTTTGAGACATTGAATGCAAACACAAGTCACCATACAAGCACAGTGCTCAGGCCAGTTCTGACACAGAGAAGTATCCAGTCTGGATTGTCAATAGTCTGTGGCCCAGAGGTCAATGCTCAGGTAACACTCTTTCTAGAGTATGCTGGTGCCATTCTATGCTCATTGATAGATTTTTGGCTGTGCAGTGATTCACTCTTGATGAACATCTATTGAGCACCTACTGTATTCCAGGTACCTTCTGGTAACATAGGCCTTCACTCTTTTAATCTTAAGTGACTGTGAGGTAAGACCCCTGTGGAAGGTGGCCTGGGGATGGATATTTTTGTTCGGCTCAAGTAGTGACTTGTTTATCTTTCTGAATAATTGTTGGATGAGTTGTTAACATTTTAAAATGCAGGGATCTCTACAAAGCCTGGGTCCTTGGAGATGGTATCCATCCATCTTGGGACTAGCTAGGGACTTGTTTGGGAAGTAGGTGGTGTAGGATTCTACACAGACGAGCTTTCAGTCAGTGCTGGAAATGGCCAATGTTTCTCTTTCACTGGCCTATCAACCCTGCCGATGAGCAGGGGCTGAGGGCCCACATGTGAGAGACCAGCCAGTCCCTTCTTCAAATTCTCACTAAATACTCGGGGACTTCACACAGAGCTGGGGGGCCGGGGGTAATGTTCATTCCCAGTCACCCTGAAACTACAGGTGAACAAGCTGCCCAGCCCGGCAGCTCCTCAGTCGCCACCAACCCTGGCACTCCCTCGTCTGTATCTGTGGCTAATTCACCTGGACATGCAGGTGTCTGAAGGTGTTGCCTCTGCCTCAGAGGCTCCTCCACAAAGTGTACCTCACGATAATGCACCCCCAGCATGTGCCTTTTGTGGGGTCAACTTCCTTCTTTCATTTCTAACTCCTCCTGGACCTGTAGGGAAGGCATCACCACAGAACTCCTAGAGAAGACTGTTCACAGACCCCACCTGTGCAGGAGAAAGGACCACATACCTGCAGCCTGGCCAGCAAGTCAGGTAGGCACCATCCTAACTTAGCTAAACCCCTTTGGCTCGCTTTCCTGCAAGGCTATAAAATGCCAGTGGTCAGGAGTCCTGTAATCGCTCCGAGTCAGCTGAACTTGTCAATGTTAGCACTATTACATTTACTCTAGAGAATTCTCTGCTCTACGGCTGTCAGGAGGGGCACTGTGAGGCTTTCAGTGTCATCCCCATTAGATACTGCTAACATCTCTCCCCTCTTCCAGTTGTGACAAACAGAATGTCTCCAGATTATTACAGAAGGTGGACATTATCGTCCCCACTAGAAGAGCTTCAGGCTGGTATGTGACCTGCACGCAGATAATAGGGAGATTCATTCTAGGAGGTGGATCAATGGGGGGGGGGGTAGGAGAGGGAGATTGGATAGTGAGCATGTGGGCAAACCAATATATAAATACATGACACTGAGCAGGGTGGGTAGGAAGGAAGAGAAGGAGGGAAGGAGAAAGATAGAGAGGGAGGGGAGGGGAAAGGAGAGAGAGAGAGACAGAGGGAAGGATAGAAACAAACAAACAAACAAACAAACAAACAATGCCAAGCCTCAAGCCAACTGAGAAAAAGAAAGAACGAGCCATGGCGGTAAGCTCTTTGAAATGGCTTTTTTAAGGGAGAGCACCAGGCTCTAGTCTCAAATTACTTTTCATGGACACCACGAGTTGTTGAAAGTAAAGGGCATTTGTCATAGACTTATAACAGGATCAGAATGACACGGTTGGGGTCCTTACAAAGACCTGGCTTTCTCAACACAATCTGTCTTCAGACGCCAGTGTGGTCTATTTTGACTATTCATTCCTGACGCTGGGCCGACTTTTCTGCCAGCTGACCCTCCCTGCACAGGGCTCATTTCAGCTCCAGACTCTCTGCAAGAATTTATTTAAAGCAAAAAATAAAAAAAAAAATAAAAGATGCAGCCACGTTTCGGGGGAACTGCAAAGTGTTGGATGGTTTTCTCCTCGGGGATATTATGTCCTCTTGGCACATCCTGTGGGGTGGCCTGGGGTCATGCAAGAGACACCCCCTTTTACTGAATGAAGTTGAGAAGGTGAATCGAGGGGTTAGCCATGCCAGTGAGACACAAGCATCGTGAGCTACGACGTTATACAGTGTTCTTCCTTCCAGTGTTGGAGGATAAAAGCTTCATTTTAGACCCCACCATTATCCTCTCAGAAAAAAATAGCCCCAATCACATTTCGGAAAATAGATTCCAATCAAATGTTCTTTCTGCTGATGCTCCCACAGAATACACTCATCAAGACCAAGTTCACTCAGCAGGGCCAACATTGAGGGTTGGTACCAGCTGACCCGCCCCCACTTGTTTGTAGATGGATTTGTAGTTCTGGGGTAACTGACTCCTGGGGCTCCTCACACAGCCATCCAGAGTTTGAGGGGGTAGGTTAAAAAGAAATAGTTTGCCTTCAGCAAAGCAGATACACATTCCAGTAGCCAGCCACTGCCAGCACCCACTGGAAGCTCACTTGAGCAGAATCCCGAAGCATCTACCCTCAACACGATTAGAGATTTAATCTGCCTGCCACCAATAAGAACGTGTTTCTTCCAAGCATGAGTCAGAATGGGAGCAAGAGGAGACCCACCAGGATGCTCGAGGCTCCACTTTCCATGTCTTGCTCGGTCCATTAAGGAACCAATAGTTTTTCTTAAAGATGTTCTGCACTGATGTGCGGTCAATGAGTCCTAGAGAGGAACCTTCTCTGACTTCCAGGCTCATGGGTTTCTGAACCATGCCCTGGAGGTAGGTTTGCTCTCCTGCTACCCACCTTCCGGCTGCGTATGCCCAAGTAGCATATGTGGCTGTCGGTGGATGCCGGTCCTTTCTTAGATGTTGTGACCCTCTTTCCGTTCCTACTTTTAAATATTTGTGGGAGACACAGTGCTGATGAGCCAGGGCTCCACCCTGTGGCCTGCATTCTCCTGATCTTCTCAGGGTGAAGCATACACCCCCTCTGCAGGCTGTGCTGGGGTGGGGGCGGGGCTCTTCTGTATCTCATTAGATCTGTTCTTGTCATGTGCCCTCCCATTGGGTGGCAGAGAGCAGCCTGTGGAGACCCGTCAGGTAACCTCCACCCTCCGACATCGACATTCCTACTGATATTCCTTCTTCTCAGTTTTTAGTTTCCAAAGCAGACTTCCTTTCAAACATGTTTTCCGTGATAAATCAACAAAACCACCTTCCCCGCATGAAGCTCTTGAAACAGACGAGAAAGATGATGCGGTGGGGTGGGGTACGGGGTGTGGGGTGTGGGCCTCTTTCCTCCTCCTCAGAGCTGAGCAGCAACGCCTCTTGGTTGTGACTCTTGTGCAAACACTGTCATCCTGGCCCTTATGATGTCATGCCTGCTTTCTTCACGTGGGCTTTTACACTTGACTTTATCACCTATGCTATCATGACAGCAGGCAAATGGGAAACAGGGTCCCTCTAGGAAAGAAATTTGGGCTGCCTCTGTTTCCCTGATGGGAAAGGAATGTGCACAGTTTGGCTGAGGGAGGGGCAGCAGTTGAATCTGCCCTGCCAGCTGAGAGCTAGGAGCACTTGGAGGCTGATGGGAATACCTGGAGACTGATGGGAGCACCTGGAGGCTGATGGGAGCATCTGGAGACTGATGGGAGCACCTGGAGACTGATGGGAGCACCTGGAGACTGGTGGGAGCATCTGGAGACTGATGGGAGCACCTGGAGACTGATGGGAGCACCTGGAGACTGGTGGGAGCACCTGGAGACTGGTGGGAGCACCTGGAGACTGATGGGAGCACCTGGAGACTGATGGAAGCACCTGGAGACTGAGGGGAGCACCTGGAGGCTGATGGGAGCACCTGGAGTCTCTCCCAGCCTTTCTGGCAAGTGTTGTCCCTAAGGGCTCACCTCCAGGGACCAGAGTCAGGGAGGAGGAAGAAGCCACAAGCACGTGACTTGAGATTGGCTCTTTTCAGTCTGAGTTTATGCCAATGTGCACAAGGCGGAAGAGGAGAAACAGGGAACATATGTAGCTTCTGCTGGGACAGATCTGACAATACCAGGCCCCATTCATTCCCACATTGTGGCAGGTTAGTAGGTAGGAGCAGGCCCTGGGGCCTGCAGACTGCACAGGCTCCCTGTCTAGATGACCGAAGTATTTACCAGACCACAGGGGTACTTAGCCACCCAGCGCCTTGTGAGGGCTTGAGTTTGCAAGCCTTTGTTCTAAAATGGCGTTTGATCTTGTCTTTAATTTTTAAAAGTTTAAAATATGTATGTGTATATGGAAATATACATGAATGCGGAGGGCAGAGGACACATTTGGGTGTTATTCTTGTTTTGTTTGTTCTGAGGTAAAGCCTCTCAATCTCCTGGAATCTGCCATGCGTGTGAAACTGCCTGACTATCCTAGCTACCTGTCTGTCTCAGTTTTCCCAGAGCTGTGCTGGATTCTCTTCGATGTGGGTTCTGGGGAGCAATATCAGGTCCTTAAAACAACTTATTGACCGATCTATTTTCCCGACCCCTCAATCTTCCTCGGTCATTTCATTACACACACGTGCATGCGTGTGACAGATGTGTGCTCACCACAGTGTGTCTGTAACAGCCGTAGACAACTTACGAGAGGAGTTTCTTTGTTTCTACTATGTGGGTCCTGGGGATTGAACACAGGTCACCAGGCTTGGCTGCAAGCCCCTTTGTCTGCCGAGCCATCTTGGCAGACCTCTTACCAGAGGCTCCATGAAACTCTGCTGCCTCTCCCTAAGCTAAAAACAGAACCAGACTGTGCCGTCTCTAGCATGGCCTCCAACCTTGGGAATAGGGCAAGCTTCTTTGAACCCAGGGTGAATGATTCCAGCATCTCCATCGGGGGTGGGGGGTGGAGGAGGATGGGGAGCACTCAGAGCAGGAGCTTAGCCCTGCTGCAAGGTGGTCTAGTGGCGCGGGTTTGCAGGCGGGTTTACATCTCTTTGCTTTCCTTTCACACCACGTTGCAGTTGGCTGTGGGCTGTTTTGACCATTATTTTTTTTTTTCATGTAACAGGGAAAACTATGCCCCGGGGTCTGATTATTAAAATATGTTACTCTTCTATATTTAAATAGCGGAATGACTTTTCCAAGATTTAAAGCGAGCCAAAGCGAACACCTACGACTTACAGTGAAACATAATCCCCGACCACTTGGAATGAGAACCACGGGCCTGCTGCCCCAGACTTTGAGTGGCAGAAGCTTGTGGAGCATGTGCAGGGGACCCTGGTCTCGGGTATCTCCAGTTCACACCTCGCTTGCCCTTTGGCTTTTGTCTCTAGTCTATGGGGACAAGAGGAAAGGAACTGGAGCTCTGAGAAAGGAAGCCATCTGCTGATAAGCTTTGCCCGCCATGATGGATTGCTAACACAGACTAACTATAAGGGAGCCATACTAAGTCTTTCCCTCCTTAAGTTGCTTTTGCAATTATTTCACAACAGCAGCAAGGACAGTGACCAGGGGAGGGGGCAACAGTGGGAACCCAGTGTAGAAACCAAGTATTACAATTCTCTTAAATGCCTGTCCTCTGCAAATGGCTACAACCTGGAACTGGTGTGTGTTCTACCCTCTACTGTTGTCCCAGGTAACTCTGGTTCCTGGTACACGTGTACACATGGGACGGATGGGTATCGTTGCAGCCTTCAGTGGAAAGATGGGAACCCAGCTTGAATCTCCCATGTTACCAGAAGGGAGGCCTTGTCTGCCTGCAATGGAGCTGCTGGGCTCAGAGCAAACCCCAGTAGGCCCAGGCGCCTGAAACCTGGCAAGGCAGACAAAGCAGCTCATTAGGCCATAATTTTATTAAGCAACACTTAGCATAGTAAATAATTTGAAGCTTTTAAATCTGAAATAGAAGGGATGTTTTTGAACTTGGTTAGAATAACAGATTGGGTTTTTAAAAACAACGCCATTTCAGGGCCAATGCAGTGAGGACATTTCTCAAAGAACCGTCCATGAACTTCTACACCTGTAGTCTTCCACCGGGCACTTGATGGAGGGGAGCAGAAGTGAAAGCAATGTTACAGAGATGGGTCTCCAGCTGAGGCTGTATGCCTCCAGTTCTCGGATCTCACAGGGAAGGAGAAGCAAAGGATTCTGGGAGTCAGCAACATGCAAGGCTGATGCATGGCGTTGGCCCTTTTATGGGAAGAACTTGGTAGCTTCGGGAAGGAGACCTTTTCGTCCCATCCCTGGACGGTGCAAAGGAATCAAAGATACAGATGTGTCACAGTGTTCAGTGGACATTGAGACTGTCTACTCTCTGTGGTACCCGCAGAGTGAGCACAGAACAGTAGGAAGAGCTGAAAATTGCAGGAGGAATTTGCTTAGCCACTCGGTCTTGTGTCTGAGCCATCAAAGCCCATCTCTGCTCACAGATGGCCTCTTTTCCCCAGGGCATTTGGTCCACTGCAAGTAGACTCTGACCACTATGTCCCTGACAGGGACAATTTCCAGATACCCAGCTTCAAGGAGACGTTTGGCTACTAAAAGTGTTGACATTCAACATTAATCTTTAATGTCGCCGAAAACCATTAAGCTGGTGTGTACGAGCTTCCCATCGTTATAGCTGGCCATTTCATTTTCAGCTTTGGAGAGTGGCTGGGGACTGTCCCCAGAGAGAGTTCCTAGTTGCTTTTTGCTTCAACAGTTGAAAGGGAGGTCCCTTCCTCTTGCCCCAGCTTCTGCTGTTGAGCCTTCTGGGGACTAAGCGTCCCAAGTAGAGTACTAGTCTCTAGGGCCTTGGAATCGGGGGCGATGTTTATGTAGCTATCCAGGCAAGACAGACTCATAAAGAGCATCTGGCCAAAGAGGGCTTGAAAAGTGTCTCAGGAGACCAAAGGCATATCAAAGTGTCTCCAGCCCAGTGTCTGTGGTGAGCAGTAGTGTGGGATGATGGCTGAAGGGTAAACCAAGGATGAGCTAGGACCCACCTAAGAATCCCAAATGTGACCAGGCTCCATAGGAGATGGGCTGTCAGTGAAGATGCAGAGTGGCTGGAAAGTAGAGACTGCAAATTATGTACTGCAAGAGGCAGGGAAACCTGTGGGAGGACGCTGTCAGCCATCCACGGATGAGTGGAATGAAGAGGAGGAGGAAAAGGAGGAGGAGGAGAAAGAAGAGGAGGAGAGAGGACAAGGAGAATGAGAAGGAGGGAATAAAGATTATTCAAGAGGTTATTATTCATTACTATGCTCATCCCCATCCTTCCAGGTGTGACTCATATTCCAGTCACCTTCCCTGCCCAAGCAGACACACTTATTTCCCACAATCCTTTGTCATCATCCATCTTTTATCAAACAGGCTTGGTAGAAATGGACTTGGCGGCATTGGATGGATCTCTCTGTGAATGATTAAGGTTCACATGGCAGGGACAGTCAGTTCAAGATAGATAGAGTGAGGAGGGTATTCTGAGTACCGGTTGTGTCATATTAGGCTATCCAGTCCCCACGGCCACCTTGATACATGGACGTGCAACTCCTTGAGACAATAGAAAGGAGAGATGCAACGAGAGGTAAAAGAATGGTGTCTTCTATGGAAACCTGTGACTGCTGGCCTGTGGTTCTGTATCACAGCATGGGTTTTGTATCATTGAATTTAACCATCTTCAGGTCAGAGATATTTGATTTAAAAAAATCTAGAAGTTTCCAAAACCACAAACCTTGAACAACCCTTGCTGTTTGAGCTATGAAAATAAGGTGATGTGGAATACCCGCTGTGGGAGCCTCTCTGGGGTGATCCTGGATCCTCTTTCTCTCTCTAGTTCTTGTTTTAGCATCCTTAGCCTGGTGTCTAGTTCAAGGCACATGCTCTCTATGACAGTTGTGCTTATACCAAATATGTGTACCTTTGCTTTTGGTGTTGAGGAGGGAGCTTGGAAATTTGGACACATCTAAGGACATAAACTTACCACCGAGCTTCACCTCAGGCCTGACATTTGCTTCCTAATTCACACACACTAAACAACACAGACAGGAAGCCATTTCTATAGCCTTCGAATTTGTACAGAGGACCATAATCCACTTAGTGATGGTCACAGAGGGCATTTAGGAGGACACACAGGTCACCTGCAGATGCTGCCATCTTCCACAAGGGACTTGAGTACCCTTGAGCATTGGTATATGTGGTAGAACCTGCAACCAATCTCTCCATGGACACTAAAGATGCGACAGTAACCAGATCTGACAATGTTAAGTGTGTGTTATCATTCCGGCCCAACTGGGAGTCACCACCCTGAAGAAACAAGTGTGCTCATCCCTCCAGGACATTTCTAGAGCAGGATGCAGCTAGCTACATCTGGCTCAGACCCATAAAGGTGGTCAAGGTTTGGTATATGAGGGTAGCTGCAGGCTGAAGTCCTACAAGGGAGCTTGCAGGGAGATGCGTGGGGTCCTGTTTCAGCTGTCAGCCCCAGCAAGAACAATGTGAGTCCATCTGAATGGGATAAGGGATGACATCATGGCCTCACAGCCTCTAGTTGCAGAATAGGTCAGAAGGTGAGTAGAATTCACATTAGCAGATCAAAAAAAAATAGTCAAGAAAAAAGACTGGGGAGATGGGTCAGTGGGTTAAATGTCTGCTATACATCATCAGGACCATAGTCTCAGCATCCTACATGAAAAGCCAGGAGGGATGGCATCAGCTTGAAACCATGACACGGAGGAGAAGCCAGAAGGATCCCTGTGGCTTTTTTGAGCAGCCAGCCAAGATGAACTGGTAAGCTCTGAGCCAGTGAAAGGCATGTATACACACATTTACACACACACACACACACACACACACACACACACACACACACACAGTCTTCTATATAATAAAGCATTCATATACAATGCTCTTTAAAATCACCTTCTGTGTGTGTGTGTGTGTGTGTGTGTGTGTGTGTGTGTGTGAGACACAGAGAGACAGAGACAGAGACAGAGACAGAGACAAGAGACAGAGAGATATCGTGACCCCTTTGGAGGTCACATATCAGATACCCTCCATATCAGGTACTTACATTATGATTTATAGCCGTAACAAAATTACAGTTATGAAATAGTAGAAAAAACCAATTTTACGGTTAGGGGTTGCCAAGGCATGAAGACTTGTATTAAAGGGTCGCAGCATTAGCAAGGCTGAGATCCACGGCTTTACACAAGTTTGATTGCAAATAAAAGCAAGTATTTAGTGCATTCCAACTCATCTTGACTGGTAGCATTCAAGAATCCTCCTGTGAACCCACTGGTGCCCACCATCCTGTCCCAGAAGGCTTAGCTGACACCTGCTAAGGGAGACGGTGGGAGAGAGGAGAAAAATGCAAATTACGGAAAGGCCCAAGAAGCTCCCACCAGCAGTGGGGATGCTCACATGAGCTGTGCCTCCTCCTGCTCTGCTTTAACTTGACAGTTTGGCGATCACACTCGGGGTTGACAGGGAACTGTGAAAATGTTCATTTTGTCTTCCTCAGACTTCTAAATCCAATCAAGATCAAAATACTGTTTATTAAAATCCACGGAGCTTAGCAGAAACTGCAGTGTGGCCTTAAAAAAGCTGGCCCCAGATCTCTCCCATTCTGTCTCTGAAGGGGGATTCTCAACACCAGGTACATAGGCTGAAGAGATGGCTAGGTGGGTAAAACCCTTGACCTGAATTTGAACCCATGTAAAGCTGGTGGCATGCCTGCAATCCCAACACTCTTATGGGGAGATGGAAGGTGGCAGTGGGGAATCCCTGAAAGCTTGCAGGCAAAGACCATGTCAAAAACAAAGTAGAGGTTGTCTCTGAACTCTACACATGCGCTATGGTACCTGTGCCCACATGTGTGCAAGTGAACACACACACACACACACACACACACACACACACACACACACACGCACATGCATACACACCATACATACATGCATACACACAAAAGCAAGGCAAGGCAGCACATGCCAGCCAATCCTAGCACCAGTGAGTCAGAGACTGGGGGTAGGGGCTGTGAATAGGGTCCTTGGGGCTTGCTGACCTGGCTAAATTGGTAAGTTCCAGGTGCAATGAGACATACTGTGTCAATTGTCAAAAAATATGGTGGAGCGCAATCTAGGGAGATATCCAACAATGACCTTTGGCCTCCACACGCACATGCCCATATACACACAGATGCACACACATACAGAGAAACAATAGACCTTTGGGTACACACACCCAAGAGACGGTCTGCACTCTGTACTCCAGCTATAGAGGAGAGCAACTGCCTGGGAGTTTCCACTCCCCTAAGAAGAATCCAGTCAGTGCCAGCGAGGATGTGGGCTCCAGCATCCTCACACTGTCTCGGGTACACAGGCTGAGGTGACAAGCTGTGATGTATGCCACCTGGAGCCTCATGTCTTCATGTCACCAGCAAGCCGTGCAGTGCCAGCTGGAAGCTTTGGAATGAGCCTCCCTAGGTGGAAGAATTTGCAGTAGGAAGGAATTAAACCCAGAGGGTGAGCAGCTAGTGGGGGTGTGGGGGGATAGGAGGGACTGACAGAGGTAGAAAGGAAAAAGAGATGGAAAAGGAGGGAGGGGAGGGGGAATAGGGAAGGGAAATTGGGGAGGGGGAATGGGAAAGGGGGAGGGTGAGTGGGGGAGGGAGGAGAGACTGACAATGAGATTGATTGTAGGCTACAGGGCCCCAGAGCCACCTGTAGGAGCTTTCTAAAGCTGATCCCCCAGGTGCCCATACATGGGTCCCTTCTGGAAATTTCCAACCCTAGCTGGGGAGATGGCTCAGTGGGTCAAGTGGTTGCTGCCTAAGTGTGAGGACCCAGGTTCAGATCCCCAGGACACACATGAAAACCAGATGTGGCAGTGTACACCTGTAAGCTTGGTGCTCTTAGGGGCAGAGGCAGGAGGAGGACCCCAGGGACAGCCAGTCTAGCCAAAATAATAAGTTCCAGATGTAATGGGAGACCCTGACTCAAAACTACAGGGTGAAAAGCGGTAGGTACAGACACTGGTGTGAACCTCTGGGCTCCACATAAATATTCACAGGCAAGCATATCTGCACACACATGTGTAACACCTATACATTCATGCAACACATGTATACATACACACATACATAATACATACATAATACATAATACATGCATACAAAATACATACATACATAATACATGCATACAAAATACATACATAATACCTGCATACATAACACATACATAATACATACACACATAATACATATACATACATAATACATGCGTACAAATTACATACATACACAATACATGCATACATAATACATACATAATACATACGTAATACATAACACATAATACATACATAATACATACATAATACACATACAATACATACACACACAATACATACACAACACATACATAATTCATAGATATATAATATATACATACATGATACATGCATAATGCATACACAATACATACATACACAATACATACATAATTCATAGATATATAATACATACATAATACATACATGATACATACATACATAATACACACATAATACATAAATACACAATACATACTTAATACATACATAATACATACATACATAATACATACATGCATAATACATACACAATACATACATACACAATACATGCATACACAATACATACATAATACATAGACATATAATACATACATACATAATACATACATACATACATACATACATACATACATACATACATACAATGGGTTATATGGACATATGTAACTGCAATGTCTACACTAGCCCTCATCATCTGATACTTGTTTATATTCACCTGGCTCTCTTTTCCTGTTGCTAAGGAGGACGCAGCTGCTCCACCCTTTGAGTCTCCAGACAGGGCACAGTCCTAGTAGCTGCCACTGATGTGCTTGGATTTGCTTTGACTGGATGAAGCCCATCTCTGAACTAACAGCAGAAGTCAATAGAAATAACGATCCTGTTTAACCCAAGTCATCCGGTGTGAAGAGGATGCCAGCCAGGTGGGAAGATGTGCCATGAGCTTCATATTCTCAGGAAAGGAAGGACAGACTTCTGAACTAAAATTGGGGGCTATTTTCAGAAAAGCAATGGATTTGTGTGGTGTTCAGATTTCATAACCACCCAAGATGAGATGGCACGTGATTAGGTTAAAAAAAACCCAGTGACTTACATTATTTCTATCCATATAGACACTAAACTTAATCCAGTCTTTGCAACAACCTTTCAAGACAATGTGTGACATTACTTTCTAGTCTACTGAGAGGGAAACAAAGTTTCAGAGAGGTTGAGTGTCTTTTCTAGCGCTCACAGCTAGAAAACAAGAGAGCTGGAGTTTGAACCCTTGCCTGTCAACTTTGGAGCCATGGCTTCTCTTCTACACAATGGGCCTGAGTTATGGTTCATTTAGGGTGAAGGATACATTAGGAAGAATAACAGACAACTTTCCATTAGGAATACACAGCCAGTGTCCCCTTCAATGCTCCACAATGGTCCACTGGAGGGACAGGTTGTTAGGGTAGTCATTTATGGCTCTGCAGAATGAAAAAGGTTGAAGGGCTTGTCTGAGAGTAGTGGCGTCAACATTTGCTCTGTAGTCCTAGTTAAATTTGCTCCATTATCTGAACATTTGTGGAGGAGACGGGAAACACCACCAGGCTCTGTCTTTAAGTTGCACCGTGGAAGCCCCAGGCTGGGGCCCTTATCCCTTATTGGTCCCCAGGCACAGCTCAGGTTCATATCCCGTGTTCTCCTTTCCTCATCTGCACTTGACTTCAGGATGCAGCCTTCCTTCCATATAACCCACCCAGGCCTCTGGGGGAGGTGCCACAGTAGCACACTGGCCTGAGAGTCCAGCAAGTGTTCCTGTCCCCAACCTCATGTTCTGTGACAGTCACCTCAGTCGCTCGCTGCTTTAGTTCTTATATTTGAATGGAAGCCCTGACCTGTGCTTGCTGGGCCAGAGCCCTGCTACTGAGCCATATTCCCTGCTGCTTGGTAGCTTACGATCAGCCACAGAAGGAATGCTCAAAGCATGGGAATCTGCAAACGCTGTAGTAGTCTGGGGAGGCATCTATTGGGTCTGGGTCCAGGGATCACGGCCTACTGAGGTATGAATAAGGAGGTCACTCAGCACACACTCCCCTGTCTCCTCTTCCAGTTGGTCCCTTCACACATCCTGGCTTCAACCTCTGGACCAGAGCTGCAGATGGAACCTACCCAAACCAGTCAGACTTGAATCCATGACTCTTTTTCCCCCACTCAAAGATTAATCAACAGGCCAGCTCTCCCCCAGTGTATGGGAACTGGGACGTGTGAATACAAGACCCTTGGAGGCAGTGGGCAGGGAGGGAGGCATCTTTGGACCAGAAGGGGAAGCTGTCTTCAGGTGGAGTCAGTAGGAGGGGACAAAGATGAGGCCAGGCTTGGTCATCAGCTGCTCAAGGATAGCAGTTACAGATGTGTGGAAAGAGCACGGGTGCCTGAGGCACCAAAGCAGGCACATCAGTCATGGTTCTAGCCAGTGAGTGTAACGAGGCTTCCTGTTCCTTACAACAGCTCATATCCTGGGGGCTGCACGGAAGGCTCCCTCAGAGAAGTCCTTGCCTTGCAAGCATGGAGGACCTATGTTTGCTCCCTAGAACCATGTGAAAAGATAAGTGCATTGGTACACGCTAATAATTCCCACCATGGTGAGATGAAAGATGGAGATGAGGGGGTGGGGGTGGGGACGCAGGAGGTGGGGCAGAGGGGATACTTGGAGCTTGCTAAGCATCCTAGCCTTAGCCTACTTAGTGATGTTTCAGGCCAGGAAGTGACCCTCTAGCAAACAAAACACGAAAGGTATATGAAGAATGACAGTCAAGGCCATCTTCTGATTTACATGAGCATGTACACACCCACTTACAACCCCTCACATGCACGTGGATGCACACACACACACACACACACACACACACACACACACACAGGCTCACACGCTCACATGCTCACACGCTCACACGCAACTGCAACTGATAACACCCCAAGTGTCCCAGAAGAGAGAAATGGTGAGTTTTCCAAGGAAGCAACTGCCATATTAACAAATCACGTTGTAGGATGTCAGATTGGGCTGGCAAGATGGTTTCAGTGGGTGGAGAGGCTTGCCACCAAGCCTGATGACCTGAGTTCAATTCCCAGGACCCATATGGTGGAAAAACACCAACCTCCTGAAGTTATCTCCTGACCATCACACGTGTACTGTGCCATGTATGTGTGTGCTGCCCCCCAAAGCAAACAAGGCTCTTATTAAAAGAATGTCAGACCCTAACAAATAAATAAGATAACAAATAAATAGATGCCTTGGGTTTTTTTCAGGGACCGCTGTGACCCACCGTGTCAGCCATGGACTGTTTATGAAAGCACGGCTAAGGCGAAACAGTGCTTCTGGGTTTGTCACGGGTTAACGACAGACACACGACGTGTTGGTGGCAAGCCTGCAGCTGACACGGGTGAGTTTCTGCTACGCATTCCTCATCTCCAAGTGAGGACCACAGGCCCCACCCTCACAGGGTGTCAGCTGAGAGGGAATGGATGCAGGCAGGTTTGTGAAAACAGACTGAGAAACAGGCTCCACATTCTCCAGGCGAATTCCATTTACATGTTCATCTGAGGGAGCCATTAAACCACATAAAACACCCTCGTTCTACTTGGGACAATAAATGAAAAATCTTTTGACATCTGAGGCATTTCGTGTCTCCAAGCTTCCAGAGAACGGTTCCATTGAACTTGAAAAGGGTCTGCAGCATAATTCACGTTGCATGTTATGAAAGCGTTTCTCTCTCACGTCGGGCTTTATCTAAATTTTTAAACAAGGCCTAATTTACAGGGCCCAAACGACTTGGCAACTTTCCCACAATCTCATTGAAAAAAGCCCTGGCTGCTTATAGGCCATGGGGACCTTGAAAGGCCGCTTTGTTTCGGTTGCCAACTTGAACCAAAATTACTCTGGCAACCAAAGGTCATCTTTTCAAACAAATCTTAAGAATCTGCACTCACACATGGTCCACATAGCTGCCACGGACCAGGACGCCACCAACGGTAGCCCAGGTGTAAAGGTTCAGCCTCTGTGGCAGACGGTTGGGGTGGGGGACTCCACCCCACTAGGACAAAACAACCCACAGATGGTACCAGCTTTGTTTTGGGTCCTTGCACTTATATATAAACCAGGCATATTGTCATCTACCTGGAGTCCCAACTCTGAAGGGTCAGAGTCAGGCAGATCGTGGGGATTCAGTGGCCAGGCTGTGTAGCTCAACAGGTGAGCTTCAAGTGCGAGCGAGACTCTGTTCCAAAACTAAGGTAGAAAGTCGAGTGATTGAGAAAGACACTTGATATCAAACTCTGGTGTGCTCGCACGTGTGTGCGCGCACACACACACACACACACACACACACACACACACAAATACACATGCACACACACAGCACACATGGGAAGGGAGGAAAAGACAGGAAGAGAAGGAGAGAGAGGAGGAAGAACAGAGGGGATCAGAAAGAGACAGAGAGACAAGGAGCCACAATGCCACCAGCTGTTGGATACATCAATTTGTTCTACAATCTTACCCAGTCTGCAGTCTCTGACCCAGTTGCCCCTCTGACCTTGACCTGTTCCTTTATTGTGACACCCTTTCCTTTCCCCTCCTACTAAGCTATAGTTCTATGGACCTCCCTACTTTCCTCCAACACACAAGAAGGCTGCAGCTGTGTCAGCCTTTGCACACACTCTCCCTCCTGTCTTGATGTTTGCTATAGATTTGGTCACAGACTTTCCTCTGTCATCTGACCTGGCTAGGAATGAGTCCCAGGCCCCATCTCCGTCTCCCTTCCTTGCTTGTTTCCCTCAGCTTCCCAGATGTTCTGAAGAAGCACCTGCTTTCTACATCTCTTCCTTACTTTCTTGTTCCTGTTTTATCCCCAGCGTCTCCAACGGCACCTACAACATAGTAGACACTCAGTGAAGAATCCCCAGGAGTCACAGGGAATGTCCCCAGGAGTCACAGGGAATGTCCCCAGGAGTCACAGAGAATGTCCCCAGGAGTCACAGGGAATGTCCCCAGGAGGGCAAGGTGGGTGCACAGTCTCTGGTGGAGCCCTGAAGCATACAGAAAAGGCCTGTGTGTGTGTGTGTGTGTGTGTGTGTGTGTGTGTGTGTGTGTGTGT
>JANHMN010000004.1:10498899-10516531 GCA_030674055.1 Rhabdomys pumilio | reverse complement strand
GTGTGTGTGTGTGTGTGTGTGTGTGTGTGTGTGTGTGTGTGTGTGTGAAGAGGAGGGAACAGGATTGCTGGCAACCTGGAAAGCTTTGAGAACTTAGAAGAGTTGGAGTCTAGCTGTGGAGGCTGAGGAGATGGCTCAGTAGATAGAGTTCTTGCTGTGGAAACATGTGGGCCTGAGACTGAGGACCATGGCCCAGGTGTGGTGGAAAGCATTTAGAATACCAGCACTGGGGAGGCAGAGCCAGGGGGAGCCATGGGATTCACACACAACCAGTCTAACCTACTTGGCAAATTCCAGATCCCAGTGAGAGACTCTGCCTCAAGTAAAAACACCATAGATGGTTTCTGGGGAAATGACCGCAGCAGGCCTCCCCAGGCATACAGACACATGTGCACACAAACACAGACCATCAGTGTGTCTGCAGCATGGCTGTAGGATGATAAGGATGGAGATTGGAGAGAGAGGAAGGGATACAGGACTGGTACCCAAAGACAGGAACTGAGGCTGGACTACGGGGAAGGCTTCCATCAGAAGTGACCACAGGAGGACATTCAGAGACTTGTGGGAGTGACTGAAGGTTGAAGGTGTCACCAGTGGAGCTTACAAAGTCACCCAGCCTGTAGGCAAAGCTGCTGAGATCAAAACTGAATCCAAACTCCTTCTGTCTTGTGATTCTGAAGTCCCTGGGCACATTATGAGCCCTTGGGCTATCTGGACCTCGATTACCCTATGTGCTGGGTAGGTTTGCTATATATCACGAGGAGCTGCCACGAGCTGTGTGCATCAGGCCACTTAGCCCAACGTGAAGTGATTCCCCCTCCTCCGCAAAGCCAGCCGATGGCTGCAGGACTGTGTTTGCACCCTCTCTTAGCACTTAGCGAAGACTTCTGAGCAAACTCCAGGGGTGGTGACATGCAGTTGACAGCCCGGGTCATTGAATTATGTAATGTGTGCAGGCAGCTAGAGGGGCACAGCACAGAAGGAACTGTCTCTCATGACATCCTCAGCATCCTCAGTGGGGCCAGGTTTCTGAGCTTAGCCAGAAGGAAGGGCAAGACAGGAATATTGCCCCACCAGCTCAAGCCTACAGTCCAAGAACATCTGAATCTAGACAGACTTGACCGACCAAATGTCTCTCAGAATTCCTTGGGTAGTTAAATAGTGAAGAAGCAAAAGACAATTATCAGGGCTGAATAGGGGCGGGGCCCACGGGGCACACAGTAGCGGCCCATCAGGATTCCTGGGCCACACTGATCCAACTCCTCAAGGCCATTATTCCCAGGGCAGCCAGGACATCTAATTACTGAGAGTGGGCCTGACCCTGAGAAGAATCGCACGGCTTACCTCGCAGACCCCCACCCTTTGTCACTTCTGCTAATTGCCTGCCAAACTGAAAGACTTTTTAAAAAGAACGGGTGATAATTGAAATTTCACATAATTACATCTGAAAGTAACGCTTTCAGCTTTCCCCAACTTCAGTCAAAACTCCGTCTTGTCAAAATAGTCTCAGAGTCCCACCTTCCCTTAAACAGAGTCTGCTGAACCATCACTAAGCAATTTTGTTTTAAAGCTTCTAAAATAAGTGGAGAATCTTTGGGGGCTTTCTTTTTGAAGGTGATTTCTCTAAGTGGGTTTTCTTTTTGCGGGTTCCTTGCTTTTAAGTGACTTGCATTCCACTGGTGACATGCACCGTTTCTGCCTCATTTTTAATTACAATTGGAACGTTATCCCTGGATGGCTCCAAAATATGCGGGGCCACATAGCTCATCACAGCTCACACTCTGAAGGTTACTTTGTGGGTCTCCTGACTCTTTCACCCTCTGAACAGTGACTGAAACCGGGATACATGCTGCATGCTGAGGAAGGAGGGGGCGAGAGCCCTAGAGAGGCCTCCTGATTAGTTGCCTGGTACCTAACTCCTTCCATGCTTACCACCTGGGGTGGGGCACTCTCCAGGTGACACAGACTGGGCACTGGCAGTTCTCTCTAGTAAGGTTCTTGGCATAGACCAGCAATTACCTGTGAGATTTCATTGGAAAAGCCAGACATCACCTCATTGAGAAGCCAAGAGTTCCTGTTTGTTCAGGTGAGGTTTAGAGTAACGTCTGGGGAGAGAGGGCTGGTGGGGCTTGAGGGATGGGAATGAGAAGGTTTGGGGCTTCGGAGTTTCTGACCCATGCGGTAATGATGTCTCTG
This sequence comes from Rhabdomys pumilio, assembly GCA_030674055.1. Taxonomy (NCBI): domain Eukaryota; kingdom Metazoa; phylum Chordata; class Mammalia; order Rodentia; family Muridae; genus Rhabdomys; species Rhabdomys pumilio. Next base: position 10,514,335 of record JANHMN010000004.1, on the reverse strand, counting down.
GGAATTGCTGCCTGTAGTGGTATTTATCACCACAAAGCTGAAAGCCATGTCCTGACAGCGCCGACTCTGCAGATAGAGGCCAGTCTTGTTGAGCCAGGGCTCACCCCTAAAAAGAATCAACTTTGTTTCACAAATGAATGAAGTCTCTTTGCCGAGTTCTGCTGTCATAGACACACTTTTCTGGTCATGTAAGGCCCCTGGAGGGTCTTTGTAGGGTCTTCACAACTTTGAAATAAAAATTTATACAGAAGGGTAGGGCTGAAGAGATAGTTTAGTTGTTAAAGTGGTTGCCAGGTAAGCATAAGGACCTGAGTTCTAGCCCCAGTACCCACGTACAAAAAGCCAAGCATGGCAGTATGCACTTTCTAGCAATGTGAAGCCCATTGGTCTGCCTGCCAGGCTACTCTAATTGGTCAGCTCCGGGCAGTGAGAGATCCTGTCTCAAAAAGCAAGGTGAATAACTACTGAGGAATGAGAACTAAGATATTCCTCTGTCTTTTACATGTGCACACACACAGAGTATACACACATGTTCTCTCTCTCTCTCTCTCTCTCTCTCTCTCTCACACACACACACACACACACACACACACACACAAAGCATGCATAATGCTCTTTCTCTCACACACACAGAACGTGCACACATGCTCTCTCACACATACTCAGACACTCTCACACACAGAGCATGCATACACCTTTCTCTCTCTCACACACAGAGAAAAGAAAGTTTACTGCATGCTATCTCACAGAGAGAGAGAGAGAGAGAGAGAGAGAGAGAGAGAGAGAGAGACAGAGCATGCACACATGATCTCACACATACACACACACACACACACACACACACACACATGGGGGGGGGAATAAAACGAGAAAGTTTCAGGAAGCGGACACTGAGTCACGTGTCCATACCATAATCCATGTTCACATACAGCAGTAATGTCTAATTAACCACGAGGTTCTCAGGACCCACCTCACCACAAGGCTGCATGTAACTGCAGGTATGCACACCTAAATTTCATTTCAGGTAAGGCTTAGAGGTGAAGTAGAGATCCTAAGGGATTAATATTTCATAAGGCTCAAGAACTCTCAAATGTGCCTAACTGTAGTCAACAGAAGTCCACATCTCACTATCTACGGTGTCTACACCCACTCCTACTAGGACTGATGTGAGGCAAACTCAATCGAAACCTATCAATATAGTCCACTCTTTCCAAGATGGAGTTCCATCGGGCTGCGTTGGGGACTTCTGACTGCTGTCATTTATTAAAGGCCTGTTGTGTTTCAAACGTCAGGGGCACAGCTGACTTCTAGACACGGGGTAAAGGAGAAGATAAATCGATACATTTTTCTTCCAAAATTACCCCTTCAATGCCTGCTGAGGAGAGGAGAGGCTTTCTCAATGGCTGATGGTCTGTGCTGGACTAGACTGGCTGGAGGGCTTCTGATCTTGGGGTGGTATCCTTAAAATGCCCTGGCAAGAAATGGGTTTTGCATCTTCCTACACATGCCGTTTCCTTGGCTTTTGCCTGGGTCCCCAAGGTAACCCCTCAGCTAAGGTGAAAATTCTTTGGGATGTGAGAAAGGGAAGGGCCACTGAGCAGCTGTTTCTGGGGAGAACGTTAAGACAGTGATAGGTGTCCCAGCTGTGAGGATCCGAGCGAAGCCAAGGGGTCTTTGGGAGTCAGTGTGGTGCTATTGGAAGAATTCCATGAACAGCGTCTACCCTTCCTCATGAAGACTCAAAGACAAACCAAAGTAGGAGTCTCTCAAGTTTACCCCGGGGAACCAGTGAGTTCTTTATTAGGTCCCTATGTAAAGCACTGGTGAGGGGTTATGGGCAGGAGGGCAGGAGACCCCAGAGTAGCCGTACTAGAAAGTCTACATCCAGGATGGATGGGGGCATTCCCAGTCACACAGATGAAGCATCTTTTTAATCAACCTCCTCTATGCTCCTGCATGCACTAGCACCTCCTACCCACTTCTGCAGACGGGTAGCAATCGCATACAAATGGCCACAAAGCGTAACCAGAATCTCAGGTGAGACCGGGTCCAATGACTCTCTCTATCTTCCCTTCCATGGGAAAAATGTCAACAGTCAACAAGCCCAGCGATGACATACTGAGCCATATATGAGGAGTTTGGGTTGGTCCTGGTCTCAGGTTCCTTTCACTCCCAAATCTTGCAAAGCAGTGTGTTTGAAGGCACAAGAGACACGGGTAGCACTCTTCCTGTTTGAGATTCTGGATTCAGCAAACTCGTTTTCTGCATTCAAAAGACAAACAGACCTGCCTGTGAGCCACAGCATCGGTTTCAAGGAGTGGGGGAGAAAAGCCACCAATGGCATCCTGCACACCTTGGAAGGGCTTTGGGATTGGCGGGCAGGAAGTCCCTCCGTTTCTCCCACCATCCTGTTACCCATTAGCTGTTTAGTGCCTGACAAATGACCAGGTTGGGGGGTCCTGCCCCCGCTTCCCCATGGACTGGTACTGAGAGGACTCTGTCTGCACCTCCAACAACTATCTTCTTCCTCAGCAGCTCCTGTAAGAGGTCAACTCCAGGACAATGTCCTCCTTGGAGGGGCCATCTGCTGTGGTCCCTCTTGTGGCCAGCGAGAGAGTTTCTATTCAGTGAGAGTGTCCCGATACTCCATCCTACAGACTAGGCAGAGCTGGAAAAGAGGACCATTGTCAGTGACCGGGACTTGATGATGACAGTAATGAGACCTGCGTCAAAGCGCCTGTGTGCCGGGAGCTCTGCTGGGATAGCCTTCTGCAGCATTTCCTAGGAGCCTCATGGCTGAGGCAGGCTGAAGATACAACTCTTTGTTTCCATTTCTCAGAGAATAAGCCGAGGCTGCAGGACTAGGGAGAAGGCTCAGTAGGAAAAGTGTTCTCCTGAGTTCACAAACCCAGAAGCTGCATGGAGAGCCAAGTGTGATGGCACCTGCTTGTAATGCCAGCACTGAAGAGGTGGAGACAGGAGGCTCTGGAAAAGAATTTGACAAAGACACTTGGCATTGACCTCTGGTTATACACACACACATACACACAAACACATACATATACATATATACCACACACACAAACACATACATACACATATATACTACACACACATGTATATAAATACATATACACATACCGCACACACATACATCATACACACCATATATACACCACACACAAACACACACATAAGTACATCATGATACACATACACCCCATATGTACCATACACATAATACAACACACAGAACACATACACACAATACTGCATACCACACGCATACACACATACATATATACACACACACAACACACAAAATGCATAAATATACACACCACATATACTATGCCACACTCCATACACAAACACACACCACATATCACACACAGAGAGACACATACCACACCACACACACACACGCCACACATACATAAACACACACACATACCACATGCACTGACATATAAACATACACCACACACATGTGAGTACACACACACACACACACACACACACACACACACACACACGAGCTGCAAGAGATCAGATGCCCTGGTCAAGGTCACCTACAGCTAGTAAGTGGCAAAGCGGGGCCTGAAGCCATGACTGTTACTTGAAAGGCCCTTGCTTCTGCCCAGGTATGGTAGCTGGCTTTTCTTGCTCTTGCCAGGGCACGTCAGATGGCTTCTGGCTCCCATACTCGCCTTTGGTCAGCTTCTTTGTAGCTTGTAGCATTTGCAACTCACAGCATAAGAACCTTCTTACACTTAACAGCACGGGTATCACAGGGCAGGCTGCTGCCAACCTGCTGGTGTTGACTATTTATAACTGAGGCCCATTTCTAGTCCACCACAGCCCGTGCTAGGAGACAATGCCACCTCTGAGTTCCTCAAGGCCATGAGAACTTCCCTTAGGAATTCTCATTCCAGGACTGGACAGACAGCTAAGCAGTTAAGAACCTCACTGTCAATCCTAAGGACCTGAGTCTGAATCCCAGCTCACGTAACAAGCCTGGCCATTCCAAAATGCCTGCTAACTCCAGCTTCTCGGGATCTACCCATCTCCTCCTGGCCTCCACGTGTGCCCCCACCTCACGTATATACAGCCATGCACATACACAAATAAATAAAACAAATCTTTTCTTTAAAAAAAAAGAAATTCTCATTTCAACGTATATCAGACCATTTATACATATATCTCTGTCCCCTATAAAGCAATTTAAAGCCAGGTATGAGCATTTGGGGAATTGAAATGCCTTGGTATTTGTCATCTCACTTGAACGTCAAAATAAGCCTATCTCTACTGTATTGTACCGTTTTATGAGCAGAGAAACGGAAGCCCCAGTGAGGTTATATGACTGGCCCAGGGCACACAGTAAGCAAGGTCTGAGCTACCTGCAAAGCCACCAAGCCACCATTTGCTGCCTTAAAGGAATAGATTAACAATGCCTGGCACCATCCAGTTCTATCCCATGCCTACTCCCTCACCAGGCATCCATACCTTACGAAGATGGGGAGAATTTGCCAGTTATACCAACAGAAGGCTCACGTGAGCCTACCCAGAAAAGCTCCCAAAAGGAACTGGCTGAGAGCTGAGGCCTTAGAAATCAGTTTTGGCTTCCTAGTCTCTGAAAAACGTGGAGGACATGGGAACTGTGTCAGTAATAATACCATGTCACATGCCACCTCTACTGTGTCCCTGTCCCAATGCTGGTGACTTGCTAGACCCTTCCAAAGATGCCAGCTACCTCTTCCGAACCCAGAGAAGATCCATCTGCCCTTCAAGGCTCTATCCAAGTTTACCTACTTTGGAGATTGTCATGGTCCCCCTTACCTTTGTCTGAACAGAATGTCCCCAGTGATACTTCTGTGTACCCTGCACCACAGTATACGGTGACTACAAGTTCTCACAAGAGAGTTGCACTTGCTGGTTAAAAACAGGCCTGGTCACAGTGAGAGACTCTATCAGTAAAATGCATGCTGCACCAATCTGGGGACTTTAGTTGAGATGCCCAGCACCCGCATAAACAGCCAGATGCTGTTACATCACCTATAACCTCGGCACTGGAAAGGGGAAAGCAGGAAGATCCTAGCGCTTGCTCGCCAGCCAGCCTAGCTGAAACAGTGAGTTTCAGGTTCATCCAGAGACACTGTCTTGAACAATAAGGTAGATGGCGACTGAGGAAGGCACGTGTTGTCAACTTCTGGATTCTGCATACGTAAGCATACAAGAATACACACACACAAGCACACACCCGTGCAAATGTGTACATGTAACACATACACAAAGGAAGAAAAGAGAGAGGGAGGGAGGAAAACAGGAGAAAGACAGACAGACTTGCTTTGTAGTCAGCAGGGTATCACGCCAACGTTACCCTTATGTGACTCAGATACTCTGCCTAGGTTGTCTCGTTTCAGAATCAAGCTGGCTACAAGCTCTGAGGTCAGGATTTAAATGGAACCATGTACTCCTCATATACAGCAGATCCTTGTCCCACCTGAGCACCCAGTAAACACCAATGCCATGGTTATCCTCGTCACTGTCTTCTGTCTACCACAGTGGCTTTGTGATACCCGTTAGCCTGGGCCCTGCCACCTAGCAGGTGTCCCAAAATAGATATAGTCATTGACTCAATTGTTCCCATTTTTCTGATGGGCAAGGGAAGAGACAGGTCCACAGTCCTATAAGAGGTGGGAGACAGAACATCCTAGGGCTTTGACCTTCCTATATGGAATCCTCAACTGGGCCCTAGAACATTCTGAGGGCATCAAGCAAAGTCTTTCCACAGACCTATGACATGTCTCATGAATCTGATGACAGGACCCCAGGTGCTGCCTCCCAGCCCCCAGGTTCTGTTCTTGCTGAAAAATGAGACCTAAACATCAGCAAGCAAGCCACGAATGATGGATGGAAGGAAAAATCTAAAGCTTTATGGAGGGCCTATTGGGAAGCAGCTGGCTCCCTTTTCCCAGGAGGATGAGGCATCCGGTGTCTGAGATGGCACTCTAGTCTGGTATCTTTGCGGTAAGAGCTATTGGTGTTGGGGACACCAACGCCACGCGTCTCACGTGGTGAAAACACACGAGAACCGTAAGCCTGGGATTTTATTTTTTTGAAAAGCCAAGATTCCGACTTAACCAGAGTCTCTTTAAAAGGGTTCTGTTGCCATTCCCAAGAGAGATTACACGCCAGCATAAGAGGTTTGCCACGGACATTCTGGATGTCAGTATGTCGTGAAAATCTGGGTGTGGGTGTGTGCTGTCCCTGTGTGTACAAGGGCACACATGGAATTGTGTTTGCATTGGCCAGACGACAACCTGCAGTGATGCCCCTCAGGTTCTGTTCATCTTGATTTGGCAGAAAGGGTCGCTCATTGGCCTAGAGATCACCAAATCGGTTAGGCTGGCTGGCTGGCAGTCTCTGTGGATTTACATGTCTCTACCTCCCCAGAGCTGGGTTTACAGGTGCGTGCCAAGCACTCAGCTTATTAGAAATATTAATTTTTAGTTATGTGGATGTATGTGCATATATATATGCATGTCATGTATGTGTGTGTGTGTGTGTGTGTGTGTGTGTGTGTGTGTGCACATGCACGCACTTGTGAGTGCCCTCAGAGGCCAGAGAACAATGTTAAGTCCTCTAAAACTGGAGTTATAGGTAGTTGTGAGCCACCTATGTGGGTGCTGGGAACTGAACTCATGCTCTCTGAAGAGAGGTGCAAGCCCCCTTGACTGCTGGGCCGTCTCTCCAACCCCTAAACTTTTTTTTTTTAATGTTGGATCTATGAATCTAAGTTCTTCCAGACTGAGCCATTTCCCCCTCAGTATTAACATTATGATTTAACATTCACAGCTGCTATCGACTGGGTCCTTAGCATGCACACATGCGTCTTAGACTTAGAATGGGGATTCACGTGCACTGACCCACTCTGACTGTAGATGGTTGCGTGACAGCTGCACTGCACAGACAAGAAGATATCTGTGATGGGATCCGACATGACAGCATCCCGGAAATTGATGGAGCAGGTGTCTGCACCCAGTTAAAGGGCTGGAGTCATCCGCCAAGGTCATTAGCATGCAGGATCCTCAAGAGATTAAGAGACAACAAAGAGAGAGTTCTCACTTCTACAGTGGCTCAGGAGACCACAGAGTGACCCAACATGTGGGCCACGCTGTCCCTGGGATGTGTAAGAGGCAGCCCGGCCAGCCCCTTAGGAGCAGGCTGCACAGTTAATAGCTGTTTGATGGACACCCACCACTATATTACAAATGGTTGGGAGCAAAATAAATGCAAATGAGCCTGTGAGGGCAGAGGACCGGCCTTCCCCTGTGTCCCCCACTGCACTGAAATGTCCTGGTTCTGTCCTGAGCTTCATATTTCATGCAGAAGGCAACCCTGAGATCGTGCCTCCAAGAAACCCTAGGGAGGGCAGTCAGGATGACAAATGGACCCTCCCACACCCTGTATCTCAGAAATGCCAAGCTCCGAGGGTGAGGAGCCGAGCTACCTGAGCAAGCCAGGGCCGCCAGCTCCAGAGGCTGATTTGTGGGGCAGAGGGACTCTGCTTTCACCCCTATTTACATGGCTAGGAGCACAGAAACTCCAGGAAGATTTAAGGTTTTAATTTGGGTATCTGGCTTGCTCTGTCCTTTTCTGAGGGTTTTTTTTTTCTTTTTTTTTTTCATTTTCAAATCACCAATTTTGCGAACCAAATTGAGCCACGCACCCCAGACGTGGGGGAGGGGGGCGTGTTCCCTCTCTCCACTTTTCTCCTTCCCAGCACAGTCTCATAGAGATACAGAAAAGATGTGTCTGGGGCTGAGGAGATGGCTCAGTGTGTTAAAAGGACCCAAGTTCAAATCCCCAGCTGTTATGTGAAAAACTGGGCAAGGCCGCACGTAGCTCTAACCTCAGAGCTGGGGGGCAGAGACAGGTAATCTCTCTGGCCAGACAGTCTACACCGAACATAGCAGGCTTTTGGTCCAGGGAGGGATCCTGTCTCAATAAAATAAGGCAGAGAATGCTAGAGGAAGACATTTTATATACTGTCACACTTGTGTGCATGTACTTAAACACACACACACACACACACACACACACACACACACACAATGCAGGGAAGCGTCTATGTTGTTACTTGACTTTTTCAGAGCCCGCAGAAAGGACCTTTGTATCTACACAGACATCACTTGGAAAAACACAGGGCGTCAGGGATGGCTGACCCCAGCACTCTGTGACTCAGCTGGCTCACTTGGTCCTACCAGCCTCAGTTTCTTCAACTGTAAAGTCACCTGTCTGTATCTCTTCTTCTCTGGCACAGACACAACCCACCTGAGTGGTTTGCGCCGGGACTACCACACGCTCCACATCAGAGTTCACGTCACTCTCCATATGTATCTCTAGCCAAGCTGAGGCATGCAGCATCTTGGAGTAAGCCAAGGAAGTCTATACTCTCCCAATGAAATAACCTGAATTCTCTAAAATGTATTTATTGGAAGTGGAGCTGACTGGGCGGTGATATCACTCACGGTGAGGAGAGAATCACGGGTGGACAAAACTTCAGAGGGGTCAGTCTTACACCCATGACACTCATGTTGGGTGACTCAGTGTCCCATCTCCTGTGATGGTTGACAGTGAGTGCCAACTTCATGGGCTCTAGAATCACCTAGGAGAAATGCCACGAGGCGCAGCTGTGAGGGGCTACTCTGGTTGGCCTCTATGTGTATCTGTGGGGGTGGAGGGTGGAGTGGAGGGGTGGTGGTTCTATGTTAAGTTGATGGAGCTAGGAAGATACCCCTTAATCTTGGACAATATCATCCTATGGCCTGGGGTTCTCAACCTGCTGCCTCCTCATACTGCCTCCACCATACCTTCTCCAACATGATGGACAGCACCCCCAAACTGTGAGCCCGATTAAACCCTTCCTCCATGTACTCATTTCTGTCAGGTACTCTGTTCACAGCAATGCAACCAGTGCCCCTCCCCCACAGCTGTCTGGGAAATCTCTAAGGGTCAAAGGAAGTAGGGGTGACACATCCCACCCCTCGGTCAATCTGTCGGTATCACAAGCCACTGTGGAGGTGAGACAGCTCCCTTTGCTCTTCTTTAGGCTAAAGGTGGCAGAGACAGGGTTAGAATCCAGGACTTGAGTCCCACTCTGTGTCCTTCCTCTTGGGCCTTCCTTCACTTGTCTTCAGGCACCTCAGCTGCCCAGGTATCCCTTGTGCCCAGCACATCATCTGTCAATCAGACTGCACTCTCCAATATTAATTACATGAAGAAACAAAGAAATGTTGTATCCTCTTTCCTCGGTGCCCCAGGGATGCCAAACTCTTGGGGGACATTCCTGAATGACATTTACAGGGAACTTGGCGAGCACTGTGTCCTGGGCTTGGCACATCACAACCCTCTAATTTAGTTTTACAACAGCATTAAAAGGCCAGGGCTCCCTCCGAGGAAACAAGGAAACGAAGGCTTCTGTTGGTAAAGCCATGTGCCTGTCTCCTCCTACTAAGAAACTTTAAGAGCTGGGCCAGGTAAGGAAGGGACAGAGATCTAAGTCCCGTGTTTGAAACGCTGAACTTCTCTATGACAGCACCTCTTAGTGTGAAGACGTGGTGACCGCAAACTTGGCATAGGAGCTGTCATTTCCTAACATCACCCCAGACTGAACCCAAATAATGAGACTGACTATGGCTATTATTGTCATTGCTGTTTGAGGGGGTGGTGCGTGTGCATGCGTGTGCATATACCATGTGCAGGACAGAGGGTAGCCTATGCACCTCCATCTTGTTTACTTGAGACAGGGTGTGTCATTGGGATCTAGGGCTTTCCAATTAGGTATGGCTGGCTTGCTGTCGAGCCCCAGGGATCTTCCTGTCTCTACTTAACCAGTGCTGGGATTCCGTGCACTACGTCCAGCTTTTTGTGTGAGCGCTGGAGATCACGCCGAGGCTCCATTCTTGCATAGCAAGAACTTTACCAAATGCCATTCCCAGTCCCCCCAAACTTTTTGTTTTCTTTGATGCCCAGCATGCGTGTGACAGAAAATTGAGCCCTCCTAAGCTGGTCGTGTTTGATTTCGCACTGATTGTGTGTTTTCTCCCTTGGAACACCTAAATCCATTGCAAGCACTGCTTTGTCAACATGCCTAGCAGACAGTCCTCCTGGCTAAGACTGGTCCTGGGATGACCACATTCTGCCTGACCACTCCCCTAAAACAACAAAGTGTGTCTGCTGAGTGGCATTCCCTTGCCTGGGCTGTTCCCTCCCAATTGCTGGGGACCCAACAGCAAAAGAGCAAACACGGAGGAAGAAAAATGAAAGCCATTTAAGAGGCTCTTCCAGGTGATCTTAATTGCAGGTGACAAACCATTGTTAAAAGGAAGGTTTATTATAAGAAAGCCCGGACCTGCTTCTGTTGTCTATGGAAGAATGGAGGAACGGTTTTGTAAATGCCATCTCCTCTCATAAATCGGAGTGTGCTGTGGAGATTAAGGCTATTATATAGCACAGGCATAAACGAGAGAATGTTGTGATACATGACATGCTTGAGGGGTCTGAGGGCAGAGCTGGAGACGGGGCAGGACGATGCCAGTTAGGGTTGGCAACTGGCCAATCAAATCACATTGCTGGAAATCTAGTCTAGGGGGCCAGTTCTGTTATTCTGATGGTAACTTGGTGTTTTCCAACAGGGCACTCTGCAGAAAATTTTGCAGGCCTTCTCTTAAAGTCACGAGCCCAAATCCCTGAGCAATCAGATCATGCCACAGTGAGGTGGAGGCAGACGAGATTCATTTTAACATCAAGAAGAGATGCAGATTTCTAGGGTGGGAGCCCCCAACATCCAGGGCACATGCCAGACTCCTGACTGTGTCCCCATGTTGCTGGGTAGTACTGTCATACACTGAGCTGCTCATTTGTCCAAATGCATCTGCTGCAGCACTATAAGATCCAAAGGCCAGAGAGAGAGAGAGAGAGAGAGAGAGAGAGAGAGAAACCAGAAGTCCAAACCCTTGTATTCCCAATGTACAGCTTGGGGAAAGAAAAGGTCATTTTGCAGTTTCCTTCTGTGTGCATTTTATGGAGGTCTGTGTTCAAGTGTGTGTGTGTGTGTGTGTGTGTGTGTGTGTGTGTGTGTGTGTATGTGTGTGTGTGTGTGTTGAAGATGTGAATGTTCACATGAGTTCAGGTACTCATGTATGTTTGGGTGTACATGTACACACATGCACACACTTGCTCGTGGAGGCAGTTGTCAACCTCAGGTGTCATTTCTCAGGAATGGTTCACCTTGATTTTTGAGACAAGGTCTTTACATTGGCCCAGACCTTGCTAAACATCTGAGTGGTCTGTCCATTCATCCACTGGGCCTAATTCTGCCTCCGTTAGAACTGTGATTACAAGAATACAGCACCATCCTGGGACTCGAACCTAGTTCCTTATGAGCACACAGCAAACACTTCACTAACGGAACCATTTCCCAGCCCGTATGATTTCTCAAATACACGCTAATGCAGAAGATGGTGGTAACAATGTCATGTCCGGATGTAAACATGGAACAAATGCCTGGCTAATGTTTAAACTCCTGGAAAGTGGCCCCTGGCTAATGCTGTCAGCGTGAGCTTGCTCAGCAGGGAAGGGTCACTTTCTGGAAATAGTCTGCAATAAGTAATCTGTCTCCTCTGAACTCAGCCCTGCCAGTCTCTGAGGACTGAGCATCTCAGAACCTCAGGCTTCTGTTGGTTTACATCAAAGACTGCTAGCTGGTTTGCTACATGAACCACCAATGGGCTCCTTCCAGAAGGTACATTAGGGAGTGGGGACAGCCAATAGGATATCAGAGAATGTATGGACCCTCCCACGAGCAAGATTCCTAAGTCTCACAGAAGCATCATACCAAAGTCTATGTTTTGGAGTAAAGATAACTAACCTTGTCTCTGAGAGACAGAAGTGAACTGGAGAAGTAAAAGTATTTCCTTTGAAAGGGAAAAAGGTTTGTGGTTCAACAATGAGTGCACGCTAACAGACTTCCACCCAACATGTCTCAGTTCTTGGGGCATGCTGAATGCCATTCCATTCAACCAGCAGCTCCCAAGTCAGGAGTTCTTTTGCTCCCTACAGGGGACTTCTGGTAACATATGAAGACTTCGGGGGTTGTCATTCTTCAGGAAGGCATCTGAGACCTTGATAACAGAGACTCTGGGGACCTGGAGCATTTCCTTGGAGGGACAGTAAAGAGAAAGAAGAGTGGAGTTGGTAACTTGGCCGCTTCTATCCCTGAAACACACAGGGAATACAAACTGTCACACACTGAGACCTCAGAGCTCCACATTGGGGGGTTCCCATACCCCGACCCCCTGGATGGTGGTGATGTAGGATGCAGAAGATCTTGTCTTTTAGGAAATGCATAACCACATGGAAACCACTGGAATCAGCAGATGTTCTCCCAGTGATCTGACCTGGTATCAATCTCTAGCCCCTGACCAGAGGTGGAGGAGAGCCAGAGCTCAGATCAAAGGTTTGTACAGTTGATATAAACTTGAATATAATTGATATAAACAATTGTTTATATATATATATATAAATTATATATATATATTTTATTTTATTTTAAATATATATATATAAATTATATATAAATTTTATATCAATTATATAAACTTGAATATAATTGATATAAACAATTGAAAAGGTGCAAGAAGGATGTCCATGCCATGGCCTCTGGCTGGACATTGAGGACAGGGCACCATCTTGAGAGATGGTGTGACCATCTTGCTTCCCAACTTTAGTTGCCAATGTCATACCAGCTAGAATCATCTGGGAGGGGAGTCTCAATGGTCTTTGCTGAGTCGGCCTGTGGTCATGTCAGCGGGAGACTCTCTTGAGTTCATTGATTCTGGAAGACACACCGCACTGTGGGTGGCAACCTTATGGACTGTATTAATGAAATCAAGTTAGGCACAAGCAAGCAGCAAGCATACACGCATTCGTTTCCCTTGCCCATCGACTGGGAGCGTGGTGTGTCCACCTTGTAGGAACAGAAAAAAGCTCAGTGAAGTGGGTGAACACACCGATCAAAAGAATTGATAAACACGGAACCCCTGGAGCCCAGATCTCCTCAGCACCACTCACCCACCTCTGACCCCAGCATTGTCCAGGGTGAGTATCAGAATTTTCAGTCATCCTGCTGTCCTGCTGAGCACAGAATTCCAAGTGGAAAGGATAGAAAAACAAGCAAAAGAAAAGAAGGAAAAAACATGGATCCCTTCATGTTCCAAATCACATATTGTATTGTATTATATTGTATTATATTGTATTATATTATATTATATGTATGTATTATATTTGTTGGGCCTTGGATGCAGTAACTCCATTTAACCTGCGCTCTTCAATCACGTAGGACACAGGTAGAGGTCTCCACTTCCAGAGATTTAAATATTAATGAGCTATCTAAAGGCCGAGAGGCATAGCTAATTAAGTTATTCCCTCCCCTTTTCCCCTTTCCTATAAAAGGCGAGACCCCCTGACTTTTGGTGGGGGAAAGCGCATACCATCTACACCTATTCACCATGCCATGAACAATAAAAGCTTTGGAAAACCGGACTCCACGTGTCTCCTGGCCAGATTATTGACTTTTGGAACTTTGGAACCTTGAACTGCAACCGCTGGCCTGCTGGCGGCTGCGTGCATGTGGGGCCCTTCTGCCTGCGGTGTGGGAAGAGTAGCGGAACCCCTCTGCAGGCCCTCGTGGGACCCGCTGCCTGATCTCCTTTCCCCTCCCGCCCCATGCGAGTTTCTTTCTTCCCCACATATATTATATATACATATGTATATATATGTATATAATATGTATGTACATATTATATACATATATGTTATACACGTGCATATAATATATGTGTATATAATAATATATAATGTGTATGCACATACACATTATATATGCACTGTATACTGTATACATATGTAATTATATGTATGTATATTATGAATATCCAATCACAATACCATATTAAAACAAATACAGTATGTTCAATAGTTGCTTTTTTTCTTAATTTCAAGTTCATCAGGGAAATTAAAGGCATTCAAGTTTGCTTGTTGTAGTTGACAAGAGGCTTAGCCTCAGGCAAGAGGCTAGTGTGAGTGGGAAGCTCATTCCAAAAGCTCTTGGTACGCCTGCCTTGAGAGAGATCTGCATCTTTTCTTGCTTGCTTGATGGACAGAGGATTTTTGAAGGACTATTATTCTAGATTCAAGCTCGGCATCTCCCCACCATTGCTCCCCCCCCCCATTATTATTATTTATTTGAATTGGTTTATATCAACTGTACAAAATGCTGGGTTTCATCATGACACTGCGCACAGATCTAACACACGCTCACCCTCAGTCTGCATGAACTCCTCCGGCCCCCCTCACCCTCCCTTCTTTCTCCATAATCTCCTATCTATTCTTATATAGATCCTACATATGGGGAAAAAGCATGAAACAGACAAATGCCCTTTAGAGGAGACATTTACATTAAGAAGTAAGAAGGAGCGTAAAGCTGAGTCCTAAAGCATGTCCTCAACATTTGAGGAGTTCTTCTGAGACAGGGTCTCACTGTGCAGCCCAGCCTGGATTTGAACTCTCTGTCCTCAGACCTCAGATCCTGAAGAGCTGAGCCTGTGTCTTTCTCCATGATCTCTCTCTAGGTAAGAAGGTCACACGTCATCACGGTAATCGGCTGTGTTCAGTGCCAGCCTATGGAGAAATTGTATTGTTTACTGATCTATCATGGCCAGTTTCAGATGACAGTAACGTGCTTTCATTCTGGTCTTACCACATGTCACGGCTGTCGCAGCTGTCAGGGAAGCCTCTGCGCTGTCAATTCCTTGTATGTTTCCCCATTATAGGTCTAGACCTTTATTATAGAAAGTAATTATGTTTCCGAGTCAGCCACACCTACCAGGCTGAGAGATAACTTGCCTGTATCTTATTAAATCTGTGGTTTCTAAGCCTATGAGCCCAATCTCCCAAGACAGACAGAGACAGAAGACAAAAGAGGAAGGGAAGGCATTGGACAAAAGCTAGCCCATCCTGGGGGTGGGGTGTCTTCAGGCAGAATGTGGTGAAATATGCTCATCCTCCTTCTAGGGAGGTAGGCGGACTCCGAGGTCAGCAGGACCTGCCTTCCAACCCATCTGTTCTCTTGTCAGCTGGCCACTTTGGGGAGCTTGGAGAAAAGAAAAAGCAGCTAAATCTTTATAAATCCCAGTCAGAAAAGGCTGGTCTGGGAGTGTGTGTGTGTGTGTGTGCGCGCGCGCATGTGTGTTTATAGTATAAGAGTATGTGTGGTATGTGTGTGTGTATATGTGAATGTGCGTGTTATATGTGCGTGGTGTATGTGTGTGTGCATATGTGAATGTGTGTGTTATTTGTATGTGGTGTATGT
>JANHMN010000004.1:10481151-10498889 GCA_030674055.1 Rhabdomys pumilio | reverse complement strand
CGCATATGTGCATGTGTGGTGTGAAAATATATGTGTGTGCTGCGAGTGTGTGTGTGTGTGTGTGTGTGTGTGTGTGTGTGTGCGCGCGCGCGCATGCGCAGGTGGAGTCCAGAGGTTCCTGTTCTGTGTCTTGCTCAACTGTCCTCCACTCCACTGTACTCGTTTTGTTTGTTGTTGAGACAGGGTCTCTCACTGGATCCCTCTAGGCTTGTTGTCCAGCAACCCCAGGGAGCCTCCTGCCTCCGCCTCATGCCGTGCTGAGCCTCAGGCATTGGCTACTATGCCTACTTTTCTGCACGCTTTGTAGGGAACAAACTCAGGTTCTTATGCCTACACAGCGTGCACTCTGCTGACTGAGTCATCTCCACAGCCCCTTCACACGGTGCTTTAAAGGATGAATGGAGACTTACAAATGAAGGGCTCAGAGCAGCCCTTACACTGGGATACATAAGCATGCGATTAAAAAGATCCCACCATGAACCAATGAGTCTCAGGATGTTTCATGTAACAAGTAGATTAATCCCACACATCTGTAGGTCAGTACTGTTTGTCTATCTGTCCATACCTTCATTTACCCATCCATCTAGCCATCCATATACCCACCCATCCAGCCATCTGCCTGCCCATCTATTAATCCATCCATCCATCCATCTATCCATCCATCCATCCACCTGCTTATCCATTTATCTCCCTACCATCATCCCTCCATCCACCCACCCATTCAGTGAACATATATTTACTGAGCTCTTCTGTGTGTCAGGCAGAGTTCTAGGAAGCAGGAGGAAACAGACAAAGCAGCTGTCCTCCTAGACACTATCAACCTGAGATGACCCTCACCTGAGGTCACATCTGGCGATAATTTTGGCCCAAAGAGACATGTAGCAACTTCTGGGGACGTTTTTGGTTATCACAGCTGGAGTGTGAAGAGAATAGAGCTAACCCTACAATGCACAGACAGGCCCAGTGACAAGGAGCTGTCATGACCAGATGACAGCCCTGCCGATGTGGACCCCAGGGGCAATGGTCTGTGAGAAGTTGATTAGTCAAGAGCTGAGTATGTTTGGGGGGCTGTGGGACATTCCTGAGGCCATAAAGAGAGAAGCTGGGGGACAAGGGGGTTCTGGTTGGAAGGAGAATGAGTACCCCCAAATTCTAGTTTTGCTTAGAATATTCCTCCCCAAGATACAGAAAGCACACACGGTCTAAGGATTCAGAAGTCCCCAATCCAAGTTCCTAAGCTTTCCCTCCATTGCTGACCCTGGGGCCACTAGGCCCACAAGGAGGCCCAGCTACCTCCCTGTTTGGAGCGTCCCTTCCTCAGGGAGAGGCCTCCCTTTTCAAATGTCACCAACCATAGTTACCACCAGCTGGGAGAGAAAGCTTCTCTTGAGCTCCAGGGTCTCTCAATGGAGCCAGGCTAAGGATGCTTCCTGCTGAGGTGGCATCCAGGGAGGATGCACAGGCCTGAATAGCAAGAGGGCCTATTGGCTTACCGTTGGCCTGGTATGTGGTAGCAGATTGACCCCAGGTACCCAAGTGTTATCTGACTGAGGGCGAGGACATTGGAGCCAGATCTTGGCCCTGTAACAGCTACATGTTCTTTAGCAAGTACCATAACATCTTCGTGCCCCAGTTTTCCCCGTATGTGAAATGGGTACTATAGGATACTATCGAGGCACCTGCTTGTTAAGTCATTACAAGGGCCCACGGAGGCCACAGATTCATTAAAACATGGTACCTGATATTGTCACCATCTTGGTCATTATCATGTCACTACAGACAAGGGACTTTACCTCGAGACATGATTCCCTTTGATCAAAACTAGGCATATATGTTGCCCCCATGCTGGGCCTGGGATCCATGTAGTATACATGCTATTACTATTTACTAAAAACTTTGTCGAAGGCATTGAGCTGAGTTCTCATGCACAACTACAGTAAAACATTCAAGAAGGAGAGAGGACACGCTTTAAGGACGTTCTGGAATACCAGGGACTTTGTCACATACCTCAGAGGTATGTTCAGAAAACCACAATGACATGTCAGGTGAATGAAAAATATTAGCTCTGGGCAGGCTTCCTTCCAAAAGCCACGTGGCATGTCCTTGGATAGAAGGGAACAGGGGCGGGAGGGTGAGTGGGGCATCCCCCTTTCAACTAATCTCTGTCCTTCTGCCTGATGGTGTAATCTAAAGGGGAACAGAAGCCTGTTATGAACTACAGGGTAAGGGTCCCCACTGATCAGAGGGGAAAGGGGTCAAGTGCTTCTCCGGAGCCCAACCCGGCCGTCTAGGTCTAGCACCACCCCAACAAAGCCACCAGAATAAATTTAGGACCAATGATTTCCTTCTAAACAGAAGCCACCTGCTTGAACAGTTGCTGTTGCAAACTCAACTCAGACTTCATAGAGCTTCTTTCACGTCTGTGGAGGCTGAGGATTCTGAGGGGGAAGCAGGGAGACCGCATAGCACAGCCTACATGCCACCGCTCGGATCTGAGATTCATCAAATGAGCAAGACCAGCCTCACAGTGTAGAAGAAGCATTCTGAGCCTGGGTCTTCTGGCAGCTTCTATGTTAGAGAGGGGGTCCCAGCCAGGGAGTACAGAGATGGTAGTTTAGATCTGTGGGATGTACTCTGCTGTTGTGGATGGCCACCCTGTAGTTTCAGGGATGCTGTCTCTTCTTAAGGAATTCTACCTGAACCTGCTTCCCCACACTTTAGGGCATCACATGCTGAGATTGTACTGATGGCACCTGTGTGTATCATCCCAGGTGCCAGTTGCCCTGATGTCCAACCCAAACAATAAGGGCTAATTCTTATTTGAAAGATCACTTAACACCCAGCTCCTTGGACCTACCAGATGGAATGCGTTCCCACCTTGTCTGATCTATGCAGCGTGTGCATGTACGTACAAGCATGTGTGTGCATGTGGAGCCAAGGACCTGAGTTCAAGTAGACCAGTCAAGAGCACGCAAGGCTGGCCAAGAGACTAGGCTCTTGCAACCTCGAGAATGGAAAGAGGTGACTGATTTGGGCCCTTTGGACTCTGACCACAGCCAATGTATGTGTCCTTCTGATCCATGTGGGTTGTTAGAACTTCCCAACAAGTATAATCAGTGCTGAATCATACTTGGCAATGCTTAATTCTGAGTCTTTTATGATTAGAGATCTTTAAAGTTGAAAATACGGTGGTACATACATATGCACATGTATGCAAATACATATTCACAGACACACACATATACACACACAGAGTTGGGGGGGCAGAATTTATTGCTAGGAACCTACTGCTAGGAACCTTTCAGGGTCTTAGAGATATGGGATTAAAGTAAATGCCCTCACTTCCTTCTCTGTTGCTCTGATAAAACACTGACCAAAAGCAATTTAGAGAGGGATGGGTTTATTTGGCTTACGGATTACAGTTTATAGTAAGGGAAGCCAGGGCAGCAGAGCAAGGCAGGGACCTAGAGGCAGAAACTTATGCAGAGATCAGAGAGTAATGCTGCTAACTGACTCGCTCTGGGTTCATGCTCAACTATCTTTATTATGCAGCATAGGGTTGGGACCGCCCATGGTAGACTGGCCTCCCCTAGGTCAATTCCCAATCAGGCAAATTCTCCCACCGCCCCCACACGCCCACAGACCAATTCCATGGAGGTCATTTCTCAAATAAGGCTTCTTCTCCCCAGATATGCCAAACTGACAATCAAAAATTAGCCACACTGGGCTGCTAACCAGACTTAGCATAAGAATCCATCTCTTAAGGTCAGCCATATGATGGATGCCAACGGGTGAAAAGGACAAAGGACAGGGCCATCCCTACTGCTCCATATTACAAGGGAATGACTACCAGATGAATACATGAAATACTCAGTGAATGTGTCCAGGACCCCCGAGTTTGACCTTCTGTGCTCCACATGGCTTACAGGGTAGGCAGGCAGACTTCCAGTGAGCAATTGCCACCTGCCAAGCCCATTTGGTACCTGCTCTCTGACAGCCAGGAAGTCACAAATTAGTACCTATGGGATACCTAAAAGGTGCCATTGGGATTAAGGAGTTAGGGGGAGGGTGTGGAGACACAGGCCATCTCACACCAAGGTGCTATGCAGCTGGTCCTTAGAGTGAAAATCGGGCCAACTGAGACTTCCGGTTGACATCAAACTAGTTTTAGAAAACCACATTCAGAACTCTGTCTCGAAAAACGAAAAACAAAACAAAACAAAACAAAACAAAGAAAAAAGAAAACCACAATCAGGAAACAAACACAGTCATATGGAATGAACCAGAATCTCTACTCCAGGAACCCTCTCAGGCATCTTAAAGACAGTAGAAAGATAGCAAATGATAGCCAATCAATAACTAATTTCAACCACGCCACCCTCATGTGTAAGCAATTGCTCGGTGACTCCACGCTGTAATTTTTAGGAGCCATAAAGTCCCGCCTTCTGAGTTAGGCAAAGATGTGGCCCTTAATCCCACTGCGGAGACAAAGTGAGGGGCCTTGGAGATGTTGCCACAACCCGAGGTTCCACCAAGTCTGCCATTTGGAAATCCCCTCTTTCAAAGCAGATAAAATAGGAGCAGAAGCAGAATGAACGGGAAAGCCAAAAGACAGAAGTTGTTTTGCAGAGCAAGAGTGTGTGAGTCCTTGCACACACTACTCCTAAGGGAATGCAGACTTTACCAAAGAGTTCTCAGTGTTTTGTAAAGAGGAGATGCCAGGACCCAGGCAGCTGTCCATTGTAGTTCCGGGAGAAGGCAATACAACCTTTGTGCAGTTATGAAAATTTATAAACATGGAGACTGACCCTTCCCATCTCCCCCTTCTAACAACTGAAGCAGACAGAGGCTGGTGGCCTATTCCTGGCACCAAGGGAAGATAGTTCCTGTACTTCCTGGTACTGCTGGTGGGAGCAGGGGAGCGGGCTCAGTCAATCAAATGCTCTCCCTGTCCAAGCACCAGTGTTGGAGTTCAGATCCCCACATCCAGAGAAAAAATGCTGAGCTCAGCAACATGAGCTTGTAATCCCAGCACTGGAGGGCAGAGACTGGAAGGTAGGCAGGAAAACACCGAATCCATAGGCACACAGCCCCCAAATAAACAGGAAACTCAAGGCAGTGAGCATCCATCCAACTGGGTGTAAGCATTTTATGTTCTATACAGTTAACACCTATTTAGATTGGGTGTAATGGCTCTTAATTGTTTTATTCTATGCACTGCAAAGCAGCCAATTGAATCTAATATTAGTCATTCATCAGATAAAACATTTTCAGAGAAGCAAACTGCTATATTTTGCCTTCAAAGAACAGCAAGCATTTTTAAATACACTTTCCCAGAGCTGGGTACCACTAGGAAACCGGTTTAGAAATGCTACTTCAGACAACCCCCTTTCCACAGCAGAGATGAACTGAATCAAATGCTTAGCTCTGTATTTAGTTTTTTTGTTTTTGTTTTGTTTTTTGTTGTTTTGTTTTTCTTTTCTTTTTCCTTTTCTTTTTTTTTTTTTAAACCAAGCCTCCTTCTGTCCACCTGTCAAAACCAGTTGTGACCCCATCAACCCAAGAGGCGGCCTCTGGGGCTGTGAAATGCACCACCCGGCACAGATGCCCTTGACGAGGCTGGCCTACAGTCTTCCTTAGGATTATTCAACTCGCTTGCAACAGGAGAGAGGCGATGGGCCCGCTGCCAAGAGCTCTTTCAACAGAAATTCCGAAAGAAGATCCTGCGAAGTGCCGAGAGCCCAGATTTCCAGCAGTTCACTTTCTAGATTCTGTTACATAGCAACCATGCTCGCTCACACAGGGTACCCATCGAGTTAATACTTTGTTTAAATGACACTCTGCCTTAACCCTCTAGGAAAACCCAAGTTTGACGTCACATGTGGCTCCAACCCAGTGGTCTCACCTGCAACAAAGTACCCAGCCAAGCTGTGATGTGCTTCCTTTATTCAATTCCAAAAAGAAAATTAAAAAAAAAATGAAAATGGATCTAACAGTCTCTTGCAGGTGGAGGGCCAGGATGTAAAAGGTGGCATTTTTCTGAAATCACTTGTGGTAATATTGTTAAAGGCATACCATCATGCTCTTAATGTGTCCGTAATGCACTTTAGCTAAAAGTGACTGATAACGGTTGTATTTTGGAAAAATAGATACTCATTGTGTTCAAAACCACAGTTTGAAAAGTGACAACTTAAGTGCACCAGGTATTCTCAGGGTCTGTTCCCACTGAGTGGTACCGGGGCAGGCAAACTAAAACCACAGAAGCAACTCTAACCTGGAAGAATAGAAAGCCCCAAGAATCCCAGCTTCCCAGCACCTCCCTGGGGCTGTGTCAGAAGGGACTGGAGGAAGGCAGCCAGCCATACCTGGAAACTAGCTTGCAACAATTCAAGGCTTCCCTTTAGGAACATAATAGAAGCCACAGCCAAAGAAGTAACCAGACCAGGTCTGCTGAGGGCTTCTAGAAAAATAGTGTCTAGAGACCTCAAAGAGAGGGAGACAAACAAAAGCAAAACCAAACACACCACACACACACACACACACACACACACACACACACACACTAGGACTGAGGCACTATCATAGATAAGTAAATGCCCAGTGGCCTTATACAGGAGTCTCATTTTTTCCACCTGCCTCATCCACATAAAGTCAAACGAACTTAGATGGACATGTGACCCACAGGTGAGCTCAGTTAAAAATCATTAATATGCTTTCTGATTATACAATCACCAAGAGCCCACCGTCGGGGTTCTGAAAACCTTCGGCAGTACTAGCAGAAACAACCAAGCCCCTCCTCCTCTGTCCTTCGATTACCTACTCATTGCCAGCCACGGACATGGGCACATGGCAGGTGCAAAGGTTCCTGTGGGCACAGGGCACTGCTGGTGTTGTGTATTTTTAAGGATACTGGGGGATCCCAAAGCCACTTCCATGTTTGCAGGCATGTGCTTCTTAGGAGGAAAAAAAGAAAAGAAACACCCCTGTTGCATCTCTACAAGTATTTAGTCTTAAAGATGCCAGCCTTCCGATTTTCAAGTGAAGTGTACCAGCAGAGCCCTCTGACCTCCATAGCATGCCCAGTCCACAGCGCAACCAGCACTCAGATGAAAAGCCACTTAACTTTTCCCTGTCTGAGGAACTGCTGGGTGGTGGGAATATCTATCCCGTGTCCCTTTTTAGGGCTCTTGCTTCTCAGCAAAATGCCAGCTCTTAGCTGGTTCTGGAACGTCAGAACACTCTCTGCTTACAAAAATCAAAGCATTCTCCTGCAGTCAGTCTGCTTCTCCCTTCTTGCACCTACAGTTCTTTCTCACACGATGACATAACCAGCGATGGCTGAGGCGAACAACCAGATGCCAACCTTGAAACGTTGTAGCAAACACCAGAGCCACTCCACAGTCTCACCATTACATCATGGCTAAATTACACCCACAGTTTCCAAAGACTTCCAACAGGCTTCGGAAGTACCAAGTTAGGGTCTGACTTAGAATTCACAAAACTGCGGATCTTGAAGTCGCGAGTCTCCCAGAGCAAAGACATACCTTCCCAAGAAGGTAAAGCCAAAACAGATGGATGCAGCCAGTGAGTGAAGGCATCCCCCTTGTAAAAACAGACTCTCTCAACACTCAGGAGGAGCTGTTGAGATAGCAGAACCAGAAAATCATTCCGAACCACTGAACACTGTTACTTTACACTCCAAGTGACATATTTATACAAGAGGTCCTCTTGGACTGGAGGGTTTTCTTTCTCTCTCTGCCCCATCTTTAGGATTTTAGCAGTTTAGTTTACAATTCAAATGGTTTGAATAAGCAGCGGTTTTGATTCTTAAAAGCGATGGGGTTGGGGGGGGGCGGGGGAGTCCTAAAAAGCTTGCTTCCGCTTTTGCTTCCCAACTCTGAGAAAACACCACGCATGGCAGGACCACCTTACTTCACACCTTTAACCCTTGCTGGGGTTCCAGAAGTGTCATCTCTCAATGTCAGCACTGGCCAGCTGTCTTTTCTTCCCTCTTCGTCTAAACTGCAGAGGGGTCCTTCAAACAGGGGCTCCTAGCAACCTACCATTCAAACCTGCACTTCTCCAGACAGCCATCAATCAGCCTCTGAGGTCTGTGATTTCCCCCTGGGAAGCGCTCTTCCCCGTAGAGCTGCTGGAAACGTAAAACTCCCTGCAGACCCGAGCATCCCCAGCACTGCCTGCACCCTCTCAAGCCTGGAGAAAATAAACTCCAGATGCAGCTCAGCCAAAGGCCTTGGCGTCCGTAGAGAAAAGTGCATACAAGTCCACTTCCCTTGTGCAGCAGAGCCCAGAGATTCTCCCCCGCTGGGGAATCATTTCAGAGGCCTTTTGGAACTGGAGGATTGGGGCGCAGGGGGGGGGGGGGGGGGAGACTATGGGGAAGAGGGCATGAAAAGTTTGCTGCGGCGCTGGGGTCTGTGTGCCATCCAAAGGACACTTTCCACTGCTGAAAAGGACCGGTCCAGCGGCGCCTAGCTTTAGCGGGCGGGGGCCAGTGTGACCGTGTGACCCACCGCGCACACTGCACCCGGGTTGGCGTTAATGACAGCCGCTGTGGAACTCCCAAACCGGGAAGCAGCGGGATGACACGGCCGAGCGAAAAGGGTTACGAACCACAATGCAAAGCCATCTCGCGGCGAGCGTGGGGGACACCGCGGACCCGGCCACCACTGGGACCGGTGAGCGCGCTCTGGGTCCCCGCCCCGGGCGCCGGGCTCTTCCTACCTTGAGCTCCGTGCTGATGGTTCTCCATGGTCGCCACCGCCGAGTCAGCCACCGTCACCGCTGCTGCCGAGGCGCTGGTCGCAGCTCCCGGGCCCGAGCCGGGGCCGCCGCCTCCGCCGCTCAATTCCGCCAGTCTCCGGTTGGTGGCCGTGAGTTCGGCTCGCAGGTTGGTCACCTCCTGGCTGGCCGACTGGACCGCCCCATCGATGCGGAGCGCGAGCTGCTTATTGTCTTCCATCATGCTCAGGATTTTGGCCTGGGGGCGAGAGAGGTGACAAAGAGCTGCATGATGCACGCGGGGGGCGCGTGGCCGGCCGTGGCCCCGGCTCTACCTGTTGGGTCACCCCAGCGGCCCGGGTTTCCCCGCGCCCCGACCCCCGGGCACCGGCAAGCGCCGGCTCCTCCGGCGCAGGAATGACAGCGGCGCCTCCAGCCCGAGCCGCGGCGGTGGCGAGGCGGCGCGGGGAGGAGGAGGAAAAGAGGAGGAGGACGGGAGGAGGAGGAGCAGCCGAGATCGGCAAGACCCCGGCGGGCGGGCGAGCCGCGCGCAGAGGACACCGTGCGCCTCCCGGGCCAGGCACTCTCCGAGTGGAGCCTACCATTCGCGGCTCGCTCGGGAGGGGGCCCTGCAGGGGACCTCGGCCACCTCTCCGGCCTCGTGAGCCCCCCACCTCGGGGACACACCCCCGGGGAGTGGAGGAGAAGGGCGGCGCCCTCATGAGGCCGGAGGTGGCACCCTCAAGCGAAGGGTTAGGGGTGCATCCCGGACCCTGGCTATCCCACTGTCCCCTCCCTGCGGCTGTGGGCAGCCCCGCCCCAGCCAACTACTGCCCTGCTCCGGGCTGGGGTCGCAGAGGAGGAGGTGTTGGATGCTTAGCAGAGAGAGGAGCTTGCAAAAGGGGCCCCTTGGAGGGGAGCGTGGGATGGAAGGCCAAGGGAGGGGGCTGCTGGAGTTCTTGTTTTGCTAGTTGCAGGGGTGAAACGCCCAGCAGGGAGGAGAGATGGTGGACAGCGAGCCTGCCACCTTCCACCCCCACCTCAGAGCCTGACCTGCGCTCTTCTTCCCCAGCCTGGGCCAGTGGTGCTGAGGCCTGCCAGCAGCCCAGAGAGCGAGTGTGCACACCCAGGAATGAGGGCTAGCTTCAACCTAGTCTTAAGCTCTTTGACTGGCCTGAACGTTAGTGGGAGTAGAGAGCTGAGGCCAGAGGAGGGCTGGGAGGTGTGGTGGGCTTCTTTTTTCTTCTCCTTCCGAGGTAGGAATGTTGAACCTGCTTTTTTCCGTGTACCTACTACCCCTTCTGAGAAGAATCGAGGTAACCTTAACTTTGATAAGCGCCCCCTCCCTCCTCCGGCTCCTTTCTCTCCCAGAGCACACACGGGCTTTGCATTTTTCAGTGGGGCCCTGGATTCCAGCCACCAGACCTTGTTACCATAGCAAGCTTCATTCCATGCAAATAGGAGGCTTTCAAAGAGCCAAGTGTAACCCTGGCCAACAGTGCACCACCATTCCAGCTCAGGCAACCTGGGGACAGGGGCTCATTGCAGAAGCCAAAGGAGTGCTCTAGATGAGATCCTCTCCAGCTTCAAGAGCATTTGGTGCAAGTTCGCAAGAACCAAGCAGAACATGCACACACGGGGCGTTTGTGTGTGTGGTTGACTCTGTAGGGTAAAGGGTCCTCGGCCTGTTTGAGGAGTTAACAGGCATTGATTGTATCGGGTCTAGCAGTCCCTCAAGTCCACAGAAATCAGATGGTGCAGAGGTTGGGCATAAATAATCCCATGATGCTAGTTAATCCCAAGTGCTTTCAGTAAACTTTTTGTTGTTGTTGAGACAGGATGTCTTAGCCAGGGTTTCTATTGCTGATCGAAACACTATGACCAAGGAGCAAGCTGAGGAGGAAAGGGTTTATTCAGCTTACACTTCCTCATCACGTTCATCACCAAAGGAAGTCAGGACTGGGACTCACACGGGGCAGGAACCTGGATGCAGGAGCTGATGGAAAGGCCATGGAGGGGTGCTGCTTCCTGGATTGCTTCCTCTGGCTTGCTTTCTTACAGAACCCAGGACCACCAGCCCAGGGATGGCACCACTCACAATGGTCTGGGCCCTCTTCCCTTGATCATTAATAAAGAAAATGCCTTACAGCTGGATCTCATGGAGGCATTTCCTCAAGGGAGGTTCCTTTCTGTGATAACTCCAGCTTGTGTCAAGTTGACACACACAACCAGCCAGTACGCAGGGTCTCTCCAACTCCGTAAGTAGTGAAGAATGACCTTGAACTTGTGGTCCTTCTGCCTTGCTGACTTTACAGGACAGTGCTAGGCTCAACAGGCATGCAACATCGCAATACTTTGTTTGGTATTTGGGAACAAACCATGGGCTTGGACCATGCTAGACAGACACTCCCAACTGAGTTACAACCCCATTGACTTCTTTTATGCCAAACCATAAAAGTATACTGTTGCCCTGACTCTCTCTCCATGGGCAAGCTTTTGCAAGAGGAGAGGACACTCTTAGATGGCAGAGCGCAGGATAGAGGGTGTTGGTTTTTCTCTATCTAATTTGCTTGGTGCACAGATTGCACCTTTGACCTTGGCCCTTTTCAGCTCAGCTTTGACCAAGCAGATGGGCAGAGGCCTCCAGAGATGCTGGGTGTGCTTAATGCCCAGGTTCAGTTCAGACCTTTAGGAAGTGACTGGGAGGTATCTAACAGCGAGGCTCTGTGGAACTCCTAAAAGGGTGATGTCACAGGGAAACCTGGTTTGTCAACCTTTTAAAAAGTTAAAGGTGGTATAATGCCCTTTAATCTCAGTACTCATGAGGCAGAGGCAGGGGGGATCGCTGCCAGTGTGAGGCCCTTCTCTACACGGGGAGTTCTAGGTCAGCTAGCTAGGGCTGCATAGTAAGACTGTCTCAAAAAATTAAAAAATAAACAAATTAATTTCTCTTTAGAAAGAGGAAGGTTAAATGTGTGATCATTATATAATGGGCAAATCCATTGTAAGCAACCTGAAGCAAAATTTCAGTAATGGCAGGAATGGTGTCCATGGTCCTAGTGATACTGCCTGCCAGAGTGTCATAGTCAGAAGGTAGAGAAAACTCAGTTGCCCACCAGCAGATGAAGAAACCAGGCTAGCTACCCATACGGTGTGATATTATTCAACCATGGTAAGGAGTGAAGGTTTCCCTGTAACCATGAAACCTAAAACACTGTGTCAGACACAAAAGTTGACGCAATGTGTTACTGTTTATATGAGGATCCAGGGGAGGTAAGCCTGGGGAGACAGAAGGCAGACAGGTGGTTAAGAGAGCAGAGCCTGAGGAGAGAGCTGCTTTCTGGGTCATTTTGGGAATTTTCTCGGGTATGAGGGGTGACCAAGGTGTCACAGACAGTGGCTGTGTTTGCACAAAGTTGCAGGCAGGCTAAACGTCATCAAATTGCTTGTGTTATAGTGGTGGCTATCATGCTATATGAATTTTGAAGGCATAAAATAAAGCGTGTGTGGGTGGTGGTTGGGGTGCCCCAGAAGTAAACTCAACCAGAAAAGAAGAACAGCTGTACTCAGAAGACGGTGGTGGTGGTGGTGGTGGTGGTGATGGTGGTGAAGGTGATGGTGGAGGTGATGGTGGAGGTGATGATGGTGGTGGTGGTGGTGATGGTGGAGGTGGTGATGGTGGTGGTGGTGGTGATGGTGGTGGTGATGGTGGTTGTGGTGGTGATGGTGGAGGTGATGATGATGGTGGTGGTGGTGATGGTGGAGGTGATGATGGTGGTGGTGGTGGTGGTGATGGTGGAGGTGATGGTGGTGGTAGTGGTGATGGTAGTGGTGATGATGGAGGTGATGGTGGTGGTAGTGGCAGCGGTGTGTGCTCACACCCTCTATGACACTCACCAGGAAGGCAGTGATGTATCTATTTGCATGTTCCTCCAGCTTCACTGTGAACTTGCGGGCCAGAGAGGAAGGTGGCTGGGGTTTCTATTGTTCCTCTTCTCATTTATGACACCTAGCCCATGGCAGGCGCTTCATCATCCGCTATGTGTGAGTGTGAGTGTGTGTGTGTGTGTGTTTGTGTGTGAGTGTGTGTGTGCCGTAAACAAGTCAAGGGAGTGTTACTCATTCTCCTGCATGGATAGACTGTCCCACGCACTGGCATCCTCTCATCAAATCAGAACAAAACAAACACGTAGAGAGGGAGAGAAGCAAGACACAGGTTTTGGATTTCTCTGTTTCCCCCCCACACACACACACACAAAGTGTGTGTAATTTGTATGTGTGTTATGGTGTGTTATGTGTGCATGGAAATATGCCCATACCTACTGGTGTGCACATGTATGTGGAGGTCAGAGGTCAATATCCATGACTTCCTCTCACTTTGTACCCTATTTTTGAGACAGGCTCTCTCTCTCTCTCTCTCTCTCTCTCTTTCTCTCTCTCTCTCTCTCTCTCTCTCTCTCTCTCTCTCTTTCTCTCTCTCTCTCTCTCTCACTGAACTTGAGCTCACAGATGTGGTGAGAATGGCTGGTTACTGAACCCCAGAAATCTACCTGTCTCTGCCCCCAATGCTGGGATTAGAGGCATACTCAATTTTTATATGAGTATTGGGGTTTAGGACCCAGGTCCTCCTCCAGCTTGCGTGATAAGATAAGGCAGCTTTACTGACTGAGCCATTTCTGCAGCCCTCTCGAGTCTTCCTGTATTGCTTTCTCCGAGGCTTCCTAGCCCTTGCTTTAGAAACTTGGACGACTCCTCCTGTGGTCTAATAGAATTCCAGGGTTTTCTTTACCTTATTTTTCTGATCAAGAAAGGGCACCTTTCTCAGCTGGGCCATCCTGCATTCACTTGCACACAAAGTACCAGATCTCAGGGAGGGAGATTGAGGGTCCACCTGATCTCAACCCCCAAGGTCTGCTTTTATTTCCTGAAGTCCAGCCCTGCACTCTGCTCCTTCTGGGAGAACTCCAAGGAACAAAATAGCTGCAGAACCCATGTCGTCTTATGGCAGCTCAGAGAGATGAATTTTCTAGCAAGCATCCGTGCTCAGTGGGCTGGGAAGGTGGCCAAGTTATCAAAGGGCTTCTGTGACAGCAAGAGGGCCAGAGTTCGAGTCCCCAGAATCCTTGTAAATGTCACATTTAAGTGTGTCGGCCTCCCTGTAATTCCAGCAGCAGGAATCAGAAGACAGTACAGACCCAGAGCAAGCTGGGTAGTGAGACTAGCCTTATTAATGTGCTCTGAGTTTGATTGAGAGGCCTGTCTCAGTGAATAACATGGAAGAGGGATGGAGGCTGATTTCTGACATCAACCTTGGACGCACCTATACACATGAACATGCACTCTTGCACATGCAAACATGCATAAACACAGGCATACATGCCATACATATAAAAAATAAAGAGAGAAGAGAAAAGGGAAGAGAGAGAGAGAGGATGAACCAAGGCTCAATGCACATCCATAGCAGACAATCCATCTGACCATCTGCATGCACTCCCTACCCAGAAACAGAACAGCCTTGCCACTGAACTCCAAACTGAACCCTCTAAAAGGGGAGATGTTGTGAATAACATCCCGGACTCCCACCTCCGTGGCTGCCCTCCTTCACAGTGTAACGATGCTGCTGGGTAGCAGAAGGCAACGGGCCTCACGTCCTCTAGCTTCCTCCTTGTCTGCAGACAAATGGAGCCTAGGTGCAGAAACGAGGCCCTGCAGATGCCAAGGAAGGAGCCAGGAGCAACTAACGTCCGGTTCTAGAGAGTGACCCATCTTCCTGTTGTCTCATGCCCTGTTCTAAATCACAAGCAAGGCCGCAGCCTACCACAGTCCGGTCATGGGCTCCTTGTGCCGCTGTCAATTCTTCCTACGTTGGAGCCTTCCTCTCCTTTCTCTTTTTTCTAGCCTAGAATCTCCCCCTTCCAGCCCCCAACTCTCTGTCCTTGATTCCTTGTCATCTCTCAGAGTTACCATTCTGCTCTGACATCTTGTAGCACAGATAACCATAGATGGCTGTTCTGTCTGTTTACTTGATACCTTGAGCTACTGTGGAGGACGGATTGAGAGGTAGGTCACCATCAGTGTGACTCACCTGAGTAGAGGTCCCCAGGCATTTTCTATTTTGTGTTGGCATTCCAGAAATAAGTATCTCCTTAGTGACCTAAGTTGATTATTTATGTTGGGATGGAATTCCTAGTCTAAAACTCTCCCCTCCCCAACCACACGTACCTACCCAGCTGGAGTGTAGGCTTTGAATGGTGGGACGGGGTGGGGGTGGGGTAGTCATCTTCTTGGTTCTGATTTTGTTGCCTGGATCACCACTGATGGTTCTCCAAAGAGTGTGTGAAAAGTGAAGCAAATTCATGTCCCTTGTCCCCACACCTCCATATCCACAAATAGTTTCATTTCCCTCATTAAAACCCTCCGAAAAATTCAGTTGTCCCTAGGAAACCTAGTTACAAGCTTTCTCCCTCTTGTTGCAATCCTGCTGGGTGAGGAGGGGGCTAGATTGGGGATCTGATACTCAACCCTCTGAGGGCTTCCTGGAAGGTGTCCCCGAGGCTCTGACCCTGCCTGCATGTCCTTCACACATGGTGACTGAGTGGGCGAGCTGGGGTCCAGCATTTTTGTACTCCCACACGTGGCCCAGATTCCTCTCTAACTCAATCTGGGACTCATTTTCTGTCTGGCTGGGAAGCTGGAGGTGGCATTCATGCACATTTCCTGCAAACTGAGAGACAGCCAAGGGTTTGTGGGGATTCCTGTGCAGGACAGGTGGGAGGGAGAGTCTGAAGGCAGAGTCAGCATATGGTAGACTACTTGGCTCTGGAGTCAGTGACCATGGAACCCTGGTACTTATTAGACTTGGCACACGGCTACTACAGGATGTGGGGAGCATCTGAGAAGGTGGCTCAGCCACTGTCTTAAGAAGCTATAAGCCACTCCCCCAAAGCAACATCCCTTGCCAGGCTCTGCGATGCACCCCTCTAAACTTCAGGCTGCTCCTAGTCTTTCTCAATATGGGGATGAAGTCTTCCCTAATATGGAATCTTCAGAAGATTTTTGTTAAAACCAAGAAGCCTAGCAGAGGGTTGAGTATCAGATCCACAATCTAGCCCCCTCCTCACCCAGCAGGATTGCAGCGAGAGGGAGAGAGCTTGTAACTAGATTTCCTAGGGACAACTGAATTTTCGGAGGGCTTTAATGAGGGTAATGAGTTTGAATCCCCAGAAGAAGCTACACTCAAAAACAAGACCAGACAAAGAAAACCACACGTAGTGGTGCGCATCCAGAATCTGTGTGCTGATCAAAGATGGCCCCATGGCTACATGTTCTAGCCTACTTGGCTAGTTTGAAGCCAGTAAAAGACCCTGCCTCAAAAATCAAGCTGAAGTGTGCTTGAGGAATGATAACCAAGATTGACCTCTGTCTTCTGTTGCGCGTGCGCGTATGCGCGCGCGCGCGCGCACACACACACACACACACACACACACACACACACACACTAAAATAAAAAGAGACTTAGGTCATACTCATGATCTCTCAGAATCCCTGGGCAGGGCCCAGAATCCATGCTGTATGGGAGAATCCTATGCAAGATCAAATTGGAGTCCACCTCTTTGGATACCCAGGGAAGGGACTCACACAGTTCCAGGCACAATGTGGACTGTGTGAATGCTAGAAGTCTGCCAGTCTCAGAGACGGCTGTGAGGGTTCCCTGTCCATCTTCTCCCTGTCATCTGACCAATCTCCCCCAGCTCCTCTGCCAGAGTTCTTGGAGAATTCCCCTCCCCTGTGCAGAGGATGCTGTATTTATTCCAATTGTCACATGTGAATCCCGGCCAATCTAGGAGATGTATCGCTTGTACATTTACACAGTTTACTTTGGCTGAGTGGGCTTTAACATGCACTCCAGGGAAAAGGACAACACATTTCGAAGATAGGAGCAGCCAGCAGATCAGCTGTGGGTGAGAAGACTGACAGACTGACGGGGACAGAGACAGGGGAGTGAGTTCAGTCAACAGGACTCCGTTTGTCCATTGCCCTCACAACTACTGTGCTGAAACAAAGAAGGTGGAGGGACAAAATAGGGAACAATTTTGTCAGGCTTTGGGCCAGAGACTGTGGCCTTGAGACGGCATGGCGGGTGCATGGGGGCTGACCATACATGCTAATGTATGTATGATTATATCTGTGGGGACATAGTGCAGAATCATTTGTGTGACCTGTGGTGTGGCCTCCCAAGCGATGACTCATATGGAGCTCGGGAGGGTGACCAGGTGTGTCTCTTCTGTGTAATCAATGCAGTTCCTTTTGCAGATTCATTGACAGACTTTCAAAAACCATGTGACGCCAACTGGTCAAAGTATGGAGAATAAATATCTGTATAGTGCTAAGTCACAAGTGTGACACCGATGTCACCCCCTCCTCCACCATTGCTAAGGCTCAGGGACCATCTGAGGAGAGGGTATAGAAAGATTGTGAGAGTAAGAGTGGATAAAACAATGTCTCTAGACACAACAGGAAGACTACACTCAAACTCACAAATCTCTAGCTGCTGTGGCTGCCGGTGCAAGATTTGGGCAGGATCAAGCCAGTAAGCACTCCTCCATGAAGCAGGGAGTCTCACAAGGCCCCCCACTCCTAGGTGCAGAGCTATTGACAGACGATAGCTTTGTCACAGCATTTGTGGGTGACTGTGAACAAAACCAACCACCAAGGAAAATATAAGAATCTGAGATGAACATTTTTACCCACAGAGAAGTATCAAAGAATTGGCCCCATTCATGGGCATCTCTTCTCCTCCACCCGGGCTATTCCAATATAGCAGGCGCCATTTTGTTTTCCAGGGTCTCAGAACAATCTCCAAGAGACTTTCCTGACAAAGCCACAAAGGTCAGGGCCAGGTCTTTGAGCTACACTCACACTCTACTGTTTTGTCTGTCTGTCTGTCTATCTATCTATCTATCTATCTATCTATCTATCTATCTATCTATCTATCT
>JANHMN010000004.1:10450941-10474777 GCA_030674055.1 Rhabdomys pumilio | reverse complement strand
GTGTGTGTGTGTGTGTGTGTGTGTGTGTGTGTGTGTGTGTCTGTCTGTCTGTCTGTCTGTCTGTCTGTCTGTCTGTCTCGGGGCTGGCATGTGCACTCTGTGGCCTCAGGAATCCTTCGGGGCCTCCGTCTGCACTCTCTGCCTCTTTGTAAGTAATTGGATCATTGCCCCTGGGTCTAGTCAGCCCTCAGGCTAATTATCCCCCCTATCCTGTAATTTCATCACCTCATCCGGGAGGCAGTCCAGTACAAGTCCCTAACCTGCTGACTGACATTCTTTACCACGGCTTTATAACTTGCTTTGACCAGTTAAGTTGATTTTCAATGATAGGGCCTTGAACACATCCACACCTTTTCACTGGACTCTGGGTTCTGTGATCTTCCAAGCACCAGGCATGCATCAGGGAAAATCTTTAGTCTAGAAAGAAGACTTAGTGATGAACCATGAGGCAGGGCCCACTGTTTGGAACAAACCCCAGTCAAGCTGACACCAGACCTTACAAGCAGGTAGAGCCACAAACCAGAGATAAACGCTGTTGTAAGCTGCTGAGAGTCTACGGTTGTTACGTCACAGAAACCCACTAAGGCATTACGAAACACCATGTGGACGAAGGCTTGTGGTCCCAACTGAATAGTCAGCCTTTTGCATCTGACACATCCAATTCCCAGGCTTCTGCATCTGCAGATTCAACTGGCCAAGGTTTGGAAATGTCTGAGAAAAACAATTTAGAGCCCTCCAGACAGTACATGTATTTAGTTACATCACATTTAGGTTCTAATAGGTATTGTGGATGGGTTAGAGAGGACTTAAAATGCAGAAAGATGGTTTTAGTTATAAGCAAACCCCACAGCATTTTAAAGATGGGTCTTGGTTTTGGCTATCTGTGGGGGTCCTGGAACACATCCCTGTAGACCCTATGGACACAGAAGGAGGGGTGTATTAGTGATTCAGAGCTATCACATCCAGCTACCACAGACTAGTTTCTTCATTTTTCTGTAAGCTGTAAGTTGTAAAGAATGGGAAAAGCTGGCTTATCTTGGCTCAAGGATGATGTCTTCTCATCTCTTCATCTTGTCCCCCTGTCTGCTCTTTGTCCTAACTTCTCCTTGTAAAGACACAGGTCAAGCCTACTGGGTACTATGACTTCAGGAACTCCCAGGGTCCCGGCATTGTCATCAGACCCCTCTTGGCTGCCTCTGGGTTCCAGCTGGTTTTCTCTCTTCTGCATTGCTCAAGCAGAGTGGGGTGTGGGCACACATCACACCAAGCAGATGCACGCCATTGGTTAGTTAACACTGACCGTCAACTTGACAGAGCTAGACCACCCAGGAGACAAACCTCTATGTATGTCTGTGAGGAATGTTCTAGATTAAAGTTAATGGAAGGGGAAAGAGTTACTATAAAATCAGGAGGCACCATCTCATGGCCTGGTGGGGTCTTGGCCTGATCAAAACGAAGATAGCAAGCTGAATGCCAGCCTCCTCCATCGCTTTCTGCTTCCTGACTGTGGGTGCAAAGTGACCATCTGCCTCAAGCTATGTCTTTCCTACCACAACGGTGTGTGGGGGGGTGAGACCTTTAATTGATGAGCCCAAAAGAAGCTCCTCGTTCCTTAAGCTGTCTCTTTAAAGGTATTTTGTCAGTAAGAAGAGTAACTGATTTAGTCAGCTGTGCTTCAGCTGACTCAGGGGCAGGCCAGAGCCTCTCCCTCTTGTGTTCCTGGGAAGACAAGACTGAGACCTGGGGCAGCTGCTGAGACAGAAGCATTGCTGCAACTTAAACTGGCCAGGCTCTATGAATGTGCCCATCAATTAGGCCTCAGGGAATTGGGCTGGTAGGCTGTTCAGAAGAATTGGGGAAACGTTCCTGGCCAAGGGTAGAGAGGGGACACAGCAGAGGGAAAGGAGACTCCTGGCCAGGTCCAAGGAAGGAATAGTCTGTGTCTGTGACACCACTGTTTCAGTACAGGGACGATGAGCCCGGCCTATGTGCTTTTCATTTAGGCTGTCAGCAGGCATACTGGGATTCCGTTCCATTCTTAACATCTGGGTGGCTGGATTTAGCACGTGGCTGGACTCCTACATCTTTGGTCCCTCTGGCATAAAGTTGACGGGCCATGTGTAAGTCATGATGGGGTAGTGAGGAGGAGTAAAGAACTTGGTGTCTCAGTGCCTCAGTTTCCTCATCTGTGAAATGGGAATCTTGATCGCGCTTTCCCTCCTAGAGGTGTAAAGATTAGTTGAGGAACATAAAGGGTTTAAAGCTGGATTAGATGAGTGCTAGGACCTTGCCACCACTCTGCCTTCTGCTGGGCAGTGGAGGGAAGGTGAGTGTAGAGATAACCTCAGATCTGAGCTAGGACGCTTGCACTATAGTGGCAGAGACTGTATATACGCTTGGTTAGTGGGTGGTGGGTGGGACAGGGCTTCCACCTGTGCATTTAAAAAGTGTGTCTGTGTGTGTGCATACATGTGCATATGCACATGTATGTGCAGGTCAGAGTTGGGTATCAGGTGTCTTCAATGGCTCTCTACCTTATTTTCTGAGACAAGGTCTCCTGTGGGATGGTAAACCATGCCAGGAAGCTTGGTGGGTAGAGTGGGTCTGAGACCCCGGAAACTTGCTGGGTTTACACCTGAGATGGTGTCTTTCTGCTCCCTGACAGATTCCTGGCCTGGAACCTGGACCACACTTTCCACATAAGGAAACGTGACCTGTGGTCACATAGGCACAGAACAGAGTTCTCCATGCTAATGAGCTACCTAGAGACACCGAGTGCTTAGCCAATAAGCTTCTCTTCCCAGACGTTCCTCCCTGCAAAAGGTGTTTAATCTCAGGCCCACCCTGAGAAGTTGGTACGGTACACATCCATTTTCTACAACGAACAGTCAATAAACAGTTTGGAAACAAGGACTGTCTCTTTCCTTGAGAACCACCGAGGGGAGCATGGAGCAGGCCTTTGCCTACAGAGCTGCTGCTCAAAGGACCTTCTGTGATCCCAGCCACAACTGCCTCCAAGCTAAGGCAGTTATCGATGAGCAAAGCTCTCATTCCCTCCGACTCCTCTGGCCCCAGGCTAGTCGCAGTCCTCAGCCTGCGCCCCGCCCAACCCTGCCCCCTGCCACCCCCACCCCACCCCCGACTCGGCGATGCCTGAGCACTGGGTCCCAGCCTTGTCATGGGCCCGCGGACCCCCAACTCTTCGTTCCCAGACTTCTCTCTGCGGTTCTCCAGCAGCAACTGAGGGTCCAGACCCCAAGAAATGCCAGCTTCAGCTTTCCCACATCTCAGGCTGAGTTTTCCCACCCCCGGAGTGGTGTCTTGTCCCTAAAGCCCAGCATCCTCCTGGCAGTGGCCTGGGAAAAAAGAAGTCAAAATCTCCACGCTTTGCCTCCTCAGTGGCCGTGCCCAGCGTCGAGGCGAAATGTGGACCCGCAGTCTCTCACTGATCCCAGAGTGCACCAGTCAAACTAGACTGGCTGGCCAACCTGTACCAGGAGTCTTGTTGTCTCAACTGACCCAGGTCTGAGATGACAAGAGT
This sequence comes from Rhabdomys pumilio, assembly GCA_030674055.1. Taxonomy (NCBI): domain Eukaryota; kingdom Metazoa; phylum Chordata; class Mammalia; order Rodentia; family Muridae; genus Rhabdomys; species Rhabdomys pumilio. The sequence continues at coordinate 10,471,236 of JANHMN010000004.1, read as the reverse complement.
ATGCTGCCAAACCTGGATTTTCTTTTATATGCATTCTGGGCAAGCAGTTTTGTGCAGGAGACTGAACCATTTCCTGTCCCAAAGAGCACGTTTTAAAATAAAGATTGGCCATTCACCCCATTATCTCAACTTCAAACAATACACACCTGTTAGCAACGAGACTTAATTTTCTTCCTCTTGATCAATGAAATTCTTATCATGTATAAGAAGATATATAAGATAAAATACAAAAGCCCTAATATCTTCTGTAAATCTAGCTTCAGGTAACTCCCATCTTGGGAGCTGTTGAGAAGCACCACCAACTGGGGACACCTCATCCGAGGTAATGTGGGCCCCATTTTTCCAGAGATGTTGAGGGTGGGGTCATGAGGTCTGATAGCAGGTTGGAGGTTGTGGGAGAGAAAGAGGAGCCAAGGATGACCTGAGAGGTTTAGACTTTAGAGACTGGAAAGGATGAAAACCGTCGTATGAAACCGTGGTCATGGGTCAGGAAAGGCAGCAGGGGGAGGGGCAAGGCTGGGCCTGAGTATTGCTAACTTCTAGGCACACAATAGACATGCATGATGCAGGTGATATCACACAGAGTGGTGACATCAGATGCGTGGAAGGAGGCTTGGTCTTAGACGCTGGGTGAGCTTGACTGGGAATAGGGATTTGATTTTTGTTTTTGTTTTGTTTTGTTTTAAAGTTTTGTTTTGTTTTTCGAGACAGGGTTTTTCTGTGTAGTCCTGGCTGTCCTGGAACTCACTCTGTAGACCAGGCTGGCCTCGAACTCAGAAATCCACCTGCCTCTGCCTCCCAAATGCTGGGATTAAAGGCGTGCGCCACCACCGCCCGGCGGAATAGAGATTTGAAAACTGTGAGCTTATACGTGTATTATTTCATTTCTCAGTTGCTGTGACCATTTACGACCAAAGGCAGTATGGAGAAGAAGGGGTTTATTTTGATTTACGGTTCCGGAAGGGAAGTCCATGATGGTGGGGGAAGCGCTGTATGACACAACAGGATGACAGGAAGTTGGCTGATCACATTTCCGCCTACATGCAGGAAGGGGTGGGGGTGGGGTAGAGCCAGGCTGTAAACTCTCAAGGCCGCCTCCTAGTGACCTACTTCTTCAGCCAGGCTGCACTTCCTAAAGCTTCATAACTCCCCAAACAGCACCACAGCTCAGGAGGGAGTGTTCAAACACACGAGCCTGTGGGGAACATGGCTCATTCAAACCATTACAGTAAGAATTCTGTCTTTCCTACCCTCCCTGGAGATAGAAGTGAGCCCGTCTAATCAAGCCTACCTTGGACCAAGCCAGGAAGTGGGTTGTCTGTGTGATTCTGATCTGTGCAGCGTCTCGCACAATTGAACGACATTGGGCCCTTTATGAAGGAGGTCTCGCTCCCTGTGGAGGAAAAGACCTGGGTTGTAGAGAAGCAAGATTGAATGGGCTTCCCTAACAGATACATATTGATGGAATGGGAGGGGTCCTGAGACATTTACATACATGTATGGGGCGAGAGTAGGAAGGGTTGATCCAGTTTGGCGTTCTGAAAACCACAGAGGAAAAGTGGTGCTTCGCACGCACCTCTGGGTGTGTTGTGAGAACGTTTCCAGAAAGGTTTGACCCAAGCCCCTGCCTGCCTGAGCTCAGCACCATCACAGGGGCCATGGCTTGTGAGCTGAATAAAGGGAGAGTAAGATGAGTGTCAGGATCCAGCTCTCTCCTCCTCCTGAGAGACTGACTGTGACCTGACTCAAGTTCCTGCCACCATAGCTCGAGCTGCTTCAGCTGCCACGTTTCCCTGACCACGGTGAACTGCACCTCGGAACCAGGAGCCAGCATAAACCCTTCCTTACCGTGCTTTGGTCAGGCATTTTGGTTACAGCAGTGAGAACTATTCCAGAAGATGAGTGAAGGGTGCTTTTCTCCTTTCTGCAGGGGCGGGGGGTGTCAACTGAGCCGAGGGATTTGAGGACTGACCAAGGATCTAGGACACAGAGGCAACAGGTGGCTGACCATCGGCTTCAAGAGGTCCTTAGGAGGCTTTAGTGATCCGTAAACCTGCTGTATAGTAGGCGACCATTCTGAGTCAATGGCTTTTCTCCGATTCCTTTCCCTACCACCGTTCTTGTCCAACTCATGGATGGCTATTGGCCACCGAGCCTTATTATCCCTGCATTCAGCAATATGAGTCACATAATTCATCCTTACACAGGCTTTGATGCCTCCATATTTTAATGACCCCTTCCCCAGTGAAGGTGAAAGCAGAGCGGAGACATAATTATCCCGCACGTCTCAGAGCTCATGGATGAGTTTGCAGAAACCCCAAGTAGTACACCATGAAAAGGGTGTCCGATTCCTGTAGCTGTGAGCTGCAATTGGTACTAATTATCCTTATTCTGAAATCAAATGAGCAGCTCTCCCCCACCCCTTCCCCCCAACCCCCAAACCCAGCAGAAGGTCTCTATGCTGTTCTAGAAAATTCTAAAGGGGTTGGGCCCTTCTGAACGGCAGCGGGCAGCCTCACAGTAGGCCTCTTGTGCTGATTAACACCAGAGCACTGCATTCCATTAGAGGAGAAGCTTTGCTCAGGAGCTGAGGGAGTCCTGCCTGGTGCTACATGTGGCCCTGGCTGTGGCTCCTCTCCTGTAGCATGCCAGGAGCTCAGTCTGGTCCTTTTCATTCTGAATGGGATGACTGAGGAAGGCTTCAGAACAGAGCCGGTGGTGGTCAGACACATGTGCTTATGTGCGCCTTGCTGAGTGTTCTCCCCAGATGGCGAGGAAGGCGGCTTCTGAACGAACATGGTGCTAGGCGTCTTCCATCTCCTTATTTTATCCTTGTGGGATGTAAATATGGTAAGGAATTATGATAAGGATGGAGGGAGAGAGGGAGGGAGGGATAGATGGGTGGATGGAGGAAGAGAGAGAGGAAGGGAGGGAGGGATAGCTGGATGAAGGAAGGGAGAGAGGAAGGGAGGGAGGGACAAATGGATGAAAGAAGAGAGAGAGGAAGGGAGGGAGGGACAGATGGATGAGTGGAGGGAGCAATAGGTGGATGGAGGGAGGGAGGGAAAGAAGGAAGGATAGATGGATGGGTAGAGGGAGGGAAGCAGGAAGGGAGGGAGGGAAGTAAGCTGAAGCTTTGTCCCTGGCCTCGGGAAGTATGTCTTATCCTATTTGGACTGGGAATGATACTGTTTACCTGTCCATCTCAGGGGTCATGGTCAGAGTAAATGAGCAGTTAGGAAACCGGTGTCTTTCCTCATACGACCAGAGGTGTAACTGGAAGCTGACTCGATTCGTTCTGAGGGCCCCTTTCTAACCACAAACTCTAAACAGGTAGCCAGACTTACCCCTGCACCCTGCTCTTTGCCGCCAGCAAGAATGGAGAACTTTCCCCCTAAGGAAGCGTGTAAGCTTGGTCACCATCGACGTAAATCTCGCCTGCACCTATAGCTCGATGCATTGAGATCCTGTCCAACTGCATGATCACCCCGTATAGAAAAAGACGTTTTCCCATCTCCAGACCCCTAAATAGATGACCCGCAGATCACAAGGCTTCATGTAAATTTTCTTGATTGCTTTTTTTTTCTTCTCCTTGCTTATCACTTTCCCTAAAAACCCTGTCAGTTAGTGTATTTAAATTCCTTTCTCATCTCCTCATTGAGCCGCTATTTAAAATAATGAGTCACAGCTGAAAGGAACGGAAATATCCCGGCTGCTTTTAATATACACCATCAAGGACACTTCTTGGGGAACGTTGGAAAGGAGTACTTCACGACAGGGCCAAGGCCAAAGGCAAGGACAGGGACTTCTTCCGCCATTGCCCTACAGGAGGAAAGCGGGATTTGAACTTCTTCTCAATGGTTGCTTTCCAGAGCTGTCTAGATTGGTTTGGTACTGACGAAGCTTTATGTGTATCTCAGCCAGCACCTGAGTTGTTATGTGTGTGGCCTGAATCATGTGCTTGTTAGGTTGCCCAGCAAATGGGGAATGGATACTTTTATAGTCCTCACTATTCAGTTGAGAAGACAGGGCTCCTGAAAATAACTAACCTGCCCAAGGACACAAAACTAGGTCACAAGCGGCGAATGTGAACCTTGAGACATTTGACTGTTACTCCAGTTCTATTAAGCCGTGGGGACTCAGAATAATATCTTTCTCTCTCTTCTCTTTCTCTTTCTCTTCTCTCTCCCTCTCTCTCTTCTCTCGTCTGTCTGTCTGTCTGTCTGTCTGTCTGTCTATCTCTCTCTGTGTGTCTCTCTCATCTCTCTGTCTGTCTGTCTGTCTGTCTCTCTCTGTGTTTACGTGTGCCCTTGTATATACATTTGTGTGCATGTGTGTGTCTGTGATGTTCATGTATGTTAAGCAGATGGGTATGCATGCATATATACATGCATATGGAAGCCAGAGTTCGGTGTTGGTATCCTTTTCTGTTGCTTCCCCCGTTATTTCTGAGACAGAGCTTTCACTGAACCTGGAGCTTGCTGATCAGGTAGATTGTGTGACCAGAAAACCCTGGTATCCCCTCTCCATATCCCAGTGCGCACTGGGATGACCACACATGATGCTTTACCTGGGGTGTTACGTGGATGCTGGAGAGCCAAACTCAGGTCCTATGCTTATGGGACAAGCACTTTACTGACTAAGCAGTCTCCCCAGTACTAACCAACTTGCTTTTTAAAGTTTAGTTTCTTATTTCTATAAAATGGGTATCATACCGATAACCTGGGCCTTGTTCTTTCCAGCACAGCTTTGGGAGCAAGAGAGATGCCAGATGTAAACTTGTTTTGCAGATGTGCCCCAAGAATACAGAGGTCTTTATCACTGCTGGGTGATAAGCAACCTAGTTTGCCTTTTGTTGGCTTAATAAACACCACGGCCCAAAGCAACTTGGAAAAAGGAAAGTGCTTATTTGACTTACAGGATGTATCGCTGAGGGAAGTCAGGGCCAGGAGCCTGGAGACAGGAACTGAAGTAGAGGCCACAGCTTGCTACCATGGCTTGCTTAACTGTCTGGTTTTTAACTTTTATTTATTTTGTAATATATTTTTTAAAATCACAAGCCAGGACCACTTGCCTTGGGATGGTACCTCCTACAACGGATTGAGGCCTATCCCACATCAATAAATCAAGAAAATGTCCCACAGACTTGCCTATAGTCCAATCTGATAAAGACATTTTCCAGGTGAGGTTCCCTCCCTGAGCCCCCCTCCTAAGATGATCAATCCTAGCTTGTGTTAAGTTGACCAAACAAACAAAAACACAAACAAAAACCCCAAAAGACCCCCAAAATTTAAACCAGTAGAGGAAGTCACTGCAGTGGGGACACCTTAGATCTCTCACCAATGTGCTCACAGCCAAGATGCAGACTAGCTCCTGGCAGGGCACATGCTGCTGGCCAGCTGCCAGAGACCCTGGCTCCACAGGGGACTCTTCTCGCCCTCCAATCTAATTCTGCCTTTGGAGCATAGTCCCACCTTCAGAAGCAAGCCCTTTGTCACCCTCCAAAGCCACTTTAAGTCAATGAGACGAGTTTTGCCACCCTCTCTGATTAGTGGCATGCTTCTGAGCTGAGGGTGTCTGCGGAGGCGATCTCTGCGCTCAGATTTATTAACGCCGCCGTTGGCTTAATGAATTACTACAATCCAATGAACCCATAGATAGCTTGTATTTAACTTTTATGTGGCTGCCCCAGAAACCGGCTTGAAAGGCAGAAATCAATGCTGGTGACAAAAAATCTCGATACAATTTATTTTGACTGCTCAGTTTGGGATTTGATGTATGCCAGTGTCAGCTATAGTTTATGCTCTTGGATGAATTTTATACTTACTGATTAAAGGGGGTTAGTGATACCAGTAGGATACCATTCAGCAAGCCTTACGACAAATGTTGCCCAAGCGTTCCCAGCCATCCAGCCAGATTGGCTTCACATTTTAATCAGCAGCCCTGGTAGCTGCACCTCCAAACTACCAAAGGGAGACCCTATTTACCAGTTCGTAAATTAATTAGTCAAAACGCACTTAATTAATGATACCCACTGCGACTATCTGGTTCTCCAGTAATTGGGTAGCATCTAGGCAGGAACCAGGTGGTATGGGGGGCACATACACGTTGGCAAGGCTTTTCCCGTGACAGACCTTGCTCCCAGATCAGTTTTATTTCCTTTTGGATCTTTTCTTTTGTAGTGTTTAGAAATAACTGTTCAGAAACAACACCTGCAGATTAGCATGGCATTCCTATTTAGAGAGATGTCTAGACAGAACCTAAAATAAGAACCTCGAGTCTTCAGCACCCAGGGGCAGTCGACTCTAGACATCTGTAGAAAGCAGGGCCAGGTGGCCACTCAGTGTTTGGCACTAATCGATTAATAATTTAGATGCTTTAAAAATGGATCAAGTTTGGTTGAAAAAGAGCACTTGGTTCAGGTACCATTTTCAGAATGTTTGTTTTATTACATGTGTCCATTATCCATCCATCTACCTAACTATCCATTACCCACCTATCTACATATCTACCCATCCATCCATCCATCCATCCATCCCTATATCTATAACCCACCATCTTCATATTCATCCATCCACATAACCAACCATCCACATGTCCATCCAGTCATGCAATCATCCACATATCCATCCCTTTGGCCATCCATTTACTCATTCATCTATCCATCCATCCATCCATCCATCCATCCATCCATCCATCCACAATCTATAACCCACCATCTTCATACTCATTCATCCACATAAACCACCATCCACATATCCATCCAATCATCCAATCATCCCTTTGCCCATCCATCTACTCATCCAACTGTCCATCCATCCATCCATTCATCCATCCATCCATCCATCCATTCATCCATCCGTACATCTATACCTCCATTCTTAATTTTATATCTATTATTTACCCATCAGTAACCAACTGGCCTTTCTTTTCCTTTCCCGTTTTTCCATTTTTTTCTTTTTGAGGGATCTTGCAGCACATACTGTAAAATGTCTGCCTTGTATAACCCTTCTTAGTCCTTATCATAATCTATGAGGTTCAGCACCAATATTATCTTCATCTTAAATGTGAGGAAACTAAGGCTCTGAGAGGTCAGGTGACTTGTTCAGGACACACAAACTGCATGGGAAAGGCAGGGACTTGTGGTCATCTCATAGCTTCAAATCAAGGGCTCTTTATCTTGCCACAAATAACCAGGCTGCTGAAGGAATAGTCTGAAGTGTCAAAGGTGGACAGTCTTAGCATCTGGAGAGAGGAATGGCTCACCACCTGTCTCATCTTTGCCTACAGGACGATGAGTTTGTTCTGATTCCCAGACACTGTACCGAGGCCTGGAGATAGACAGACACTGTACTGAGATACAGGGATGGATGAGAGAGACAACAGAATGGCGTCCCATTTAGCTCCCAAGCTTTTAGGCCAGTAGAACTAGATAGCAATTGTACAGAAGCAGTGATTGGTGACTTGATAGGCATCACTCATAGGTTAGAATAACCAGATCCCCAGAACATCAGGTATAAGGGATTTCTGTTTTTGTTTTTAATACTCTATTTCCTGGTGAAAGGAGAGAACCAGTTCCCGTGAGTTGTCTTCTGATGTCTACAAGCATGATTTCATGATGTATGTACACATACACACACACACACACACACACAAACATACACTCATATTCATACACACATACACATATTCATATATATTAACACATATACATGCTCAAACACACACGTGTGTACACACACACACACAAACACTCATGCACACATGTGTACACATACTTTATTAAAAAAAAAAACCTAGATCCTACTTCTTGACTATCTTTCAGCCCCTTCCTTTCTGCATTTGATCTCACCCCAGGGACTGTCATTTGCCACAGAGACTCCTGTAACAGGCTGGAGCCTCACCAACTGCTTCCTTCATTTTGTGTTCTCTTTCTCCATCCAACCGAAATCCCACCCTACTGCTTTCCATAACCTGTTACTCGAATCCAGCCTTTCTGTGTGTTCCTTAGAACTTTATTATCTTCAGCATTACTCTGACCCTGGCTCTCAGACCCCCCCCCAGTGTACCTCGGTGGTCCTCCCTCACCACTGCCCCCATCTTCCTCCTGCTCTTCCTCCCCTGCTCCCTTTCCAGAAGTCTTGGTTTGACAGAGGCACTTCCTTCCCTGTAAGCTCAGAGCATTCCTGAAGCCCTGCAACCTGTGGTTCCCTGGTACCCACTACCTGTTGTTTGCCTCCATTGGACAGAGAGCTCACCAGTGAGGGGATGAGTACTGTGTTCCGCCTGCATCTTCAGCACTTAGTAACCTAGCATCATCAACAGTGGGCACTTGCTAAGGAATAGGTGAGTGACTAAATGACCGAAGGCCAGAGAGTAAAGACAACCTGTCTGACCTGTTAAGAAACAGAACTCTACTTCGTGGCTGTTGATGCTGTTTGGGGAATGGTTATGGAACACAGCTTCCATGCACAATAAACGAGACATATCAGGCTAGAGGGTCAAGTGAGCAGGCTTATACTGTCTACCATGTGACTTGCCTTACCTCCACGGTGCTCACGGTGCTGGCTGGTGTTTGTCAACTCAACACAAACCTATAAACTGGGCAGAACAGTAGCTGAGCAGAGAAAAAAAAAAACTGAGAAAAATGCCTCCATCAGGTTGGCCCATAGGGAGGTTTGTAGGGTTATTTCCTTGATTGATGATTGATGTGGGACGGTCCGGCAGGTCATGCTGGAAGGTATAGGAAAGATAACTGAGCATGCGCCAGCAGATCAGGACAGTAAGCAGTGTTCCTCTGTGGCTTATGCTTCTGTTTCTGCCTCCAAGCACCAGGCTTGATTTCCTGCCCTGACTTCCCTTGATGATAGACTGTATTCTATAAGCCAAATAAACCCTTTCTTCTTTAAGTTGCTTTTGGTCATGGTCTTTATCACAGCTATAGGAAGTATACTAGGACAACCACCATCTACCATGTGGCTGTTCCTGTGTTGGCTTTGATTTCCCAAGTCTTTAAAAGGATTCCTTTTGAGTCCTTTCAAGAACTTTGGATACGCATGCCTAAAACTATCCATCGGAAACTCAGTATCCATATGTTTCTGTTCCTACTTCTTGGAATAAGAGTATGAGCATTTTTTTTTTTTAAAGAGAAAAGCCAGCTAGACCAAGCAGAATGGTTGAGTGGAGAAATAGACGCTGAGGCCCCCAGTCCCCGTTCAGGGTTACAGCTTATTTGTCTTCATGAAGGTGTTTCCTCTTAAGGAAGGTGGTTTCGGTTTCAAAAACTAGTGCCAAGTTTTCTCCTCCTTTCTTCATTCCTCAGAGTTACACTCGTCAGAAAAAGAATCTCTCTGCAGCTTAAAGAATAAAGTCTTTACCCAAGGACCAGAGAGTTTGAGCCACCATGAGCCTCTCCCACCATGAGCCCCTCCCTTTGAGAGCCACTCCCACCATGAGCCCCTTTTTCCCTGAGCCGCTCCCACCATGAGCGGCTCCCACCATCTACTTGTGGATTAGACCCCTGCTCATTCCCTTTGAGTTGACATGTCTGTCTCATGCTTCCATTGTTCAGGAAAAAGGTTTATGGTAAGCTTCGAGTTGATTCCTGAAAAAATGTACTTGCTCTCTGCAAAGCAGTTTAATTTATTTTTGCTCAGCCCGTCCCGCGTGATTCGGAATGGTTCAGCTACATTTTCCTCCAGACGCAGGGGGAGCGCCAAGGAAGCCGGTGGGAGGCTCTGCTCCGTTTAGGAGAAATGGGTTGACCCCTAGGAGAAAGGAACTTAATGAATCAGAAGTGGGTTGCTTCTCATGCATGAAATAGGACTTCAAACCTCTCCCCCATCCATCAGTGCGGACGAGCACTTGAGTAGTCTGCTATATTTTCTGGTTTGTTACATCATGGCCTTTGAAGGGGTTTCTACAGGTGGCATATTTGCTTTCTGGACTGCAGGGAACAATCTCTCTCCTTCTTGTCTTGGCTCCGTAATGCCCAGGAGAGTGCTCCGTATACAGCAAGTACTTAACGCTTGCATAAATGCTTAATCCATCAGGTGCTTATGGTTCCATAAATGAATACAGCGTCCAGGCTCTGAAGAGACACCGAGGGACCCTTGCGTGGTCTTTCTCCATCTGGAAATGTGAAAGTGCATATTGACAGATGGGACAGGTCACCTGATGGATAGTGTGCGCATGCTCACTCCCCTTACGGTGCTCACAATGAAGTGGCCTTTCACAACTGCTTCAAGAACAAGAACCGAGTGGTTGTCCTTCCATAGCAGGGGCTCTTTGGTCTAAGAAAGTCACAAATGAGGCTAAGGAGAAGGCTCTGCTGTTAAAGGGATTGTCATGTTATCATGAGTTCAGATCACCAACATCTCCCTAAAATCCAGGTACAGTGGCTCAGTACCACAACACTAGTACCAGTGAGGAGGCAGAGACAGGAGAATCACTGGGACTTGCTGGCCAGCCAGTGAGTGGAGGTCTCAAAATATAAGATGGGAAGTGACAGAAGACAGCTGATCTTGCTTCTGATCTACACACACACACACACACACACACACACACACACACACACACACACAATTACAGGTGAAGTCCAAACACACACAGGATCTGTTCCACCCAGTCTCCTGGACTGTGTCACTTGCTTATAGAAAAACCTTAGGAAAGGACGAAGGTCCAAGCAGGGTCTGGGCTGATTGCACAGGAAAGCAGATGGCAAAACATGCTGGAAACCTTTAAGCTCCTGTTTCCCAGGCCTGGGCTCAGACCTTCAAGTCACTTCAGACATCTGTGGAGAGGGAGGCCTTACAGAAAGTCTCCTCAGAAAGATTCCATTGTAGAGAAGCTCTTTTGAATTCTGGGGTCCATTTTCACCCAGGAAGGCTCAGGGATCGGGGAGTGTCCAGTTCTTTTTTCTCTGCCCCTAGGTGCTGAATCCAGGCCAGCACCTCCTGAGGCTCTGCGTGTGACTCCCAAAAACGTGGCTGGCCACTTGAATGTACAGCTTTTGTACTGGCTGTGACAGTGGTCCCCGAGTCGCTAATCTGTATCAAGAAATATGAAGCCTCCAAAAGGTCCATTGGCCACCATTGAAATAACCTCTAAAGCTGCTGCATTTAAATGTAAAGTGTCGCCTACTGAGTTATTTTCCCATGTCCCACCTACCCATTAAATGATGGAAATGACTTGGCCAGCCTCAGAAGGGTTGAGAGAACAAAGGTGCCAGTGGGAACCGCCACGAAGCTGCAGGGGGCAGCCTTCCTAAAGCACCGGAAACCAACGCCACACCCCTCTGGTGCGCTCTCAGTATACTCCCAAAGGAAGCAGGGCTACATCAAATATCAATAGAGAGCAAGCTCCGCCCTTCTTCCCTGTGTAGCTAGCACAGGTGGAGTGGGGTGCGAGATGGGGGTGGACGGTTGGCTCTTAAGATGAAGACTAAACCTCCAAGGCGATGGCGGTCAGGGTCCCACCCTTCACCCCGCCCTCAGTGCTCACAGCCAATAACATTTCCTATTCCAGCAGTACAAATGAATTCAAAATGACGGTGGCCTGTACTGCAGAGGTCTTTGCTCTCACGCTGGTCCCCTGAGTCTGTCACCGATTTGCCTAGAGACTTTCAAGCATAAGCTAGCTGCACAGAACCTCCCAAGGGCATTCAAAGGAGGTCTGCCAAGAGATGTCCCCCCCCACCCCACCCCCCAAATAAGCCAGTTTTACCGAATTAGGCTGTAGCAAACTCAGAGGCTTAAGGCCACTCTGGTAATTCTTGCAGAGAGTCTTGGGTGAGCAGAGGAGAGATTCAGAATTGAGAAAGGTGAGTGATTATGTTCAATGATCACTAGTTTATTCGTCTCTGCAGTAATTATCACATGAAGGCGGCATTCTACTAAGCCTTTTAACCCCAATTTTCATCCTCAATAGTAATTAAAAAAATCAGAGCTTTTTCTGAGAAGAGACTGATTGTGCTTACAGTTCTGCCCCCTCACTTCTATGTACAGACCTGAAAGGTTATATTCGCTCTTAAAAAAAAAAATCCAAGCCCCTCCTCCCAATCTTCGAGTGCTCACACACTAGAAAATAAACGTAAATGTTAGTTGTCTTCCTCAGTCACCCCCTATGCTTTAAATTTTGAGACAGTTTCTCACTGAACCCAGAGCTTGTGATAGCCTGGGCTTTACTGAGAAGCCCCAGGCTTCTGACTCTGTCCTCCTTCACCCAACACTGGGGTTCTACACCTGAACTTGGGTTCAGGGGATCAGAACTCAGGTCCTCAGGCTTACATAGAAAACATTTCACGTATGGAGCCATCTCTGCCCCTACCCTTCTGGGCTTTTGTCAGGCATAGACCCCATCAATAAGACTGGGGTAGGGGTGAGGGTGTTCCTTGACTTGAGGTTTCGGCAGTTACTCTATCAGAAGTTGTGAAGTTAAACTCACAAGACATTAGAGGATGGAGAGAAGCTGGGAATGAGGGATTCAGGCAGATATGGAAAAGTTCAGAAGGCAGATGCTAGAACTAGGAAATCCAGGGGAGTCAGGCACATAGATAGAGTGGGAAAAATCCCACCCACAGGAAGTGTTCCTGGTGGGATAGTAGATGCTGCAGCCATGGAATCCCACCCACAGGAAGTGTTGCTGGTGGGATAGTAGATGCTGCAGCCATTTGGGGCAAATTCTCGGGTAACTTGTTTAATGAAGACGCAGACAGCTTGCCAGCTATCTGCTGGTCAGCTTTCTGTGGCTGTGATACCTGAGCTACACACCTTAGAAGGAGGAAAACTTTGTTTTGACTGTTGTGTTTAGTCCATGGTTGTTTGGGTCTGTAGCCTTTGGGTCTGTAGTGATGCAGAACAGCATGGCTGGGAATGAGAGTCAGAGGAGAATGCTCACTCCATGGTGGCTTGGAGCAAGAGAAAGAGGCAGAGGGTGCCAGTGGCCTCCCTGAGAGTAAGACCGCTATGATCTTTCTTCCACCAGACCCCTCCTCCAAAACTCTACCACCTCCCTACGATGTTACCAGCTGGTGACTAAGTTAAGAGGCTTGGGGGAGACATGTCAGAGGCAAAAGATAGCATCAATACAATGTAAAACACAACCACAAGATTCGTATGAGAACGTTCATGGTGGCTCCATTCACAAGAGTTAAAAAGTGCCAAAAACCCAAGCGTTCATCTCCTGAGAAACCAATAAGTGAAAAGGAGTATTTCTACCCAGTGAATTCTTTCATGGCAAACTGAAGACACTAAGAGCAGATATAGGCTCTAGCAGCAAGAAATTCTAGGTGAACAAGCCAGAAGCAAAGGAACACCCATTTTATAATCCCACTTCCACCCAAAGTATGAGCCAAGTTACCATAGAAAGTAGATTATGGCTGTCCAGGGCAAGGTTAGGGATCTGGGATGGGGACTGTACTTAGGTGCATGGTTTCTGTCTGCTGTGATGGGATGTTCTAAAATCAGATGGTAACTACATCCAGCTCTGCAGTTTCTACAGGAAACATAATCAAACTGTTCACTCAGGCTGAGTAAATTCTATGCTATGTAAATTATATCCCAATAAAGCTATTTAAAAAAAAACAGAAGAGAAGCAGAAGGTGTTGGGGGTAAAGGAATCCAGTCAACAAAACCTAGGGATGCAGGCAGGAGACAAGCCTCTTTGATTTAATCAGATGATGGAATGGAGGGTCAAGTCCAAATCAATCCCAGCTCTCTAGCTTCAGCAGATGGCTACCTGGCGGACGCTGGCAGGAAGGCTGCACCACACAAAGGGAATGCAAGGAGTGGAGACCAAGCTCAGGAGTTGTCACTAGGAAGGGGAACCCTGGGAGATGAGAGAGGCTGGAAGTATGGGAGGTAAGTATCAAAGGTCCTCCCTCGCTGCTTTAGAGAGTTTGAGCCCTATTCTGAGAGCAACTGGACACCAAGGTAGAGAGAAGGTTGATAGTCATGTGGAAATGTGCAAAACCCAAAGCAGGGAGGCTTCCTGGGCAGCTACTTCCGGGAACAGGGTGAGAAGCTGAACCAGGGCAGCCCAGCTAGAGCAGCATCCGAGGCATGGAGAATTGGTGATGGATGGGTCTGATCTCTCCTCAGGAAACCGAGCTGAGGTGAATAAAGGAGAAGAGTGAGGAGAGGAAGAGTATGTGAGGCAGGCTCCCAAACTCCATCATGGTCATGGGGGCATGGGGGATGGGGAAATGGGGAAATGGGGACTTGGGGAAATGGGGACATGGGGGCATGGGAGCATGGGTGAGGTTGGCCCTACCCATAGGACAACCCCAGGGAGGAGAAGACTTCAGTGAGAGGCCAGGGCAGCTTGGTACACATTCAGACTATTCAAACCAGGAGTTAGTTCTAAAGAGAGGCCAAGAGAGAAGTAGTGTTGTGAACCATTCTCAAAGAATGACCAAGGGAACAACTGGACACCCTTGAGGTATTGGTAAGATGTCTTGCTGGATGCCTCCATGGCTCATGGAAACAGAATTTCTGAGGATGAACTTCGGATGTGTCCTCACCGTGTGTGTGTGTGTGTGTGTGTGTGTGTGTGTGTGTGTACGTGTATATACTTGTAGCCAGAGGTCAATGTCTGGTAGTTTCTTCATTTCCTTGCTTCCTTGTTTTTTTTTTTTTTTTTTTTTTGTTTGTTTGTTTGTTTGTTTTTTGACACAATCCCTCACTGAACCAGTATTTCACCAATTCAGCTAGTACTGTCTGATCTGGCAAGCCCCAGGTATTCTCCTGTCTCTACTTCCCAGTGGATTATAGGTGTGCACAGAGGGTGCTTGGCTTTTTATGTAAATTATAGGGAATCTGTTGGGATAATCTCCTTGTGCACTATGTAAAGTTGTCTGTATTATTCAAATGTTGATTTCTGTACACGCAGAGTGCTAAGTACTGTCTGGACTTTGGTATTGTTGCTCGAATTCGAATTGCCCCCCCTCCACCTTTGTCTCCATCACCTTCTGATTGATTTAGAAATTTGTCTCCTACAGCAGACAGGAGAGGAAAGGTGGGACATCAGGACAGAGATAGGAACTATGGGAAGAACTGAGAGACGTGGGGGTTTGCTAGCGAAGGAATTCAGAAGTCAGACTTCCCAGGGAAGAATTAGAGGTAACAGGCCATATGACAAAGGTGGATTAATACGAATGAGTTATTAAGTTATACGGGCTAGTTGGGAACAAATCTAAGTCATAAGGCATTCATAAATGTTAAGTCTGTGTCATTATTTGGGTGCTGGCAGGCCTAGGCAGTCTGGGGATAGGGGTCAAAGCCAGGGCCCTGTGCTTACACAGCAAACATTTTTACTTATTGAACCATTGTTTCAGATGACCCTTGTGGATTACTGCTGGGGTATATACCCTGCTCCCAGGAGTCACATGTGATTAGATGCCTTTGGGTTTAAATGTCTCCAGTTCTAACTTAAAACTTAAGCCAGTTCCTACTAGGTTGGGACCCCCCCTCCCCCCCGCTGATATTATGGCACTCATTGCAGCTTGATACACGTCACACTTGCACGGGGAACAACCACCACAGGCGTCTTCCCACAGCTCTCAAAATGCTGTCTTCCCACTTAACAGCTCACGCTGCCCATCTGTGCCAGCTCTTTAACAAACGTGACCTAGTGCCACTCTGCGTAAGGCCTCTTAAATGATCCACAACACTCTTTCCCACAAATCCCCTCAGAGATGAGCTCTTAGCTAAAGATACTTCAGAGCCCTATGCAAGCAAGGACTTGGCCCTCTGATCATTAAGGCAGCCATCTCTGGCTTCCCACAGCCATCTATGGAAGGCATTGCCATATGGACATGTAGGAAGCAGGGAAACTTTCCCCCAATCAACATTTATTGTAAGTGGTTGGAAAATAAACATGGGCATGCCTTGCACTTAGTAGGTACTCAGCCAACATGTGCAGAGGTGGATGGACTGTGTGCATGATTCCGTAGTCTATAGGACTGGGTAGAAAGACATCTGGGTGAACATCTGCAGTGTTTCTAGAAACTGAAAACCTAACAGAAGAAAAGTTAGCCAAGGATTTTAGAGACCAGAGACCTGCTTAGGATGTTCATGGGATGTACTAATGTAAGTCTCAGAAATTGAGAGTGTGTGTGTGTGTGTGTGTGTGTGTGTGTGTCTGTGTGCTCACATATGCACGTGTACATGCTTGCATATGTAATATGTGTCCTGTATGGGTGTGTAGAAGTCAGAGGTTGCTATTGTGTCTCTCTCTATTGCTCCCTATGTTTTGAGAAAGGCTCTCTCACTGAATTTGAAGGTTGACACTTCCGGTGTCTAGTCCACCAGCACTGGAATTACAAGCATGTGCCACTACCCTCAAGCTTTTAAAATGGGTGTGGGGGTCCTAGATCAGCTCCTAATGTTTTTATACAGCAGTCTATTTATCCACAGAGCCAGCCATCTCCCCTGCCCGCTCTGGAACAATTTCTACTTGGAAGAGACACCTGAGTCTTTTGGAGCCAACCCTGTAGTTTGAATTTACCCAGGTGTGTCAAGCTACAAAATGTCTGTGGTTTTAGAACTACTATCAATTGCCCAGAAAAATCAAAACACATATATATATATATATATATATATATATATTCTGCACTCTGAACATTTCAGATGGGTTTCTTTCCACTTGCCTTCTGGTTAAGATTTGGCCTTATATGCTTTGAGACCCAGGCAATTGCTCACGACTAATTCAGCCTTTTCCACATTAGATGTTAGAAGCATGAATAGCTCTAAATTAGCTGGAAGATTTCAATATTCTGCCGAACAAACAGAATGGCAGCCCCGGGTCTCAGTGTGTCTCTGGAGGAGCTGGCTCCCACCTAAGAAAAAACTGAGATGTTCCCACTTATCCCACATATAACTGTGTCTCTGATGGGGCAGTTCCCTTCGGGGAGACAAACCAGAGCTCTTGGGCTTTCTTTGGGAACTCGAATTGTAACATTCTTCACTGACTATACACCCTTCCTAACAGTCCACTGGTTTAGGGATAAGAACCTGACCCCTGACCCCTGACCCATGACCCCTGACCCCTACAGCAACCAATCAAAGTGGTGTCCGTCCTAAAACAAGCATCATTCCTCGCATTATCGTCTTCATTTTCCTCCCTTGTCCGAGGTGTTTCAAGTTATCTATTCATAGTTCTTCCATTTTCTTGTCAGACACTGGAGAGAAGTTACTGATTTTGGTCCTCAGAGTCTTATCCTGTTGAGTATTTTGAGAAGACTTGAGGCTTTGGCCATGGCCCACCTCAGCGGATTGGACCAGTGAAGGGCACCTGACCTCAAAGCAGCCAATCCAGAGACTGACCATACGTTATCTGGAAACCTTTGTTGAGTTTTCTCCCAGAAAGTGAGCCAGGACCACTGGACTCAATCTGGAGTTACCGCCCCCTGGGAGCGTGCAGAGAGACTGAGGTGGCCTGGCGTATGTTCATAATGGCGATACTGAGAACCACAGGCTTAACTTCCTTGGTAGGCAGTGTAATTTCCACTTGGAAATAAGACCTGCCCCAATATTATCTAGCCTGCTGGCTCCCGTCGTTTCTACTGAGGGACTCGGCTGTGTGTGTCCCTCCTGCTCACCTAAGATGACCAAGAGAAGGGGAACTACCAGTAGCAATTCTCCTTCCCTTCTCTCTTCTCTCTCCGCTCTGCCTCTCAGTCTCCTCTGTACCACCCAGGTTGTCTTCACCTACTTAAGGGACATTCTTTCCACACTGGCCACCAGCCAAAGCAGGTTAGACCTTGAGCACGCTTGTTCGCATAACAGCGCCACCACCTGTCAGCTAGGTTCTGTTACAACCCCCATATGTCAGGTGAGGAACAGAAGGGGTAACCTGTCCAGTGTGGCAGGGTTCTCAGTGAACCCAGGCTGCCTGAGTGCTAGGTCTGTCCTATCTTGAGTTCATCTTAGACTCTGATCCTGTCAGGACACCAACAAGCTTCCGAGTTCATCTCGTCTGCTGCTTTAGTTCCTTTCCTCAGTGCTGTGAAAATGAAGAGCTGACTAAAGCCACTCAAGGCAGGATGGACTGGTTTATTTTGGCTCACAGTTTGAGGGTGCACAGTCCCATCATATTGGCGGAGGTATGGTGTTGACAGTGACTCTAGATATGGTGGCAAGAGGAGAAGGCAGCTGATCACCTTCCATCTGTAATCATGAAGCAGAGAGCCTTGAATGCTGGTGGATCCATGGAGCCTTTTGGCCATACACACACACACACACACACACACACACACACACACACACACACACACACACACAAAGAGAAGGGGTAACCTGTCTGATTTTTGCCCATTTAGAGTTTGCCATACGGGAGCTTACATGTGGCCCTGGAGTATCTATCCCCAGTTCTTGGACTGGTTTGTTTTTTAAAGTTCAGATTGCCCAAGGTGAGTGGCTTCATTAGCCCACACAAGGAGCTGTAAGTGGAACTGACTCTTGATTTCAAGTCTTTGGACACCCCCTGCAGAATCCTATTGGTTCCAGGTAAGGGGTGGGTGGGGTCCCTATTTCTAAACAGAAAGGGACTGGAATCTAGCTGTTCTGTGGCAATTGCTGGGTCTCTGAGCCATGCAGTTCAGACGTGGGGAATTTCAGGTATCTTTTTCACAGACATGATTCAGGTGTCACACTACCCTAAGAGGTGGGTGATGCTGCTGTCTTAGAGCTGGGACATCTGTCATAAGAGGCACCACATACTAACTGTTCTACTTTATGAAATCAGTGACTTGAATAGAATCCTAGAGGTATCCTTGCCACCCCATCTGAGGGTGAGCCTGGTTGATCTAAAGGATGGGCTCGAACACCTCCTTCCAGGAGTAGAGGTGACACTGGGTCACCGCCAGCTGGTTATTTCTTCTCCATTTTAGGGAAAACAGCTCTTCATTTGGTGAGTTGATTCATTCAGTGTGCACCAACTAAACATATCTCTACAAAGCATTTTCTTTCCGTGTCTCGGGTGTAAGGTGGACCACCTAGCTTCAGCCACTCAGTGGCCACAATTAGTTGATTAGAAATATGAGGCCCATGGGCCTGGCTTGAGTCAATCAGAATCTTTTGGAGCAAGAGTTATTGTATTAGAGTTAGGGTATTTCTAGGTCAAGGGCATGCTTGTGCTGAAAGATGGCAGAGTAACTGGAGCAACTGTTTTGGCTTTGGGTCAGGTGAGAAAGCGGAGAGGTGCAGAGATGAGGTGAGCAGAGGAAATATGAAGTCCTGACTTCTGTTCTCCTGAGTCGATGGATGTCTTGTCTAAACCCCTCTTTTACCTTGAGTTTACTTTGTACATGTCTGCTCTGTGCAGGAAAGGGTCCTCCCTCAGATAGTCTGCCCCAGGCTAAGATACTCTGGGACCGATGTGGGTCAGAGCTATTCAGGAAGCTCAGGCTCTTCAAGGCTGAATCCTGTGAGGGCCTCACACTTTCAGAGCTGCTTCCTGTGTGTACCTCACACCTTTCAGAAGTGCTTCCTGTGTGTACCTCACACTTTCAGAGCTGCTTCCTGTGAGTGCCTCACACACACTCCATGTGTGCTCCATGTGTGTGCCTCATGCCTTTTAGAGATATTTTCCTGTGAATACCTCACACCCTTCAGAGCTGCTTCCTGTGAGGTTCACACCCTTCAGGGCTGTTTCCTGTGTGTCTCTCATCTCCATTTAGAACCACTTCTTGTGTGTCCCTCATACCTTACAGTGCTGCAGGCTGGAGTTCCAGGACTTTCCTCTAAACACTGGCCAAGAAACAGGGCATGGCTCCAGGTTTATGGAGAGTAAGAACAGAATGAAGCCCAGCTGAGAAGACAGTTGGAGAATCTATCAATATTGCTGGGTGGTATTTATCCCAGTGGCTGGCTTATCTAGGCTGTCTTCATAAACACCAGTCCTTGCCTAGATTCTTGAGGGGCAGATCAGTAACAAGTAGGAAAAAAACAAGGATACTGCTTACCTGCCTCTCTGTGCTGAGGCTGGGGGGTGGTGTTGGGGGTGGGGTAGGGAGAGTTGGGCACGCCTGACATCGACACATTATTCATGCTAGTGGCTAAGACCCCTGGTCTATTTACTTTCTGCATTTTGCTCCTGATGCCTCATTGATGCACCTAGCATACCACGGTGACAAAGTGACACGTATCGTCTTGGGAATTGGTACTGAAAAGAACTGGGGATAAAATTCGAGTCATCCGTGAGAAGTCAGTGGGGATGTTCTACCATCAGACCACCTCCATCAGACCACCTCCATCAGACCACCTCCATCAGACCACCTCCATCAGACCACCTCCA
>JANHMN010000004.1:10414928-10446113 GCA_030674055.1 Rhabdomys pumilio | reverse complement strand
GGGATGACGATGGTAGAGTCTGGAGCTGAGAGGTCATCTCTGCTCCCGTGGGATGAAGATGCTAGAGTCTGGAGCTGAGAGGTCCAGGAATTTCCCAGGACTCCCGTGGCAGGAGATTAGACATCAGAGAGGGCGACATTAAGATTCATACCTAAAAGAATCCAGTTGGCAGAGAAACAATGGGCACCTTTCCTCACCTGGTCTTCAGTCATAGAGCATGCTCAAGAAAGACTCAGTGTAAACATACACGGGAGAGTTGAGTGCTTTGTAAACGTTGTATAAAGGTTCATGTGCCTTGTGGCCCAACATTTTTGGGGCTCACTAGCCCTTGGCTCACTAGCCTGCTGACATTCATAATTCTTTTCCTTTTGTCATAAACCAGGTCTATTTCTATGTCTAACTATGTGTCCCTAGTCTAATGTATTGCCCTTAGACACAAGGACCTGGAGGTCTCAACAGGTGCTCCTGGGACACTCTGGCAGGTGCCCTAGACTCAGGTCCACATTTATCTGTCTGTCTGTCTGTCTGTCCATCTGTCTGCCTGTCTATGTGTGTATGTATGTTTGTATGATGTATGTATGTATGATATATGTATGTACATATGATGTATGTATGTATGATGTATGTATGTACATATGATGTATGTATGATGTATGTATATATGTATGTATGATGTCTGTATGTATGATGTATGTATGTATGTATGTATGTATGTATGTATGTATCTCTACCTATTTTAAAAACATGTATTTATGTATGTGTTTACTTATCAAATTGTGTGTGTGTGTGCCTGTACTGGCCTATTTGTACAATGTGTGTGCAGGAGCCTGCAAAGGCCAGAAGAGGGCGCCAGACTCCCTGGACCTGGAGTTACAGGTGGTTGTGAAGTGCCGTGTAAATTCTGAAAACTGTTCATTTCATTATTTTCCTGTTTAGTTTCTGTTTTGATGACCTGTGTGTTGGTGAGTGTGGGGTACTGAAGACCCACCCCACTGAACTTGGGTCCTCTGTAAGAGTAATAAGTACTCGTTACTGCTGAGTCATCTCTCAAATCCCAAAGCCGTGGTTATTATACTAGAAAGGTTAAAGATGTAGGCCGTGTCAAACAGCCAGATTCCAAACCCACCGTCCTGGGTCCTGCACCTACCCACCCTGTTTTGTTACTTCTTTACTCAAACAGTTTCAGAACCTAGGACTTCGTCTCTCTGTTTTGTGACTTTTCATCTGCTTTCACTAAGCCTGACTCAAAAGTCTCTTCTCAATGTCCAGTGTAGATCACCAATCTGGGCTTCTCTGAGCTCAGCCATCAGTAAAGCCACGCAGCATTGCAGCATGGAGGAGCATCAGTGCCTGTCCCTTCTGTCATTATCAGGAGATGGTGAAGAATTTCAGACTGGAAGGTGGGAAGGAAACATGATAACCCAGAGTGCTATTCCAGAGCCCATCTAACTCCCGGGAACAACTCTGACCTTAGTTTTAATCCTGGGATAGAGTCAAGACTGCATTCTTTGTTATGCATCAAGGTGTGTGTGTGTGCCTATGTGTTTGTGATTACACATGTGTGTGCATGTGTGCATGTGTATGAGCACACATGTGCATTTGTGTGCATGTGTGTGTGTGCACGAATGTGTCTGTGCACAGGTTTGAACACCATGTGTGAATGCACGTGTGTGAGTATTGTGTGTGTGCATGTGCGTGCATGTGTTGTGTGTCTGTATGTGTAGGGGAAACAGGCTGTTCAGGCTTTATCTGATACTAATTAACTTGTTCTAAAAATAATTATCACAATTCAAAAGTTTCTCATGTCTCAACCAACCTCCCTTCAGTAGGGAGAAGTGTGATGTACCCGTGTCTGACTTTCACACCTTGGGAAGAAGCAAAATAGAAAAATTAAAAAATCCATCCCCTCTGCTCCAAGGCCACCGTCCTCCCGACAGGTGCATCCCTGGAGCATTTGTGTTGGCTGAGCCAACACAGTTCCTTTTCCTGGAATACTTCTGCCTGCTTTTCTTTCTGACTGGATTTTGTTTCGGCAAGCCTCAGCCAAATGTCTTACATGCTCTTGGGGAATTTTTTTTTTTTTTGTACAGGTCAAATGTCCTAGACACTCTTGGGGAACAGTCTATATTGTTCCATTGTCTTTAGTATTACAGTAGTCTCCTCCACCCCACGCACAGATCACAGATGACACATTCTAATACCAGTAGTAGATTCCTGGAACCACAGATGGTGCTGAATCCTGTGTTTGCACAAACAGTACACACCCCTGTGATAAGGTTTCACTTTCACAGGAAAATGTTCTTTGTGGCTTCTCTTTGGCCCAGAAAAGTGGCCAGCCAGTATTGCTGCTGTTGTGGTGTGGGGGACATTTGTCAGTGAACTAAACTGTCCTTGGACATATGCCCTGAGATATGGCCACAGTTCATCTGACAACTGGGATATTACAGAGAGGGGTATTACCAGGTGGGTAGTGCATCCAGTATGGATACACCAGACAAAGGGGTGATGGCCTGGGCCGGATGCAGTGCGATGCTGTGAGCTGTTCTATGCTACTCAGAACAGTGTGCAATTTAGAACTAATGAATTATTCTGGAATTTTCCATTTAATGTGTGTAAGGGTGAAAAGGAACACTAAAGTGACCTGTACTTTAAACATTTTTTACTTCCTTACATTTTATTTCACGTGTGTGTGTGTGTGTGTGTGTGTGTGTGTGTGATTTTGCATATGTACATGCCCATGTGACCCAGTGCACATGTGCAGACAAGACGGACAACGTGCTAGAGTTCCTGCTCTCCTCCTACTGTGTGGCTCCAACTCAGCTTGTTAGGTTTTGATAGCAATCACCTTTACCCTCTGAACTATTTCACTGGATTCAAGGATTGCAACTTGGGGTAATCAATTTGTTAGAACTGGCTTACTAACATCATAAATAGAGAAGAAACATGCTGAGGGCTTTGAAGAAAAGTCAAGTCAATGAGACAGTGTGGGGGTTCCCTCCTTTAGGTTTTAGAAGTTGGGGGAGATCCCATGCCAAGGACTCGATGGGTAGAGCATAGCACGTGCTAGCAGTCATATTATCCTAAATCCTAGGTATGGAGGGTGGGGGAGGGTTAACAATTGGAGGTGTTAGACAAGATACAGCAAGTGTCCTCTCAGATGACACTGGGCCTGAAAAGAGACAGAGAATTCCTGAAAGGTAAAAGGGAAACCAGGCAAGGGGGCTGGGGCCATGCTTCCAGAGGATGGGAGTGATCTTAGTACCAAAGGTTGTGATGGATGTTGGCAAGTTCAGTATGAAGATACTTAGATTTTACTGTAGAGCAGGTACAGCCTCGAATCTACCCCAAACAAGGAGATAAAAGCAACGCAATGTCTCAATTTCAGCTGTTTTCAGTTATTTTAACTATCATACAAACATTTTCTTCTGGGCATCATGTGGCCATCTCGTTGCCACGTTGGAATAGAGATTGTCTTGGCCTCGTAGCCATGGTAACCAATTGAGCAGAACAACACAATGATAGCTAGGTTGATGGTAATGAGGATGTGGCTGTTGACACTAGAGGGAGGAGGGAGGAGGGGGTCACAAGGACTGTCACCTGAGACTCCTGACATTACTTATTTCTGTTTCCCCAGTTGCAAATGATCTTGGGAATTTCCGGAATATACAGGAAGTGGAAGATGAGATGAAATGGCAGGGGATCTCTGTGATGTAGCTTCCATGAGGTCAGCATCCATGACTGGGTTGGGACCTTGTGGTTATGCAGTTGCTTTGTGGTCGCCCACACTCCTTTAAGTAAGCCCTCCCTCACGATCTATGTGTAAGCCAGATAAAGTCATTGGTTTTCCAGGTTGGATGTTGGTGGGGTTGTTCCTTTGGTTTGTTATTGCTGCTCTGTGTGGGGTGAATAGATATTTGTTCGTGATTCCCCAGAACAGCTAACATAACCCTTAGTGAATTCCAAAGAC
This sequence comes from Rhabdomys pumilio, assembly GCA_030674055.1. NCBI lineage: Eukaryota > Metazoa > Chordata > Mammalia > Rodentia > Muridae > Rhabdomys > Rhabdomys pumilio. The sequence continues at coordinate 10,442,146 of JANHMN010000004.1, read as the reverse complement.
TAGTCCTTCATGGAGAACACTGTAAGTACATCCAAAACTCAGTAAGGACAGATTTTCCAAAATAAGAGACTTGAGGACACATTCAAACCATAGTGGATGAGGTCCCAAAGAGTTATGGACCAGGGAAGAAGTTACCTTTGGTTTAAGGAAGTGGCAAGGACCTTGTCCTTTCTATATCAGGCAAACCAAAGCAACTATACAAAGAAAACCCTCAGGGTTTTCTGGAAGTGACATTTTTTGGGTGTTCTTGAGTGTGGGGACCACTGTTGTGTAGCTGTGGTATAAAGTCTCTCAAGAGTCCCCACGTGTTGGAGGAGAGGTGCAGCTCAGGCCACCTGGGGCACTGTTCCTTAGTGTCTGTGAATCTCTAGCTAACAGACTCCCAGGTGCCAAGGTATCTAACTTGGGAAGTGAGTTTACATCAAAAGCGGTATTGGTGGTCATGCTCCTATTCCTCGCCCTTCCTTGCCTCCTGTGTGGAAAGCAGAAAGCCTGGATGCAGGCCTGTGCTCTATCCTCTAAAACTTCCCCCATCGACTTTTGTCACACGGGCCTCTCTTCAGAGCCCTGGCCATGCTGTTGTCAGTCCTTGATGCTGGGGCCTTGTTGGTAGCCGACATTAGAAGATGGCACCGACTGCCTTCCTGCCTCTTCAGATTTTTCTGGTAAACAGGTATTCTGCACATGCGTCTGCATGATTCTGGAGTGTGCCCCTCCCGAGTGGGCATATGCTAATGAGGTACTGTAGCCTTAGCCAATCCTTACATTGGCAACATCTGCTCATCTATATAAGCAGCACCCTCCGGCTGCATGGGGTCCCCCATAGTATTATTATTAGTTCCTGCAATAAAGGCTGATGAGAAGAATCCAACCGTGTTGTGTCTGCTTGCTGGCCAAGTTGGGCGCGACAGGGCCTGACATAACTCAGGGTCCTCACCATGCTGTTTCCTCTCTGTCTGTCCAGGCCATTAATAACTCTTTTAATAAACCCTTTAATTCCCAGTGATGTGTTTTAGTCTTCCTCTTGAACCCCATCCTTTCAGATGTCCTTAGACTATTGGGGGTATATCCTTGGAAGAGACTTAAGTATTTTCTAAGTAATCCTTTGGGTATTCTTAAGAGAAGTTTCTATAAAATGGACAAGCCTGGTCCTTTCATTCTCTGCTTCCTAGGTTGAAATGAAACTCCTGGCTCCTAAATACTCCTGCTGTAATACAATACCATCTGCTACCCTTACCAGAGGTCAAGGAAATAAAGCTATACGATTTGAACATCAACCACCCCCAAATTGAGCTACACAAACCTACTTTGTTGATCAGTAGTCTGCCTCAGGTGTTTTGTTACAGTAGTAGAAAGCTGACCAATTTACATATTCATTAGATGAGAAAAGAACACAATTCATCTCTGACAGTGCTGTCTGTCCTCTGACTTAGCTATAGACAGGAGTAAGGGTTAGTCTCAGCTATAGATAGGAATAAGGGTTATTTTCAGAAGTCCCCCATTCTCAGAGCTCAGCCTCTTATGTGGGGAAGGTCTTCATCTCCAGAGACTTATACCTACTCTTGCCCACACCTATCTCCTGAACTGTTTCTCATGCATTGCCCTCTCCCAGATTCTAGGAGACCAGAAGATTGACTATTTTTAGTCAGACCCTCTGCAGAGGGAATAATTCTAGATTTTGCTAATGAGAAAGAAGTAAGGAGAGAGGGAGAGAGGGAGAAAGGGAAAGAGAGAGGGAGGGAGGGAGGGAGGGAAGAAGGGAGAGAAAGAGAGAGAGAGAGAAAGAGGGAGAGAGAGAGAGAGAGAGAGAGAGAGAGAGAGAGAGAGAGAGAGAGCTGATAAGCAGCCAACACTGCAGGATTTAAAAACAGCATTATGATCTGATTATCCACAAGGAGGATGGAAAGGATTCTTCTGAAGAGGAATGAGAGGGAACAAGAAACCAGCATGCACACTTTTCTGTAAGATCAGTGGGCAAGCCAGGCATGATGGTGCATGCCCGTAACCTCAGCATTTGGGAGGTAGAGGCAGGAATATAGGGGGTGGTGTTCAGGCTGATGCTACAACAGTGCTGCTGTGGGACTGGGCTATGTGAGGCTGTCTCAGAATAATACATAAATAAGAGAATCAGTAAAATTAATCACATTGATGCTAACATGAGAAACACAAAAGGAAGCAGTAAAGTCTATGTCAACCAGTTACAGAGAAAACCGTAAAGCTTCTCCAAGACATAACTGGAGATGAAAGATGGAGAAGAGTCAAGAGTAGAGAGACAGAGGTAGCTAGCTGGCTTCTCAGTACTTAGCCATCCCATCCCTGTGCAGAGCCCTGGAGACCACTGACCCCAGCTCCACACTCCATGATGGGAATCGGGAAGGAATGATCAGAGTATTGTTGTTAAACAATGGAAAGTCAAATTCTCCCTGGCTGTCACCCATTAAAGGGCACAAGTGAGCTCACTGTGGCCAGTCATGGCCAGTCCATAAAATAAGGCTAATTACTGCATCCATGAGAAGGAAAGAGTTCTGCAGTCCATGTGCCAGCCACAGCATGCTCTCGACTAGAGAGAAGATAGCGCTAAAAGGCAAATCCCAGAAGAGAACCCATAGATTTGCCCTACTTGAATATTCATGATATGCAAAACAGAACTGTGTACTATCCACGGATGTAAATGTATGTTGAGATACGACCAAGAGATGCGTGGAGGTGCAAATTATTGAATTCCGGATAGGAGTTGCTTCTGGGGATGGCGGTCAAAGACAGGGGTAGTGTGCAAAGAAAGGTCCTCATGAACTTTCTCATGGTTTAGATCCTCGGTGTACTGGATGTCTACTACAGAGCTCTTCTGCCTACTTTTGTAAATACGAGTTTTAATTGGTTGATGAGATGATGTCCCAGTTGGTGAAGCACCTCGCCTTGCAACGATGAGAACCTGAGTCTGGAGACGGATGATGGAGAAGAGTCAGGATGATGCCCAGGACCTTGTAAAAAGCCAGGCTCAGAGCTGTGCACTTGGATACAGCAGCACCACGGGAAGTAGAGACGGGTGGATCCATGGCTACTCATTATTTAGCTAGCCCTAGCCTGTCTGTTATAGATCCGGGCTGGTGAGAGATGCCTTTTCAAATAAAAGATGGAAGGTGTCTAAGGAATGACACTTGAGGTTGTCTTTTAATCTCCACATGCACACATGTGCGTGTCTGCACCCACATACATGTGCTTCTACACATAAACACACACACACATACACACACAGTCACACACACACACACACACACACACACACACACACACACATTCAAAATTCAAAAGCCTTAAAACCAAAAAGCATATCCCAGGAAAGAACTCGTACCGGTTTCTCTAATCCATTCACGGACTGTGCACTGCTGTTTGAGCAGGGGAAGGTGATCCCAGGCCTTGTCTGATGGATGCTGACGCCCAGGCCAGGAGTTATTTACTGAAAAATGTCGCTTGTTACAGACAAGGTCAAGACTAGAATCCAGGCCTCTCTTTGCATAGAATTCTTTCTCTATGATTTATGAGCTTTGTAGGCTGGAGTTTCTATTTATTGAATTTTGTAAACAGGAGAGATGACCTTCCAAATACAAGCAGGAAATAGGCACATGTAGCCTGCATCCTTGAGGGCCAAGAAGAAACCTACCTAGCCCCATCTCTTCCTCCGGGGACAGCAGACAAAAACCACTGATGTTTTGGTTCAAACATGACAAGGCAGGCACAGGGAACGACACTGGGGTTTAACAGAAACCACGGTTCTGAGATTCTACAAGGGTTGGATTTGAGCTTTGAGTCTGCGCCCTGTGAACTCAACAAACTTGTGCACGCTGGTGACATCTCCACGTGGTGTTTTTCTGGGTGTGTGGGAAGGAGAGTAGACAAGGGACTCTGCAATGTAAATTTCAGACTCTGAAAAGTTTGATCTCAGAAATTGACACACAGGTCACAGTGCTTTCGAGGACTGGGGCATTAAGGCTGGAAACATGCATTTGTTAAAAAAAGAAAAAAAAAAAAGGTCCCCCAAAGTTGATGTAGCCAAGGTGATAAGCATCCCTTCCGGCCTTTGCCAGGGAGCTTGGGGCTGCTTTTTCTAGGAAAGTCTATTTAGACTCTGACACAGATTTCATTTCTTTTTAAGGCAACAAGGGTGATAAAGTATCTTAGTGTAAAATCAATAGAAAGCAGTTTAGTGGCTTCTGAAAGTCTTCCAAGAGGCCTTTACTCCCCATCCTCTCGGCATGAGAGATCAAAGAAGTTACTGGCTTCCTTGTGTGTTTTAGTTATTTGCTACGTAAATCACGGAGGAACATTTAGGAGGCCATTTAGAATGGAGAAGGGTTCTTCTCTAGTTCCAGCACCCTCACCTCCTCCATAAAGGATGGAAGGAGAAAAGACCCTCTCATTAAACTAGGTGACAGGCCAGAGGACTTCGGGAGGGGTTATTTTTCTTAAGTACTATGTTGTGGGTGTTTCCTATATTCTGGAAGAAAAGCAAAGAAACAAATGGGCTTTCATTTTCTCCCTGGAAGCTTTGCCTTCCATCTGTCAGGTACGAGGACTGAAACGCTGTATTAGCAGACTCAAAAATCATTGGGTGTCCACATGTATAGTATAAAATAATGTAGCAACTAGAATGGTCATGGGTGGTGTGGTCACTGTCATTGCTGCAAAGGAGATAGGGTGCAGAGGGTGTGGGGGTGGGGGGTGGGGAGGATGGAGAGGTGGCTTTGGTCATGGTAAATGCCTGGCACATACCTTGGCATTCGAATTCATGCCTTCGAAAGCCTGAAGGCTGTGTAGGAATCCCATTAGCAAACCGCTGGTCAGAGCAGTTTGATCATTCACAATGGTTTCTTGCCACTACCTCCCCACCCCTTCCATAGCCATCTTCCTCTGATGTGGTCTCACTATGTAGCTCATGCAGGTCTGAGATATACAATCTTTCTACTTCAGCCTCCCTAACATTGGGATTACCCCTGCGCTGGTTCTCACAATACTTAGGTACCTTGGTAGGATGCTATTCCCGTGCCTGAATGGAGCCAAAGATCTTTGTGGCAACTTGTTTTAGTCTATGATACATACTCACCCTTGGTACCTGTGGGAATGGGTTCTACGGAACCCCCGCAGATGCCAAAGTCCTCAGATGAGTGTCTTATCTGAGGTGATACAGGACTTGCATACAGTCCATATGTAACCCCTAGGATCCCTTTAAAGCCTTGCTAAGGAGACCCCATGACAAAAGCAGCTTATAAAATAAGCACCATAGTTTCAGAGGGTTAGTCCATTATTATCTTGGAGGGGAGCATGGCGGCAGGAGGGCAGGCACAGTGCTGGAGCAGCAGCTGACAGCTCATATCTGATCCACAAATTGCAGGCAGAGCTCAGGACTGGGCTTGGTGAGGGCTTTTGAAACCTCAAAGCCTACCCCCAGTGACACACCTTCTTCAACAAAGCCAAACCTCCTAATTCTTCCTAAACAGCCCACCAACTGGGAACCAAACATCCAAGTCTATGAGCCCACATGGGTCATTCTGTACTTAAAACCACTGCGTCTTTAGATCATTTGTTGGCGGTTCACAACGCTTATATGGTTTGAATGCATTACTATCAACTGTTCTAGTTTGTAGCTTTTGACAAGAGGGCTGGGGCAGATGGCTCAGTGCGTAAAGCTGTTGGTTTGAGCTGTGATAGCACAGAGACATGAATTAGATCCTCAAAAGTCCTATAAAAGAAGCCAGGTAGGGTGGCAGACATTTATAATCCCAGTGTTGGGGAGGTTGAGACAAGGGAAACCCAGGCTTTACTGGCTAGTTCATCTAGCTTACTTGGTGAGCTTTAGGCCAGTTCAGCAGTGAGGATTTCTGTCCCCCACTCAAAAGAGTGATGGCATCTAAGGGATAGAAGGGATAGCACCTAAGGGATCCTCTGACTCACACATGTATGTGCGTATGTACGTGCATGCACATATACATACATGACACAAGTACACACATACACACACAGACACACAGACACACAGACACACACACACAGCGGCAAGAAAAATTCTGTACCTGTTCTGTGTAAAGACCATTGTTTTGTTGTTGAGTATCTGTGATCTGTGGTTGGTGGTAGGGTAAAGCACAGACACACAACATCAGGTACAAAAGACCACCTCTGTGAACGCAGGATTGCATATGACTTCCGGTGGAATGTTCTAGAGCTGTTGTGACCTACCACTCCCTCTTCCCGCCCTCCAACATGATGAATAGCTAGCAGCTCCTTTTCTGTAGTCAGTGGACAGAGACTCTATGAGTAATAAGAATGAACATGACTTAGAATGAATTTTTAAGACACAGCTCTTATCTGGTTTTGGTTGGTTGGTTTCTGCAACTCTCGCCAACCCATGCTAGCAGACATGTCCTCAGTGTACACTGAGAACCGGGCAATACGCTGAATGGATGGATCTTTTTACAATGATCTCTTGAGACGGACTAGCAATTACTCCTTTTACTAAGGAAGCGTTGTGTGCCATGGAGACTCTGAGCAGTTGGCCCAAGGTCACAGAGGGGGCCAGTGGTGAAGCTGCAAGTCCATTCTGACAATCTGTCTGCCATGAAAACCATCGTACCGGGTGAGCCACTTAGGGAGGCCTGAGTGTTGTACATGGGGGAGAAGAAAGACCACTTCCCAACAGCAACCTTTGGCCACTCCTTCACCCATCTCTGCAAACAAAGTGCGAGGTTAATAAAGTCAGTAACCTCTGAGCAAGAGGCACAAGCCTGGCTGGGTGGGGCTTTTGTGACCCGTGGAGAAGCAACCTGACAGTCTTCCTAGGGGCAACTCGGAAGAGAAATAACGAGATCATAAGGGGGACCTCAGAGCAGCTGAGTTTGGTGGAGCATGACTGTAATCTCGGGACTCGGGAGTAGTGGCGGGACGATCAGGAGTTCGAGATCACCCTGAGTTACATATCAAATTCAAGGCCAACCTGGGCTACACCTAACCCTGTCTTAAAATGAGAACATCAATAACAAATTAAAGTCATGAAGCTATCTGTGGGGAAAGGTGAACCCAGTGTTCAGTTTGGTCCCAAGTTTACTCCACACAACTCTAAGGCAGGCTAGAAGCTAAGACCCTTCCTTGTGTGTATCTGAGTGTGTGCGGCAGACAGATAGAGCTGAGCATAATGATAGAAGTCAGACCAGACCGCGGCTAGCTTAAAACATCTATAGCAGTGCTTTCCCTCTCATTGATACTGACAGAATGTCAGACACCTACTCAAGCCACTTTTGCTAGTCTTTAGCTAATAGATTCCCAGGTTCCAGGATCTCTCACCTGGGAATATGCTACTGGGTACTGGTGGTTATTCATCCTTTTCCCCAACCCTTCCCTGCCCCCAAATCAGAAATCAGGGAGTCCGGCTATAGGCTTGAGTTGTGAAACTTCATAGCTCGCAGAGACCTATAAAAAGAGACCCCTAGCCCTGCCTCTTGGGCCTGAATTCTTCTTAGAGCCCTGGCTGTGGTGTTGTGTGTCTGTCTGTCTGTCTGTGCATAGAACTAGTAGTTTTTCTAATAAACTTCTTACCTCTAACGGTCTGTCTCAGTGTCCCTTTGAGCCTGCACCTGAGATCCTTCATCAGGGTGACACATGGGCAACACGGGACACTCTCTGGAAGGTCTCAGAGAACTGTAAATGGCCTGGGTGTCTAGGAAGTTTGGATGACAATAGATTGGAAGTCAACAAGTGTTCCCTGAACATGCTCAATTCTTCCTCTACATAGAGACATTTTTTGCTGATATAAATACATTCCTAGGGAATTACCCAAACCCTTCCTGAAGTTCTTTGCATTTTTATCTTATAATATCACTTTCTAATATAAAAAAAAAAGTGCTTCAAAAGTTAAACTCCACCCTTGAATTTAACGTAACAGGGTCTTTCCATTTCCAGGCAAAAAGAAAGACAGTAGCATATTTTGAATTTCACCAGAAGCCTCCACTTCTGCATTGCTTTGTAATTATACTTATATGTATATGTATATACACACACATATATATATACACATATATACATATTTACATACACACATATATACATACACACATATATTCATATATCCATATACTTATATACATACACAGACATATACACACATATATACATATTTTCATACATGCACATATATGCATATATGTACATATTTACATACACACCTACATACATATATAGACATACCTATATACATATATACACATATATACATTATGCACATATATACATATATACACACATATAAACATATTTACATACATCACACATACATATATGCATACATTTACATACACACACATATATACACACCTATACACACATATATGATGTGTATATATACATACATAACCCACATACAAACCCTACACTCCACATCCTTGTTTGCTCAAGGGACCTGCTTTATCCCTTTTCCTACTTTTGGAGACTTAAAAAAGAAGCTCAGCCCCAATCCCAAAGTTTGCATTTTGTCTACACCTTTTCTGAGGTCTCCTGGAAAATCCATGAAGGAAGATGACACCCATCCCCAAACCCAACTCAGAAATCTCTACTGAAGACATTATTTAAACCAAAGAAAAACTTGGATGACACATTCTCCAAATTATTCTCCTTATAATGAGATTTTTCTCTTCAAACTTCTGATTTCAACTGGGGCTCCTCAAAAGGTCATGAACTCCTTTCAAAACTCTGAAAAGCCCATTTTAAAATTGTTTGGGTAAAATATCTGCATCTCACAGCGTCAGAAAAATAATGATTTCTTTGCTGGCTGAGTCTGATTGCGTGTGTTTTCAGACCCATTCTTGGAGAACTGATTCATTATCTTAATAGGCAACCAAACGTATGGAGATGAGCAGAGACTTACAATTAATTGTCTTATTAATGATGCCTGGGCTGTCCTTTCATTTAACTGGTCAGCTCATAATCAGATTCCATATTTGATTTATCACTTTCAGGAGCAGTTGTCATCTATGTAACTCTTGATTTTCTCACAGCTAATGTGAGAGACTCTCAGAGTCTCTGAGATTGGGCAAGTGGATGGTGCTCACACTAAGAGGGAAATGAGTGTTATGTGACCTGACATAATCTTGTGATTTGATTTGTTTACTACCAAATCAATGCTGTAAGGGTGAGATAGTTTCCACAGCTGAATGCGGCTGGGGCAGCGGCACTATTAGATGTGAAAGAGGACCCTATTCATGGAATGGAGGTCACTTGGTTTGGTTTGCTTTGCTCTTTTCAAGACAGGGTTTCTCTATTCAGTCCTGACTGACCTGGTACCTCGCTCTGCACACCATTCTGGCCTCAAACTCAGAGATCTGGCTGCCTCTGCCTCTGCCTCTGGAGTGCTGGGATGAAAGACACATGCCACCATACCCGGTAGAGGTTACTTTTTAATGAGGTGGAATAATTTCCCAAGCATAGCAATGAAGCACTGAATGCATGAGAGGAAGAAGAGGGACTGGTCCATCCTACATGCCTGGTTCACTTCGGGAGTAGCTAATCTTAAAGGTTACAGGTCAGGAGAAAACACCATACTATAGTCACTGCAGGGCAGGGGCAGGGGCAGGGGCAGGGGCAGGGGCAGGGGCAGGGGCAGAGCACTGCCAGGACCTCAGGTCAAGGCAAAATCTTGAAAGTTTAAGAGGAGTTTGGCAAACATCCTGTGTCTTTCTAGAGAAGTCCATTTCAAACATTACTCAACGCAACAAGGAAAAAAATCAATATTCTTTGATGTAGACTCATGTGTGTTTGAGTGTGTGCACACGGAGGCCAGAGGACATTACCAACCAGTGGTGGTACTATTGGGAAGGAATAGCACCTTTTGGAGGTGGGACTAGTGAGGGCGCTGTATATCACTGGTTGATACCCCTCCTCTTTGTTTTATTTGTTTGAGATGTCCTTCTGGGGTTCTCCAGTTAGGTTAGGCTGGCTGGACAGGAAGCCCCAGGGATCCACAGGTGTCTGCTTCTCTCAGTGTGTGTAGTTCTATCCTCGATTTTCTTTTCCCATGGCTTCTGAGGGTCAAATTCAGGCCTTCACACTTGCATGGAAAACCCTTTGCTGACTGAGCCAACTCCGGATCCTGAGGTAGCCTTTGAAAGGCTTCTGCTGCCATCCCTAGATTGTTTGTTCATGACTGCAGGCTTCAAACGCTTCTGCGACGTGCCCACAGTACAGGTGACAACTTCCTTGTGTAGACATCCACTCACGTTGTTTGTGACAAAGCACTTGGAAAAGGGCAGTGAGACACAGGCCGTAGAGCTCAATTAAAGATGAATAAGTGTGCTTTAGAAATGTCAAAGATGGCCCAAGGTCACCCAACCAGCTACAAGTTTCTACTCCTCTTCAGCCGGCCGATGATACATAATACATGAAACATTTTGTAAGTAGGCACTGTGGTTTGGAGACGTGATTCCAGAGTTCGTGTGTTAAAGTCTTAGTCCCTGTGGTGGTACTATTGGGAATGGAGAGCACCTTTTGGAAGTGGGACTAGCAAGGGTGCTGTAGATCACTGATTACATATTCCAAGAGTTGATTTGGGGGAGGGGGTTAATGTTTGGTTTTCCCTTTGCTCTCTGGCTTCTGGTATCCATGACTTAACTCTAATACAAGCTCCATTACTGCAAAGGAAAAGAGCCATCTGATCACAAACTGGAAACTTCTGAGCTGTGAGCCAAAATGAACCTTTTATCATTATAACTTAATGATCTCAGGTATTTTGTTATAGTAGCAGGAAGCTGACTGTGCTGTAAGTATGTTTCTTTTGTGTCATCCTGACAAAACGCCTAATATAAAATTTCTTAGGATGAGAAAGGTTTGCTTGGCTCATGGTGTCAGATGGTTTAGTTTGTTGTGGTAGGAAGGGTAGGGTGGCCAACACAACTGGCCTCAAGGCAGACAGGAAGCAGAGAGTGGAGCAGTAACAGGAAAAGGTCAGGGCAAGATCTGGTACCCACAGATATGTTCCAGTGACTTCTTCCAACAGGCTCCACCTTTCCCAGTTCCACCCCTTCCCAATTCATCAATCAAAGAAACTATTGATTAGCTTAGAGCCCTGATGATCTTATTGACTTTGGAAACTCCCTCATGGACACCTCCAGAGGTATATTTCACCAGACTCTCAACACAAACCAGTTGACGGTCAAGATCAATCATCAGGGTGCCCCTACCCCTGCCTACACCTATGCTGATCTTTGTTCCTGCCACTCAGAGCTGGGCAAGCCTAGCAACGCAGTACTGTGGATGCCACGAGTAGCGCCCCCTTCAGTCATGCATGTATATGATACCTTAGTCTTCATTGACTTCTGCTGGTCTGACATTCCAAGCTGCCAATACTGAAGTTGAGAAGTAGGTAAAAGGACAGGGGTTTGTTTGTGTTGGATAGCCTGGGTTCTTGAAATACAAAGTGTACATGTGACTAGCCCCACTCCCGTCTTCTAAAGGAGGTTTGCAATGGAGCTTGCAATGGCTGTGTAACATAACCTGGTTCTTCATGGTGAGCAGGTGTTTGTGCACATTGGTAGATTATTACAAACTCCATGCAAGCCTCTTTGTGAATATCTCAGATACAGACCACACACTTGTAACCTTCAGAAATATGTTCATGAGACCCTGGTTGAACTGTTAGAACATGGACTGACCCTCCCTCCCTCCCTTCTTCCCTCCTTCCCTCTCTCTCTCTCTCTCCTTTCTTCTTTCCCTTCCTCATTCTATCCCTTCCTCTCTTTCTCTGGGATAGAGAGTTGATAAGAAACCTGCTGTGCCTTGTGTAGCTGCAAAGTAATTTTATGGTCCAACCCAACACCTCGGGCCAGCCTCACCCCTCTGGAAACTTCTAAAGATCTAAAGACCTCCTTAGTCCTCCCCAATGGATGGATCTGTCTCGTTCTTTAGAGTCTCCATCATGCCATATACACATGGGACTCTCTCTCCTAATTCAGCCTTGCTTGGGACTTAAGGGGAGCTCTTGACCTGCTCCTGTCAAGGCCTGTCTTAAACGTGGGGCTTTCTTACAATGAGGCTTCTGCTTTGCTCCATTCTAAGGCTCTCCCACTTCAAGGCCAGTGGCTTCGAGGCTTGCTTTCCTGATAAAACTCATCCCAAGGGCTCATTGTGTTAGCTCCTCCTCAAAACCCTGCCAATCCTTGCACTGGGGACACAATATTCTGTAATGAACTGGGGTGGCAGTAATGGCCTCGATGGCCTCTGCCGTGAACTCTGATTTTGGGGGGCTGCCATGGTAGATGACCGTCACTTCAGTTTACTGCTTTGTCATCAGCCGAAATCACTCTGGGCAATGGCAGGGCCATCTGTAAAGATGAGACTGGGAGGTTTTCTAACCTTTCAACACATACTTTTTTTTTCTCTCATGAAAAAAGAAAGGATCAGAAGAGATTAGAAATCATAACCCACAGGCTGGAAATGGAGACACACATAAGAGCTCGAAGCTGCAGTCTCGGAGAGCAGAGAGCTTTGTCTCAGATAACCAACACGTCATCTCCAAAAGTCTAAACTGATCTCACTTATATCCAAACCCTCTGCCAGAATGAGGTGTGGGGAGGGTCTAGTGAGGAGCACAATGGCTCAATGTCTCCTGACACATCAGCAGATACGGAGAGCAAGACAGAGCCAGGTGCCTGTTGATAATACTGATCTTTCTGAAAAACACAAACCGAAGACTTCTGTCCTCTCTTTGAGGTTGAACTTGCCTAGATCCTTATGATTATGTGTGTGTGTGGGGGGGGGGCACACACTCATATGTCCCAGGAAAGAGCTGACTGACTGCATATCCACAAATCACCGCCATTGGAAGAAGGCTCATTTTCACACACCCGTCTCATAAATCACGCCGGGAACACATTCTGTCTTTGCCATTTGGAAAACTTGCTTAATTTGTAGCTGTTTCGTTTGTCCTTGGGGGCAGCAGACGTGTAAGATAGATAGTGGGCTTCAACTTTATCGTCTCATGGAAGAAAGCTCAAGAATTTTTAGAAATATTGGCAGGCAGTAGACCCTACATTGTAAAACTCCCTTTGAAGAAGGAGGAGGCTATACTCAAACTTGTCTGGGTCAGCTGCCTACACTTGTGAACAGCGTGGCTTCTTGGGAGGGCGTTACATGTGATATGCACCTGAAGCCCCAATCTCGTTAGAGCTCATGAGTCACTTGGCTCTAGAGAGTGGAGATGGGAAAGAACATCTTCCTTCGAACCCTAATTTGAACCCAGACCTTCCTGTCAAGTAAACCCATGTGCCTTGATGAACAGTCACTGTGGTGGCCAGTTTTATGTCAACTTGACACCGCTACTGTCATTTTGGCAGAAGGCACCTCAATTAAGATGCCTCCACCAGATTAGCCTGTGGACAAGTCTGTGGAACATTGTCTTTATCAGTGATTGATGTGGGAGGGGCCTAGGTCACACTGGGTGGTGCCATCGCTTTGCTGGTGGCCCTGGGTGGTATGAGAAAGCAGGCCAAGCAAATCATGAGGAGCAAGGCAGTAAGCAGCATTCCTTCATCCTCTATTTCAGATTCTGCCTCCAGGTTTCTGCCTTGAGTTCCTTCCCTGACTTCCTTTGGTGATGGACTGTGATGAAGAAATGTAAATGAGATAAAGTCTTTCTCCCCTAAGTTGCTTTTGGGGCAGGTGTTTTATCAGAGCATAGAAAACTATTTGAGACAGTCACTGTAATCCACTGACAACAGAGAAAGCGTGTTTGGGTATCCCCTTTATTAACACAGAACCAATTTCTTTTCCAACGTGGCAGAAATCCATGTGTGTTTTGACTATTTTTAATATTTTTCTGCTACTCACAGGAGTATACAAATTAATGATTTCTTAGTGTTAAAAACATATACAGAGAAAGGAGGAACAGGGAGCCTGAACAGGTCATGGCCATCTCCTATAATCAGACAAGACTTCCAGTGGAGGGATTGGGACACCAATCCAGTCTCAAAACCTTTGACCTACAATTTATCCTGCCTACAAGGTGTGCTGGGGTAAAAGTGGTACAGAAATGGGGGGGCAGGGAAAGTGGGCAACCCAATGACTAGTCTAGCTTGAGATTCATGCCATGCGAGGAAGCCCACTGCTGACATTGCCTGGAAGGCCTGAAACCAGAGGCAGCATCACCCAGACACCTAGGATACAACCAAACACAACCAGCAAAAACAAACAAGCAAACAAATGAAGGAACAGACAAATGAACCAAGCAAATACAGGGGCCAGGGAGATGGGTTCTTCTCACTGTACAAGACTAAGAACTTGACTTCAATCCCTAGCTTCCACAAGGGAAAGTCTGGGTTCAGTAGCTTGTACTTATGACCCCTTATGATCCTGGCACTGGAGGTTGGGTGCAGTGAGTGGATTGTGCTTATGATCTTCGAACTGGAGGGCAGAGACTGGAAAATCCTTGGAGTTAGATGGTGGGCCAGGCTGGCATGGTCATTAGTTCCAGGTTCTGTGAGGGACTCTGTCTCAAAAAATAATGTGGAAAGGGATTGAGGAAGACACTTGCTTTGACCTCTGGTTTCAACCAAACATACACACACCACCACCACCACCACCACCACCACCACCACCACCACCACCACCACCACCACCACCACCTCTCCACCACCATCATTATTACCAGAACAAAATCAAAATGAAAACATCTGCTCTCACTTAAGAAGTCATAGTGCCAGCATCTTCTAAATCATCAGAAAAGCAGAGTGGCCTGAGGTTTCTGTATGACTGTTTCCTTAAAAGGGAGGGATCTCTCCTCTCTCTCTCTCTCTCTCTCTCTCTCTCTCTCTCTCTCTCTCTCTCCTTATTGTTTCCATGGTCCAACCACCTAGCCCAAGAGCTCTCCCTGTGGCCAATGTGGGTGGACATCAGTGCTCACAGTCCTTCACCAAGGCAGGCACCTGCACAGTCCATTTGGGTTCAGCCTTTCTATCTACAGAACAACAAATAGTGTGTTGTGGGGAGCCGACAGAAGGTGGCTATCATCCTTGCAGCCATCTTGAGCCATATATCCTGATAAAAGACCTGTTTACAATAGCCTACAACAGCTGAGCACACACTGATAACATCTTGTTTTAGATACCCAGGATTTTACCTTGGGTGTGTGAGACTTAAAGGTGTGTTTAGAGCTGAGACTTGAGGGCGTGACTGAAGGTGTGATTTAGAGATAAACCTAAGGGTTTAGAGATAAACTTAAGGGTGTGACTTAAGGGCGTGACTTAGAGGCGTGGCTTAAAGGTGAGACATATAAAAGGCTAGAGGCAGACAGAAGAAATTATTAGGTATTAGGCATTAGGTAGAAGACACTTGGACTAGAGAACTCAGAAGAAGAATTAACAGGCATTAGACATTAGGCATTAGGCATTAGGTATTAGGTATTAGGCACTTAGCACTTGGAGAAAGAACTTGGAAGTGAAAAGGAGACTAGCAACTGGAACTAGGACTAGGGACTAGGAACTAGGGACTAGGAACTCAAGAATTGGGACTTAGACTAAGAAGAGAGACTGAAGAATAAACGGGATCAAATCACACTCTGTCTGGTCTCCATTCTTCACGTCCATCCTAAGTCTTTCTCTTGCTGAACCCTGACCCAAGGACTGGGGCAGCTTGGGGCAGTGCAGGCTCTAACAGTTTAGCCCCCAAGGCTTTTGGCAGTGCGGGTTCCAACACTGACAGAGTGGTCCCCGACATTTTGACCCCCAAGCATGGGGCAGCTCAGGCCACAACATTTTTGGCACCCAACATGGGGCAGCTTGGGCCACAACAGTGTGTGTGCGTGTATGTGTGCATATGTCATTTGGAAAGAAGATGACAGTGGGCACCCCACTCAACAGCACTGGCACCCAGCATGCAAGTCAGACCTTTTGGCATTTACTTTAAAAAGCAACATCAACATATGGTCTCCTAAAAAGCCAACACAAAGCCAAAGTATAGACGCGATCCAGGTAGCTTGCTGAAGGGGCTAATAAAGTGAATTAACATCATATTTTTACTTAGCCACTCTTCCACAATCAGTAAATACCTCTATTATACATAAAAGTGCATTAGTCTTCTCTGTCCCAGTGCTGTGGAAATTCCCATAGAGACAGAAGGGTCAGGGAAAGATAGACACACCAGGGATGGGTGAGGATCCACTCATCTAATTGTCACTGTGGCTCAAAAGTGATGAGTTGTTATGCAGTTACGGGGCCAGCAAGATGACTCAGTGGGAAAAGACAATTGCTGCACAAGCCTGGTGACCTGAACATGAGCCCTAGAACCTATGTAAGGCTAGAAGGAGAGAAGTGACCCAGTGGGGTTATCTTCTGACCTCCACATGTGTGCCTTGAAATGGACACACACACGCACACACATGCACACACACACACACACACACACACACACACACACACACTAAAGTCATTTGTCTTAAATGCATTCATCTCATAGGTAAGTGGGCTTAAAATTAACAAAATCTGTAAGAGTAGAGCTAGACCTCACCTTGAAAAATAAAAGAGAAATTCTGTAAATGAATTATTTTATGTTTAACAAATGTGATAGTTCTAATGGCTATTGGGTGTTAATTCTTAGCCAACACAAAAGTAAGTCAAATGAGGTTTTTCAAATAAAAGTTGGTTATTCTCCCCCATCACATCCTCAAACCTGCCTTCCAACCTTCTATCACATCCGATGCACTTTGTGCAGATAAGCACATCTCACAAACATCTATCTGGGGACTTTATAAACCAAGTCATGGGTCTCTCTGTTTATACTTAGTCATCTTTATTGAGCAGTAATTTTAGACTCATCCCAAAGTTGCAATGGTTATATAATATGGCAAATTCCCATCTAATTTTTAATTCTATATGTCAAAAAATTAAGACATTAACATGAGTGTTACTATTAATTAAGACTTTATTCAGAGTTCCTCTTTTTCTTTACCCTGTAAATGTCCCTCTATTGTCCCAAGGTCTAGCCTAGGACTCCGCATTACTCTGAGAATCCACTGTCTTTTCTCAGCATCCTCTTTGGCAATGCTGTCTGGACCGACTCTGCCAGCTCATCCTTTGTCAGTGGCTCGCCAGGAGCTCCGTGCGCATTGTTCTCTACATAATTTATATTGACTTGGTGGAGTCATATGTCAGCTGCAGTCCTTGCGGTTCTGCAGAGCAAGAGAACGACAGGGAAAAGCTGATGTTTCAGATGAGGAAGGGCATGGGAGTGGAGTTTGATGCAATGGTTAACATTAGAGTGATTCTCAGTCCGTTCATTCACAGCTCTCTCTGTTTTCTGTTGCTGTGGTAAAAACACTCTGACTCTTTGAAGGAAGTTGGGGCAGAAACCCAAATGGGAATTCAAAGCAGAAAGAATGGAAGAACTGCTTACTAGCTTTGCTCTCTGGTTCATGGTCACAGACTCCTGGTTCTCTGGCTTTCTTATGCAGCCCAGGATCGTCTGAAGGGCTTCGGGTGCCCTAGGGAATAGTGCCGCCCACAGTGAACGGAGCTCTCCTACATCTATTAACAATCATGATAATCCCTCACAGACATGGCTACAAACAAACCTGGTAAAGGCCATTATTTAATTGAGACTTCTTTTTTTCAAGTGATTTTAGGTATAGTGAGTAGACTAGGCACTAGCATAGTCTTTACTTGTTAAAATAGTAAGACAATCATCTGAGGCTTAGGAAAGAGCTATCCCCAGAGAACTCCTCTTCCCCACGGCATCAACCAAAGGATAAATTCCTGGTCAGCAGGGGGCACCCTAGAGTCTTTAGGACAAGCCTGTGTGAAGTGGGTAGACTGTTCTGTCACACGGGATGGCAGGTGTTGTTCTAGTGGTAAGCAGGAAGGAGAGTCATCTTACAAGTGTTCAGTTTGTTAAGTTTCTTTCTCTCTCTCTTTCTTTCTTTCTTTCTGTAAAATGATGTAAAGTTGTAAGTTTTCTTCCATTCAGCCTTCCAAGAAACCTCAGTGTCTCAAAGCACCAGGGCCCGTTATCATGACATTTACTTCTTCCCAGGCCACGGTCCTAGTAGTATTATTTATGGTCTTTGGTGTTGTGCTTATTTTCAGAAAATCAAACTGAATCAAATAAAAATAGTATTGCTATTTTGCGATGCTGGAATGAAACAAGCAGTTTTGTGAATATTAGGCAAGAGTTTTCTCACTGGGATATATCCTAAGATTCCCCCCTAAACTGACCTTTAAACAAGAAAAAAAAAAAGTAAGTTTTCAAATATACTAACTGAGCGGACAGTTGACTTCATCAAGGCTGTCCGATCTTTTAATATTGTAGTACTGTGTTGTCACCTATAAATACGTTAGGCCACGTTCATAGCTACCTTAAGACCTGTATCATCCAGATGCAGTAGGTTGGCCACACCCGTGTCTAGATAGAAAATGAAAATTTCCAGTTCTCTGAACCATCTTTCGATGTTCATCGTTGATGTGATGTTCAAAAGACACACATGCACACATACAGGGAAACACTCATGCATATAAAGTAAAAGTAAATCTCAAAAAATGACATGAGGTATTGTTGTTCTGTTTTTGCTTTTCTTTTCTTTTTTTCTCTTTCTTTCCTTCTTTCTTTCTTTCTTTCTTTCTTTCTTTCTTTTTGTAGAAACTGAGATTAGGAATTTGATGATTATATGAAGCTTACTAGGCAAGTGGCAGGTGTGTCCACATGGACTAAGTGGGAACTGGATTTCTGCATGGGTAAGATAACAGCTCCAGAGCACATTACCAGATTAGACTGTGTACCCAAGATGGCACTTGTACTGGCTGGTTTTGTGTGTCAACTTGACACAAACTGGAGTTATCATAGAGATAGGAGCCTCTATTGAGGAAATGCCTCCATGAGATCCAGCTGTAAGGCATTTTCTCAATTAGTGATCAAGGGGGGCGAGCCCATTGTGGGTGGTGCCATCCCTGGGCTGGTAGTCCTGGGTTCTATAAGAAAGCAAGCTGAGCAAGGCAGAGGAAGCAAGCCAGTAAGTAACATCCCTCCATGGCCTCTGCATCAGCTCCTGCTTCCTGACCTGCTTGAGTTCTAGTCCTGACTTCCTTTGGTGATGAACAGCAGTGTGGAAGTGTAAGCTGAATAAACCCTTTCCTCCCCAACTTGCTTCTTGGTCATGATGTTTTGTGCAAGATTAGAAACCCTGACTAAGATAGCACTCAAGGAGCACACAGATGGCTAGATATTTCGATGTCTTTAGTTTTTGAGACAAGATCTATTAATGTGGCCCAAGCTGGCTTTGAATCCACTATGGAGTCCAGACTAGTCTTGAACTTGCAATTCTCCTGCCTCCTCGTTTGAGAGCTGGGATTATATGTATGTACCGCCATATCTGGCCCATACGTTTGAGTCTATAAGACTTAAAATTGAGTAAAGTTCACCGTTCATTTCCACAGTGCTATAGTTGGACCTTGAATGTCCCTTAAAGGTTCCTCATTAAATGCTTAGCTTGTGGCACTACTGAAAGATGGTGGAGCCTTAGGAGGCATGGTCTAGGGGGAAGGTCCTATGTCACTGGGGATGTGCCTTTGAAGGTACTGTGGGACCCAGACCCTCTTATTCTTTCTCTCTTTTTTTATTGTGTATATGTGTGTATTCATGAGCATGTTCAGGTATATGTAGGGAGTACCCATGTCCACATGACTGTGGAGGCCAGAGGTCAACCTTAAGAATCCTGGTTCTTCAGGATTCTGTTCACTTCAGGTTTTGAGACAGAATCTTTCACTTGTACCTGGAACTCACTGGGTCAGCTGGACTGGTTGGCTAGGAAGCCCCAGCTGTCTGTCTCCACCTCCCTGGCATTAGGATTACAAGTTCCACCATGCTCAGCTTATTACACATGATCTGGGGGTCAGACCCAGGCCCTTGGGCCTGCATAGCAAGCACATTACTGACCCAGTCAGCTCCCAACCCCTGTCCATTTTCTTTTTTATTTCTTGCTTGGCATGAGCCGATTTCCTTCATGATTCTCTCACCATGGCTGTGTTGGGTCACTACACACTGCAAACAAGAAGGTCATTTAGTTACGGCTAGAGCTTCCAAAACTGTGAGCCATGACAAACGCGGCCCTTTTCTAAGCTGACTAGCAGCTGCAATGACGGAATTCGGACTAGCACCCTTATACACAACTATGTGACACGAGCCTATAATGGAGCACCTCATGCTAACACAGTGATTATCAAACTGGGGGGGGGGGGTCACAACCCTGTTGTTGGTGTTGACTGACCCTTTCACACGGGTCACATATAAGATGTCCAGCAGATCAGATATTTACATTATGATTCATTACAGTAGGAAAATCACAGCTATGAAGTGGCAACAAAATTAATTTTATGGGTGGGTGTCACCACAACCTGAGGAACCGTATTAAAGGGTCGCAGTGTTTGGAAGGTTGAGGGCCACTGTGCTAACGGATAATGCCAATGGAGCAGACATAAAACACCGATCACAGTGAATGTTCTATTAGACGGTGCTGATGGGTGACACGGGAGTGTGGCTTTATACTAGCTGGAAAGGATGAGGAGGCCTTGGCTTGACAAACTCTCTCAAATTCAAGCTCTATAGTTACTGGCAGTGTAAACTGGAGTCCTGTGGTGCATTTCTTTCTACTAGGAAACCTTTCCAGCCTGCCTGCTTTCCTGTTCTCCTTCCTTCCTTCTTTCTTTCCTTCCTTCCTCCCTCCCTCCCTTCCTTCTTCCCTTCCTTCCTTCTTTCTTCCCTCCTTCCCTTCCTCCCTCCATCTGTCCCTCCCTCTCTCCCTGCCTCCTTCCTTCCTTCTTTCTTTTTTTCCTTCCTTCTTCCCTCTCTCCCTCCTTCTCTTCTTTTTTCTTTCCTTCCTACACATTTACTGAGAACCTTCTATATGACAGACACCTTGCCAGTACTTGGGGATATGACAGAGAACACGGGAGGTATGTTCCCTCCCTCCTGTATCTCACAGTTAGGCCACATCGAGTTTGTCTGATGCTGGGATCTGGAAGGGACAGAGAACCAGAGAAGTTGAGAAAAAGTAGAGTGGCCAACTTCTAGTGTGGATAAAGGGAGGATGGTCTATGTTGCTCACATCGGAGCCACCTGAGTCTAGCCTCGAACATTTTCATCTTCCCATCCCAATGTTGAGAGTGACTACCTGTGTCACCCCAGTTGGGACTGGTATTTGGGAAAACACATCCGGCAGTTATTTGTCCCTTTCCCAAAGGGTGATAGCAGGTCTAAAATTACCAAAAAGCATGTAGCCTTTGGGCATCATATGCTATCCCCAGCCTCCTTGCAAGGTTTATGTTTTCCTTTCCACACAGAATCTAAGCAAAGAAAGAGTAGAAGGACCTTAAGGTATGGAGAGCTTCAAATCCATCCCAAGTGCATTGAAACAGAAGGAGAAAACAGCATCACTTTGTGTAGGTGCTAAAGTCACTATTAAGGCCAGCTTCTCAGTGCTTGGGCTACAACTCAGTTGGTAAGGTTCTGGTCTAGAATTCAAGAGGCTCTGGGTTAAATTCTCAGCACTGCATAAATCAGGCCTGGTGGGTCACACTTTTTTTTTTTGGCAGTTCTACAACTTTATTTGACATTCAGCAGGTTAGTTCTCATCCATATTGAGTGTCTGTAGATTTTTGGGTGTGGTAACAGGCACGTAAGTTACCAAGGTGTAGAGCTTGTTTGGTGAATCCTCATCCTCATTACGTTTTCTGGACAAACATACTGGAATACCATATGGAACAATCCTTATTCCCTTGGCCCAGATGGCTTTATTGAGCCTGGCGTCAATGCACACACCTAGAGTCCCCATTTCCTTCCTGGAAAACTTCCGAATTTCTTTGAGTGCCCGAGGAGCACACTTCTTGAAGCCCACTCCATGGATGTGCTTGTGAATGTCGATGGTGTATTCTTCAGGTCACCACCTCGTTGATGGCAGAATGACCCTTCTTCCTGTCACCCTTCTTTGTAGAAGCCATTCTCCTGGGCCCAAGTTAGAAAGCTGGTTCACACTTCTAATCCTAACACTTGGGAGGTGGAGGCAGGAGGATCAGAATTTTAAAGGCCATCCTCAGCTGCATAGCGAGTTTGAGTCCAGCCTGGGCTACATGAAGTCTGGTTTTAAAAATAAATAGCATAATACCTGTGGCTTTGTTCGGGTAGGGATGATGGTCACATGATGGTCACATTCTGTCTTCTGGGCCAATCCAAGAAGGCTTGCATACCTCACACCTCTACTTTGATCCAGGTAAGACTTCCCGGCTTCTCTAGTTCCAGCTAGCAAAGGATTTTCTTGGCTGTTCTAAAGAGTTCCTGGTCGTTTCATTTAGAGGTCATTCCACTCACACCAAGTTTCCCTGTTCTGTGTTCCTGGTTTGGGCCCACAGAAGGAAAGCAGCTTACCCTTGATTTGAGTAGAAGGCTATATTCTGTCTGGCCACAGATATTCACTGTTGACTTTTAACAGGCAATTTGGGACATGTTAGAAATGTGGAAGGGAGTATTGTGCCCACAGTTGCCCCCAAGTGTGTCACAGTCTGTTGCCTGGGACTTTATGTGGCAAATCTGGTACCATGTTTTCCCAGCACTTACCGTAATAATAATAATAATAATAATAATAATAATAATAATAATAAGCCTATTGAGTGTCTTCGGGTGGATTCAGTGGCATTGTCCTGCAGAAAGGCGATGACGATATAGGAGTGGATGAGTTGGGAATCATCCCTGAACATGGCTAAGAGGAAGTTGGGATGACACCAGAGCTTGACACAACCAAGAATCATCTGAGAAAAAGAGTATCAGTTGGGGAATTATCTAGATCAGATTGGCCTGTGGGCATGTCTGTGGAAAATTGTTCTGATTGTCTATTAATGTAGGAAGCCCATTGTGGGCAGCACCATTCCTTAGACAGGGGTCCTGAACTTTATAAAACAGAAGAAAGTTAGGTGCAAGCAAGCAACAGCCTAGACACATTAGTTGTTATTTATTGCAGATATGACATGACTATCTGCTTGAGTTCCTGCCTTGACTTTCTTGAGATGATGGATTGTAACCTGAGATTATAAGCTAAATAAATCCTTTCCCCTAAAGCTGCCTTTTGTCAGGGTGTTTTATCACAACAACAGAAAAGAAACTAGAACCAGAGAAAAATAGGAAGAGACCACAAAATAGAGGTGCCTAGTGAGTTCATGCACTCGGAATAGGAGCTAGTGTTCCAGCTGGCGTGTCAGGCAGTGGGGACTCCAGAGAGCCCAGGGGATGTGTTCAGTGAATAAGGAAGAGGAACTCGATTAACAAAGTCCAAACTTCAAACAAAAGGATAAAACATGGGCAGTGGAGTCAAACGATCCAAGATATGGCTGATGGGAAATGAAGTGGAGGAACAGGAGATGAGCCAGAGCTGGAGGCTCAGAGGCAGAGGCCGCCATCATCCTTTCCAGCCAGGAGCTTCAGAGTTCTCTACTGAAGACTCCACAGGCTGTGCAGAGCCCACACTCCTGGTTATGAATCATAGCGTGATCAAGAGCTGGAGATAGGAGATGTCACAGTCGTGGAATGGAACCTTAGGCTTTGGACAGTGAGTGCTGTGGGGTTTTGTTTGCTTGTGAAACAGAGTCTTGCTTTGTAGCCCTGAACCCTCCTTTCTTTCACCTCACTCTCTCCGTTGCTGGGATTCCGGGTATCCTTATGAGAGCAGGCTAGTGCCACTGTTTTAATTGACTTTCAAGAGTCAGTGTGCACTTGGAGTGGGGTTGCCTTCAAGGGACTGCCTGAGAGGTATCTGGGGGAAGTGGAAGTGTCCACTGGGGCGTGTTAATGAGGAAGAAAGGGTGCTGTGTGAGTTAGAAGCAACTGCTGTGGGTGCAGGAAGGTAAGCCGGGGTTCTTCTTGGGGAAAACGCAGCTAACTCTTGGATCACATCATTCTGGAAGGGATTTTTATCAGAGAGCTCAGCCCTAGCACCATGGAATCTGGGGTGCTCACTAGGACACGGGAAAGTGTGAGGCCTGTATGAACTTCCCGGAAGTCTATCTGATGACTGGGGGTGCAGCTGGAGGCACAGATACTCTATTGTGAGTGAATTCCTGTTCCCAAGTTTCTTCATATTTCTGTTTCTGTATGTGAGCAGTTAAAATGAGAGAGAAGGAAGGAGGGAGAGAGGGAGGGAGAGAGGGAGGGAGAGAGGGAGGGAGAAGGAGAGGAAGGAAGGGAGGGAGAAAGAGAGAGAGAGAGAATATTAGCTAGCAAGGGAAGGTTACTCTTTCCACCTCAATTTCTATTATTCATCAAAGTAAAGAGGGAAGGTCTGGGGTGAGGACTCAGTGGGGAAGGTACTTCCCATGCAAGCATGAGGGCCTGAGTTTGGATCCCCAGCACCCATGTAAAATCTGGGTATAGTCACACATGTCTATAACCTCAGTCTCCCCAGAGTGAGGTGACAGATGACAGGAGAATCACCAGAGGCTTTAGGTCCAACTAGCATACCCTGAAGTGAAGACAGTCACCTGAGATTGTCCTTGGACTACACACACCCAATGGCACATGTGTGTCCACAGACACACACATATACACATGCACATTACACACACACACACATACGCACACAATTTTAAAAAAAAATAGAAGGGATAATACATGTCTCTGCCGAGTGACATTGACACATGGCTGTGAAGGACTGGTGAGCATGGGTGGGGGAGGGGAGGGCTGTGGAGAACATGTGTGATGGATTCCTCATCTAATTTAAAAGCAAACAGCTCTGTCAGATAGGATTCGTTATGGGTCTGATGGACTGTGGAGGGGGAGCCGACAGGCTCATAAATACGCAGGAACCTTGAGGCAGAATGCAGAGCTCTGAGTTTAGAAAGATTGCTGGCCTTGGGATAGCAAGGTACCAGTTCTTTAAAATCTCACCAATATTCAATACATCCGGTTGGTTGGCTGAGAAAAGTGCTGATCTTCCTGTGGGATGCAGGGAGCTGTGTCCAATGCCTTCCTGTAGGAGCAGGGAGGTGTTTCTGCTAGTCCTGGGGCCCTCTCAATGTACCGACTTCGCCTATTACGAGCTGTCTAATAACTTGTCCTGGGGTATTGTGTTTACCCCAGAAATGTTAATGACTTCATAACTCAGTGTGAAGTGCTGTGGGCAATTTTTGTATTATTAAGGAGTCTATGAAGTATAAAAGCAGGAATGCTCTCAAGGTGCCCGACCACAGTTATAACTTGATTCTCATTTTGGAAAAAAAAAAAAAGGAGAGAAATGAAAAAATTTTAAAAGTACCTGTTTTCAATTGAGAAAACAGTTCATTACGCGTGCTGCCCTTTGGAAAGAAGACAGCGTGCGTCTGGAAGGCTGTGTAATCGTGTGTATGAGGTGGACAACCTAGGAAGGATGGAATATTGGGTTTTGGCAAGCTGAGCTGGGGACCTCTGACCTGGACTTTGGGCTGGGAAGGTGGGATACTGTTTCAGATGGCTGAACAATGACTCAGGGAATCTAGCAGGAGGGTGGATGGATGAACACGGGCTATCAAGAGAAAGATGGAAGGCCATCATGTCCTCAAACAGCCTGACACCACCCTTCCTTATAACCAAAGACCTTGCTCTTCCCCTCACCCATTAAACCAGGGACTTCTGTGCGAAGGAAGGGCATGCAAACCATAACTAGCCAGACTCCTACTCAGACCAACATCACGATGGGAGATGAACAGCCCATTCATTTCAGAACCTTCTGGCATCACCACTTCTGTCTTTAGAGAGGAGTCTCTGGGAACACTTAGGGATCCAGGGAATATATCTTGGAAATCATTAACTAAAATCGTATAAGAAGGAAAAATAGGGGCGTGGATGTATCTCAGTTGGTAGGATGCTTGCCCTCAGTTGGTAGAGTGCATAAAACCCTGAGTTCCGTCCCCAGCATCACATATAATAAACATAGTAGCACACAGCTGAAAGTAACTCCAGCACTCTGGAGTTGGAGGCAGGGCATCAGCGTGTCATCTCACTAACACGTGAGTTTAGAGTTAGCTTGGGATGCGTAGGTCTTGTCTTGAACAATAACAATAAAACAAAGGAAATCACCAAACTTGTCAGAACTGGCTTGTATGCTGCTTTTACTTCAGACCTTCCTGGGTACTCAGTGCACTTGCCAGATGGTTTGAGTGGTGGTGGTGATGGTGGTGATGGTGATAATGATGATTGTGATGCTGATGGTGCTGGTGCTGATGGTGCTGATGAAGAATTGTTGGATAAGGCAAACAAAGGGGGCGATGGGAAGATAGAGTTGGCTGGCATCTTGCAGTTACCCCACTGGGCACACACTCGGGCTGATGAACCTTCACTGTCTTCCCTTGCCTTCTCCTTCTCATCCACACACCACCACCATCACCCTGCCCCTGCCAGAGGGGTCTTCACGATGCCTTGGCTTGAGGAACACTCTCTGGAGTAAAAGGCTGGCCTCAAGCAGGATAGCGATGATGAGACCTTGCACAACCAACTTGGTCCTTGGGACACAAGCTGGTGAAGACCTTCAGGAGACCATTCCTCTATAGGTGAGAACCAACTGTGCCTGTCTCGTTGGGTGATCTCAGGGGATCTGCAGCAAGGGAGAGAACATCGCTGATGTCTGTCTCTGGTGGCCTCCGAGAAGCTGAGAACATTCATTTCATATAAGACAAATTCTAGCTGCCATAAAGCAGTCTTGGGAGCCGAGGAGATGGGAGATCTGCACTCTGAAGCTACAACTGTAGCTTTGCTGGAGTGTATTTGTCCATGGATAGCGAGGGTGGTGCCCAGGGTTACTTGTGGAGGCAGCTTGGTCCCTTCTAGACTGGAAGGACTCATTAGGGTGAACTCAGTGTGCTTTGCGTCAGTGTCCCATGTCTTATTGCTACTCTTCTTGAGGCATATTTGGACACAGAAGCACCCACTTGCCTTAATTCTCTGTCATGGTTATCTCTACCAAGCACTGGAAGGCCTACTATACCTGGGCTCCCAGTATTGAGCTGGTTCCATTAGAGTGGTTTGGATGATACACCATGTGTTATCTTCCGAAGCCTGTCATCCTTGTCATTGGGATTTGATCATGAGACTTCCTCTTGGATGGGACTCTTGGATTAGCATGTTTGGTGCCATTGTGGATGTGTGTCTCTATCAGTCGGCCTCTGGTTCACTCAGTAGCTGGCTGCCTT